>JBBMOL010000269.1:0-600000 GCA_037954665.1 Laguncularia racemosa
GAGCAAATACACAGGCATATACTTGGCCATATAGTCTACTATTTTATTGCAAATCCCTTTTTCTTCTTCTCCAATTGTTCCTCCAACCTAGTCCTAATGAATGTAAGTCTAATTGATCAATTAACTTGCTAATCCTAATACATTACATGGATTTGTGCACTTACTTGTTTTAAATCGTGATTGAGATCCTCAAATTGTTGATTCCTATACCCATTCTATCTCTCTCCTTATTCTGAATTCTAACAACATGTTATTCAATTTACTTAATGTTATGAATCCATAATCCAATGCATGAATCCTTACCTAATAAAAAGGAGTTAATTTTTACTACTTTCTATTAGGTTGTCTTGTGGCTCTCTAAGAGGGCTTCTATGATTGCAAATGTGCAAAATGAGAAAAGGGGGAGCATTAGGTTAAGTGGGGTTTAAATATCTTGACCCTAAAATGACCAAACTACCCCCATACCTATAAGCTATTTACACACTTAATCTTAGGTTAAATTTTAATAATATTAAATATATATATATGGGTATTTACATTCTCCCCTCTTACAAAAACTTTCATCCTCAAAAGTTATCTAAATTGTGAAAAAGCTCTAAATATCTCTTCTTTTGTTTCCTAAGTTACTTCCCTCTCTATTTAATTGCTCTATTGTACCTTAATTTACTTGATTACCCATTCTCTTGAAAATCTGCTCTTTATTATCCACAATCTTGATAGGCTTTTCTACTATTATGAGGCTTGGCTGCACTTCCAGGGGTTCTAAAGCAATGACTTGGTTTAAATTGGATATATATTTCCTTAGCATGGAGATATGGAATACATCATGTATCCTGGCCAAATTTGGTGGTAAAGCCAATCTATACACCAATAGTCCAACTCTTTCTAAGACTTCGAAGGGTCCTATGTACCTAGGATTTAGTTTCCCTCTTAATTTATATCCTACCACCCCTTTTGTAGGTGAGACTTTCAGCAAGACATGGTCTCCCACTTTAAACTCTAATGGGTGAAGTCTTTTATCTATGTAAGACTTCTAGCGACTTTAAGCTAGTTGCATTCTCTATCTGATCAACTTGACTTTGTCCACTACGTCTTGTACCAGGTTAGGTCCTAATACCCGTTTCTCACCCATTTCATCCGAATGTAGAGGTGATCGGCACCTTCTTCCATCTAATGCTTCATAAGGTGCCCTTTGAATTGTAGCTTGATAGCTATTATTGTAAGCAAACTCTACTAAAGATAGGTGTTCAACCTAATTCCCACAAAGATCTAAAGCGCACGCCCTTAACATATCTTCTAATATCTTGATTGTTCATTCTAATTGACCACCCATTTATGGGTGAAAAGTTGTACTAAACTATAATTTGTTCCAAGTGCCCTGTGTAAATTTCTCCAAAATCTCCCCACAAATCTTATGTCTCTATCTGATACCATTATAATTGATACCCTATGTAACCTCACAACTTCTTTGATGTACAATGGAGCTAACTTCTCAAGTTTATACCCAATGCCCATAGGTATAAAATGGGCAAATTTTATGAGTTTATCTACAATTACCCATATAGTGTTTAGCTTAGTCACAATTTTAGGTAATGTTATGACAAAGTCTAGGGTAATATGCTCCCATTTCCATTCTGATATCAGTAGAGGTTACAACATGCTAGTGGGTCTTTAATGCTCTATTTTGATTTATTAACACGTTAAACACTTAGACACATAATCTGTAATTTCCCTCTTTATGTTCCTCTACCAATAATGACACTTCAAATCTCTATACATCTTAATATTCCTAAGGTAGATATAATATCTAGAATAATGCACCTCCTTCAATATCTCATTCTTTACTTCAACTATACTTAGCACGCACAGCCTTTGACCATACCTTAGCACTCTTTCTTCATCTTTATTGAATTCCATCGCCTTTCCTTCCTCCATCCATTTCTTAATTTCTTGTAGTCCCACATCATCAATTTATACAACTTTTATCTTGTCCTCCAATATAGGTTGTATGCATAAACTAGCCAATCTCACCCCAACCTTCTAAGTTATAATCTCTAGATTCAGTTTCTTCATATCTTCCAATATTTTTCTTTAAGTGGTGATTAGAGTTGCCAAATTGCCATGTCTCCTTCTACTAAGTACATTGACAACAACATTCGCTTTCCTAAGGTGATACCGAATCTCAATGTCATAATCATTTATCAGCTCTAACCAGCATCTCTGCCTCATGTTTAGTTCTTTCTAGGTAAAGAGGTATTTAAGGCTCTTATGTTCTATGAATATCTTGCACTTCTCCCCATATAAATAATGTCTTCATAGTTTAAGTGCAAGGATAACAGTTGCCAATTCCAAATCATGAGTCGGATAGTTCTTCTCATAGGGCTTCAACCATTGAGATGCATATGCTATAAATCTCTCATTTTGCATCAATACACATCCAAGCCCTTAGATAGATGTATCATTGTATACTAAAAATCCTTCACCACTTGCAGGTAATATTAAAACTGGTATTGAAATAAATCTCTCCTTCAATGTCATGAAGCTTTATTCACATCTATCATCCTAAACAAACTTCACCCATTTTTTAGTTAATCTAATTAGAGGGGTTATCAACTTAGAAAATCCTTTTACAAGTCTCCTATAATACCCTGCTACCCCCAAGAAGCTTCTGACCTCTATCACTATCTTTGGTCTAAGCCATTCATTCACAGCCTTTATCTTTTCAAGATCTATAGATAAACTTTCCTTACTGGTTGCATAGCCCAAGATGGTTACTTGATTAAGCCAGAACTCGCATTTCTTGAACTTCACATACAACTTCTCTATTTGCAACCTATTTAACACAATCCTCAAATGTTGCTCATGCTCATCTTCATTCCTAATGTATATTAGAATGTCATATATAAACACAATGATAAATTTATCTAAATACTCTCTAAATACCAAGTTCATTAAGTCCATGAAAGCAACCAATGCATTTGTGAGTCTAAATGGCATTACTTGGAGCTCATAATGCTTATATCAAATCCTGAATGCAATCTTCTAAATATCTTCCTCTTTAATCCTCAACTGATGATATTCGAATCTTAAGTCAATTTTTGAAAAGACTTAAGCACCATATAACTGATCAAATAAATCATCTATTCTCAGGAGGGGGTACTTATTCCAAGAATTTGGCTTTGTTTACCACCTTAAAATACATGTTTAATTGGAATGCTCCCACTTCATGTTGTAAAGTAGGTTCTAAACCTAATACAAATTGATGAGTCCTCAACTTCTCATTTGTTCTAAAGGCTGGTGGCATGAACTTTACTAGGTGATTTAACTCCACCTCATGCTCATCTACAGATCTCTTTCCCTAATAGCAACTATAGTAGGATGCCTCTATTTTATCTTGTATGCTACTTGGAAAATATTGTCCAAATAGCATCTATTTGAACCTTTCCCAAGTGATGAATCCTACAGTTATTCTTGAAACACTTGACCACCATTCTAAAGCTAAGCCCCTCAGCAAATACACAACATATTTCACCATTTTCTCTTTAGGAATTTAAGTGCTTCAAAGGTCTTCTCCAACTTATCAACCCACTACTCAACATCTAATAGATGATCAATATTAGGCCTGAAGTCTTTAACCATCCTAACGAATCAATCCAAACTCATTAGTCTAGCTAGCCTATCTCTAACCTCTCCCATCGTCTTCCTTTGCTTGCTATTCAGCAATTGCAGTTCTTATATTTTTTGTTGCTATCGTGCCACTACTTCTACTAGAGTATTAATTACCTGTAGAAACTATACAGTATTGACCTTATTACCCCTTAGCCCGTGTTGAGGTGGTCTAGGTGGCATCCAGTTATTAGAAGAGTTGCCTTTAGCACTTGATGTTGATCTTGTTCTTGAAATTTTCTTAAGTATTCAACAAAAATGAACAAGAGTTATCTTAGGATATTAGACTTCTATCAATAAAATGATAAATATAACTAGAAGAAAAATATATATTTACAATCATTAGTCCCATTTAATATCCACTCTCATCATGTCTCATCTTCCTAAAGATTTTATTTTTAGGTAGTCTATAAATCAATAAACCTAAGCTCAAATACCACTTTGGCTGTAACGCCTCAAAATCCAATATAAGTACAACCCGCCACGTGTCCTCACTAGGTGAAGACACGCAAAGGCTCAAAATCCATGAAATTACACCATCAACATCCAAATAACCATAACAGTCATTAAAAGCATTCTCCAAGTATATGTAAATAAGTGGTTCAACAATTACCATTCGGTCTCTCTATATAAAAGAAACTGTAAAGAACAACTACCCTCAATAAATAAATCATATTCAATCTCAGATAATCAAAACAATAAAGCATTTTTAAAACTTAAGTACAGTAATAGTCTCAAGACTATCTCAACTAAACAAAGTCATCAAATATTTATCTTTCTCTTCATCTAACTATTACTCCTTATAGTACACATACTCTACATTATCTTTAGAATTTTGGTTTGTATCCACTATCGTTTCATCATACCCTATAATTTCCCCTAAAATACCTGCAACTAAAAAAAAAAAAAAAAAAAGGTCCCACGAAGGGTGACTAATGCCCAATACAATGTATACGCACAATCACACACGTATGCCATGCCGGAAATACCTACACAAACATATGCAATAGGAAAACTAAACACAATTTGTTATCTTCCATATCTTTTAGTCCAACACACAATTCTCATCATCATAATCACCATACACAATTTACACACACAGATATACACAATTTACACACACAATATATACATACATATATATATATACACCAAAAAGGGTACCCCCTTTTGTTCATGAGTCTATACCATACATAATTATGCATATACAACAATGAGTACGTTCTGCTCTCCATGAGTCTAAGAGTCCAGTTCATATCATACAAACATATATATATATATATACGATAATGGATCCTCTCCATTATCCATGTGTCTATACAATACATAAATTATCCATATATAACTATGGGCACTCCCTACTATTTATGAGTCCATCTATATCATATCATCCTAAATCTACCTAAATAATTTCATTACACGACTCTATTAGAGATAACTTCACATATAAATCATTAAGGTACCACTCCACAATCACTGAAATTTTTGGTTTCTCGAGCCCAACCAAACACAATCACATCCAACTACTCAATTTCAATTTCAATATCAATTTAGCTTACATTTCTAACCTAACATGCACAAACAACAAGCAAAGTACATACATACCCAATAAGCAGTGAATGATCCCTTCATACCTCTATAATCTCTTAGTCTTCAAGCCTATTCAAATTTATAATTATGTATGCTTAGAATCGTAAGTAAATGAAATACAATAGAATAGCAAGTGTCTCAAAACAACACAGTTGTGTGAGTGACCGTGTAGAGGAATACAGATAAGAACATAGTCGTGCTAGCAACCATGTACCTTTTTGTGAATTTTTGCAATTTGATATGCCCAAGTACACAGGCTTGTCTAGTGATTGTGTACCTTTCTATACATATTTGTATTTTGACATGGGCAGGTACATGGGAATGTGCCTGACTATGTAGTCCACTGTTCCATCGCAAATCCCTTTTTCCTCTTCTCCAATTGTTCCCCTAACCTAATTCCTATGAGTCTAATTGCTCAATTAACTTGCTAATGCTAATACATTGCATGGATTTATGTACTTACTTGTTTCAAATCGTGATTGAGATCCTTAAATTGCCTATTCCTATGCCCATTCCATCTTGCTCCTTGTTCTGAATTCTAACAACATATTATCCAATTTACTTAGTGTTATAAATCCATAATCCAATGCATGTGTCTTAGTGATCGAAACCCTTACCTAGTAAAAAGGGTTTGATTTTTACTATTTTACGTTAGGTCACCTTGTAGTTCTCTGTGAGGATTTCTATGATTGCAAATGTGCAAAATAAGAAAAGGGGGAGCATTAGGTTAAGTGGCATTGAAATATCTTGACCTTGAAATGACTAAATTGCTCCCATACCTATAGCCTATTTTCACACTTAACCTTAAGTTAAATTTTAATAAATATTAAATAATTATATATATATATATATATATGAGTGTGAGTATTTACAAGGACAAAACTATGAATTGAAAAATATATAGGTCAATTCGAAATATATTTTTTTATGTTTTTTATATATTTAAAATTAAGCATTTAAATTATTCAAATCTTTAGAAGAAAAATGTTCATCTTCTAATAACTATGTTGCCCCTTAAAAATAATAACAATTATTTTATTTTTTTATAATTAATTTATCAAAGGAAAAAAAATGTAAAATAGAGTATAAAAATACAATTTTCTTTTTTTAGATTTAAAGGTTTAAGTGTTTTATTTTTAATATAAAGAATTTAAATGTATATATAGCAAATATAAAATAATGTATTTATAATTTAGTATTAATGGACAAAAGAGGATTAAATGGCATAAGGGATGGTGGTGACAATCTGGTCCAGCGGGCCACGGGTGCTCTTGGCCTTCTTTGGCCGTCTACCTTAAGATGATGTGCTTTTAGGTACATCTATTGTCCTTTCTTTAATCATATCTGTCTGGTAATTGGATTGACAGTAAGATAAGCCTTCTTTTGTTGGATAGACACTGTTTGTTTTTTAGTTTGATAATGACTTCTTCAATAAGTTCATAAATTTATTTGACTTGTAGCTTATGAAGACGGAAGAGTTTGATTTTTTATTTGGTTCCAATATAAACCTAAAATATGAGAATGTGAATTTAAATGATAACATACTTAAAAAAGATAATACGAATATTTATTATTATTACTATTATTAGAAATAAATGTACACCCACACAATCTAATAAATAGTGAAAGAAAATATTAGTATTTTAAATAATATAAACTACTATTATTTACTAATATTTTATACAATATGATTGAAACACTTATAGTATTTAATATAATTATTATTTCTTGTAAATCTACTAATAAATAAAAAGCATTTATTGAGAATTTATTTAATTAACTATCATTTTTTTATTGATAAAATTCAATTTTATTAGTTATAATAAGAGAAAAAAGAGAATGAAAATCATTTTTGAAAGATGTATAAAAGATATAACTTAAAAAAGTAAAAATAACTTTAATAGAAATCGAATCCATAATATTGAGTATGCAAAAATAACTATTTAACCATTAAACTATATTAAATTTTATAATAAAATTTATAATTAAAAATATAAATATAATATATATTTTAAATTTTAAAATAAATTTAGTTAAATAAGTTTTTTTCCAGACCCAAGGGCCAAGGCCCTTTCGCACCCAAACCCCCCAACACCACCCCACCCTCCGATCCGCCCCTCAGCATGAGAGTCGTTGGTACATGGTGGTAGGGATTTAAATTGAAGAGAGTTACATAGGAAGAGTATGAAATAAGTGGTTTTCTTTTGACCAAGTCTCATTATTATTGTTGCAGTCGTAATATGAGTGTTGTTGCCATGTGTGAGTGGGGATTTAAACTTTGAATTAGCAGTTATTTTACATGAAGGAGAACGTACATAGATAATCAATACTGTTGTGGCCACGTGTGTTTGATTAGAGTTTGATTCTAATCGAGTTAAGATGACTGAAGGAAACTTGAGGAGAGGAAAGGGAGGAGGACAAAACTATGAACTGAAAAATATATAGATCCATTGGAAATATATCTTTTATGTTTTTTATATATTTAAAATTAAGTATTTAAATTATTCAAATCTTTAGGGGAAAAAATTTTTATCTTTTAATAAGTATTTTCCCCTTTAAAAATAGTAAATATTATTTTAGTTTTTATAATTAATTTATCAAAGAAAAAAATGTAAAATAAAATATAAAAATATGTTTTAGATTTGCAGCTGTAAGTGTTCTATTTTTAATATAAAGAATTTAAATGTATATGTAGCAATTATAAAATAAGGTATTTATAATTTAGTATAAAAGGACAAAAGACAAATTAATTAGTATAAGGGACAGTGGTGATAGTTTGGTCCACGGGCCAAGGGTCCTCTTGGCCTTCTTTGGCCGGCAACTTCCTATCAAGTTACTATAAGGTGGTGTTTGGTTACTGGTTCTAGACAGAATAAGAAGTACTAGACAGTACAAAACAAGAATGATACTGACAAAAAAAAAAATTTATAGTATTAGATAAGGATTTTTGTGTTGTTTGGTGTTTGGAATTGCAAAATACTATATTGAACATAGTAAATTTGACAGTTTTACTCTTTTTAATTACTGGAGAGGGATTTTTATATTGTTTAGTGTTTGGAATTGCAAAGTATTGGATTAAATATAGTAAATTAGATAGTTTTACCCTTTTAATTATATTATGGTTATTTATATATATTTGATATTATTATAAGAAAAAACGATTTGAAGGTTTAATATATTATATAAAATAATTTGTGTAAATCCACTAATTAAAAAAATTTAATAATTCATATTATAAATTACAATAATTTATGTTATATTTAATAAAATAACACGTTACTTATCATTTTGAATAAGTTAATCGACCTAAAAATTCCAAAATCCATCCACAAATCGAATCAATTAGATTGGAACATCAACCACTTTTAGATTTCATAAGAATAAGGCAATAGTCCATTGACTCGCCATCGTTATAACTCTGATAACATCAAATTCATGTAATATATAACACTCACTTTGTAAAATAATGAATGCATATTATATACAAGAGTATGATGGTAAGAAAACTAGTTACAAAACTGAAAGAAAAATTAATTTGATACAATTATATGGATAAAGTTATTTCTCATCCCTTAAGATTCATCATCTTAACCATGACTAATAATTCCAGAAGTCCAGGAAATATCCGAAATTCTCCATGTAATCTTTGACACGTATACCAACATTTGCCATTAGCTTAGAAAAGTGCTTTAAAATTCATGATTTACTAAATTCTTTGCATGGATCAGTAGCTCCATGAATGCTGTGGTAGTCATCCGTTGTTAACACTTCTTAGCTTTAGTACTCAGCTCTTCTCATAAGGATACATCTTGATAGTGTTATCGATTTAAATAAAGCAATATATCACATGCCACTTTAGGTTTCAGTGTACACCAATTCTGAGACACCAAATTATAGTTGCGGATTCTATCATATGCCAGAAGTGCATTCTTAATGCTTTCACATTTAGCATACATGTCTACAAGGGTTGCCCCAATATGGACATCTGAATCATATACATGTCTGATTGCATATGCATGTAGTTGTTTGCCACGTTCCAATGTTGCCAGTTTTTAGCAAGCTATTAAGACAATTCCAATTATGTAAATATCAAGCCTTACATTGTTATTATGCATATCAGAAAATAAGCTCATGACTAAATCATGATGCCCATTCTCTGCATGACCAGCAACTGTACTGTTCCATGTATAGGCATTAGGCACAAAACCATCTTCCTTCATTCTTTCAAGAAGGCCATGAAAATCTTCAATACCACCGAGACGAGAATAACCCGATATTAAAGCGTTCTATGTTGCTGTGTCTCGTTCCTCCACCATATTGAAGGCTAATAATGTTGATGCTAGGTCTTGGCACTTGCAATACATCTCCACCAATGCCCCACCAACAAACGGATTTGACTACAAACCTTGAACAATGGCATGTGCATGTATCTGCTTTCCTTGCCTCAAAGAGTTTGTGTCAGCATAGGTAGTTACTATGCTTCCTAGAATAAAAGAATCGGGTTCAACCTCATCTTCTACCAGCATGTTTATATACATGGTCAAGGCTTCTTTAAAGAGGAAATTATCTACACACCTAGATATCATTGAATTCCATGATATTTTATCCCTCTTGACACCTACAAGCTCCATTTGATTAAACAATTCCTTGGCCTTTGCAGTTTCACCATTCTCACAATACCCAACAATCATTGTATTGTAAGATACACCATTTTGAAGGGAGTAATTCAAAAACATCTTGTGAACACTTAACATATCAGAGCATCTCCTATACACATTGACCAATCCATTCACAACATATGAACTGGACATAAACCCATGTCTTGTCACATATCTATGAATCACTTTCCCCATGTTTAGCTCTTGAAGTCTAGCGCAAGAAGGAAGAACGCTTGCTAAAGTACATGCATTCAGTTCAAATCCTTCATCTACCATCCTAGCTAAAAGCTGGAGAGCTTCCCTGTCTTAGCCATTTTGTGAAAATCCCCCAATAACAACACTCCAAGAAACAACATTAGGAACTAGATCATCTAAACTAGACATTTTATCCATATACTCCAAAGCCTCATAAACTAAACCGTTTGCAATACAAGCTATAACAATTGAATTCCAAGAAACATGGTCCCTCTCAGGCATCTTCACCAACACCTTCTCGGCATCATCCAAGCTACGACATTTTCCATTCATATCTATAAGGGCATTATTCACATAAAGATTTAAAACATGCTGCTGCTTTATCACTGTTCTGTGTAACTGCTTTCCTAACTCTAAAGAAGAAAGGGTAATACATATCCTCAAAGCAAGCGAAAACATGAAGAACTCAAGAGTAATGTCCCCAAACAGCAATTGCTAAAACAACAAAAAAGCTTCATCAACAAAATCATTGTCCAAATGAGCACTAATAATGGCTACCCAGGAGTATAAGTTTCTATGAGTCATTTTGTCAAACAATTTGAGTCCATTCTCCAAATAACCACATTTCCCATACATTTGGAGCAATTTGGTCTCGACAAACTCGTGATCGTGAAATCAATTTTTAAGGGCATGGGTGTGTATTTGTTTTCCATGATCTGGGTGGTCACGAGATTTAAGGATTGGAGCGTAGGAAGTGGAATCTATTGGTTTATTGAGGATGGTTAAACAAGAGTCATAGGCTGCTGGTTGATGATGTGCTTGTTTGGGTGATGGAAAGGAAAGTGTGACTAGAACGGGTGGGACATTTGTACTGCGCTGGCAAGGAACAGGCTTTGGCTTTGGTGGTGGTGGTGGGTTAAAACAAGGTTCTAACAAAAGAGCCGCCATTCAATTTAATCAAGTGGAAGTGGAAGGAACAAAGACGAGAGTACAAGATCTACCTCATCATGACAGATCATCATCTACTGCCCAAGACTAGATGCTCTACGAGAGATACAAGATCATCCTACTTCCCATTAATTGACAGCAGCACCAGCGACAAAGCAATGTCTCTGTTTTTTAAGCTCTGGTTTTACATCAACAGCAGCACTGGCACCGGCACCGGCAGTAGAGCAATGTTAGCAATGGTAAGGTTTTTGCCAGTAACTCGAGAGCCGATCTAGACCATGATGAATGTTAGTGAAGGAGCGGCGCCAATGGCCTTTCGTACTACCTCAATCCCAAGCTCGTGCAATGCTGGTAGAAAGGTTCAAGAAAGGGTTTGGGGAGCAGCAACTAAACAAGCAAAGAAAAGTATCGAAGGCAAGTTGGGGATTTCAAAAAAAATAAATTTTTGTCCTATTTTTTTTGTATCGACACGAGATACAAAAATTTACTATTTTGTCAAGTATCACATTGATTTTTTGTCCAATACTTTCTTTATGAATAGCAACCAAATGGAAAACAAAAAAAGTTGTTCCAATACCAGATTTTGATACTAACCAAATATAACCTAAATCTCAATTATTAGACTTTCCATTCCTCCATCAGAGCTCTCAAATTTCATGTCCAGACAGCTACAAAGCATTGCAATTACTGGCAATATTAGAATAACGACCGATTTAGCACATGATGCTAGCTAAACGAAAAATATAAGGATAAAGGCATATCTTGTAACATAACATCATTCACAATATAAAATATCTATAAGGCAATGACATGGTGCATAATCTTCATGCTATATAGTCTTCATAGTATACAACTGATTATAGGAAAAATCACAAAATACATAGTTTTGGTAATTTTATAATTAATCGATAAGTGTTTTATGATTATTTATTATTAATGGTTAGGTGATATTTATCAATTTCCAATTAATCCACAATAACAATAAAATAACATTATTAAATTTACCTAATTACATAATATAATAAAAAAATTATTAAAATTACATAAATGAAACAAAAGGGCTCGCAAATATTTTTCAAACCCTATACTTGGTCCGCTACCTCATAGTTTGGATGGGGATGTATATTATTAATATGTTTTATTAATGTATTCTTTATAAACCTAAACGTAAGAAATGGAAGTTTTCCATTTAATATTACAGGTATCTATAATTCTTAAGCGTGATTGCATTGATCTTAAATTAGTATCTTTCAAAGGTAGGTATCCTGAGAGACAATATTGGTAACTAGCAAGTTGGGTGTTGGTCCTAGGTTAACAATCAAAGGAGGCGAATTGATTTATTTGAATTTTAAAGCTTTGATATAATGATTCCTCTTTGATTGCTAATAAAGCCTATTGATAGGACTTTTTAAGCACAAACTTCCAAAGCCCAATTCAACCTAATTGGGTCCATATCTAAGCTAAAAAGGCTAAGACCAAAACCTAATAAATCAATACAGGTGAAGAGCATCTATCTTTATTAGTATACCTAAGTTAAAGGTCAAACGGTTTGTGCATGTTCCAGAACCAAATAAAAAAAAATGAAGAAGATTCTAAGTAAATAAGTTAAAAATTCGTTCCTCCACAATATTCAAAGAAAATCATAGAATCATAAATTCATTTATCAATGAAGCCCAAATCCATGTCCTATATATAGGGGATGAGACTACATGATCACCACAAGTAAGCTTTAGGGGGTAGTCAAAACTGCCCCAATAGGTACCCTAATGGGGCAAGTCAAGCTATTGAGGTAGTTAGAACCTATGCCTTCTTTCTATACAATCCTGTTAGGGCAAATATAACCGCCCTAATAGCTCATAAGGCGAACATAACCACCTAGCAAACTATCTTTTGGTGCAACTAGAACCAAAACATATTTTTTCTTATCATAAACTCAACAAAAACTAAAAAATAATCACTAACTACAATCTTCAATCTTCTTTTCTATAACACCTTGAAACCTAAGAATGCTATGGCCCACCATGTGCCCTCACTAAATGAAGACATGCAAAGGCATAGACTCTACAATTCTCCAACATTAACACTCATAATGAATAATAAAAATTATTCTTCATAGACAAGAGGTTTATAAAGAAGTCTATCCTCAAAAGTACATCATAAACAAATCTCCTCGATTTATTACAGCAGAAACTTTCAACAATTAAAATACTACAACAATCTTAAATTCATTAAAAAATTTCAACTATTATCCATCTTTTAACCATTTGTCTAATGCTCATCATAGTAGACATATTCTACATTCTCCTCATTACTTTATCCTAGTTTGTCTCCATTAAGGTCTCATCATACCCTACAATTTTACCTGTGGCACCTGTAACTAAAAAAAAAAAAAATGCCACGAGAGATGAGCTAATGCCCAATGCTATGTATACCTACAAACATATACACATGCTATGATAGAAATATCAACACATACAAGATGTAATAGGATATTAAAACACAAGTTATTCATCTTTGACAGTATTTAACCTTACATAATATTATATACATATATGACAGTAGGTACTACCCATTGTTCATGAGTCCATACAACCTTTCACATCTCGCACAACAACCTTCCACAATCACACGTAATATCCCTTTACAATATCCTTCCACATACTATTCAAATCATTTCGATACACGACTCCACTAAGGATAATGTCACATATCAATCATCAAGATGGCACTCTGAGAACATCGACCCACACTCGGTTTCTCCACAATTCACAAATACATCTGCACACAATCAAGTTCACTTACAATAATATTTATTCCACACACATAACTCTAACTTAATAATCATAAGTAACAAATATGATATACACATACCTAGATAGCAAAACTTGACTTGGTTTCCTCACATTTTTACAGTCTCACAAATCCTACAAACTTATACATAATCTCAATTACATGATCTTAGAATTGCATCTCAATAAACTAAAATGGAAAAGGAAACTTTTTAACTCAACATGGTTATATTGCAGGTTATGTAAGTCAAAACGAGATAGTACACAGCCATACCAAAGGCCATGTACATTTCTATTTAATATGCATTTAACACAAGGAGATATGATCGTACTATAGGCCATGTAACTTTCTATGTACTTTATATTTGGATACGAGACACAACCGTGCTAGAAGGCTGTGTATCTTTTTGTGTAATCTGAGTTCAACATAGGACAAGACAACCATGTTGGGAGGTCGTGTATCTCTCTATATGATCTGGGTTTCAACACAAGACATAACATGGCCATATTGGGAGGCCATGTAGGTTATTGTTCATTACAAACCCCCTTTCTCAAATTTGAAATTCCTAATTCTTTTCTAACCTAAATTCAAATCTGACAATTCTAATCCCAATTATGCATTATTTTCCCACATAAAACGTAAAGTAGGGTTAGATTAACGACTTACTGAATCAAGTCATCTTAAAACTTGAATCCTTGTCTCGAACCTTGCGTAGCACAATTTGATTTGTAAAGAATCCTAATACATTAATCCACCCTCTATAATGTATCCTTAAACAATAATCAATAATTGTTGATTGGTTCGCTTACCTTGATTCGATAAGATAGTCGTGGAACAAGGTCATCTCTTTCTCTCCTAAGTCTTGACAATAGTGTCTAGGGTTATGTGAAAGTCTCATGGCTTATAACTATCAAAAGGAAGAAAAGTGTAGCCTTAAGTTATAAAAGGGCTTATATACTTAAGCCACAAAATGACCAAACTATCCTTATCCATATATTCTATTTATTGTTTCGTCCTTGGTAGATTTTGCTTTATATATATATATATATATATATATATATATAATAACATGAAATACACATACACATATAAATATATAAAATAATATAAGAGTATTTACATTTTCATTGCAAAACTGTCCTTTAAAAATCATCATGTTCATCAACCTACAAAGAAGAAGCAAAATAATAATGTTTATTCTTAACATTGATGGTGAATCAAAAATAAAATTTTCCACACATTTATACAAGATGTGATCCAACCCATACTATTACATAACCTTCCACGCTTTTAAAATTATCCATCAATAGGCCAGTGAAATCCAGAACAGAACAAGCGCAAAACTACAATAAACTACCCTTCATAATCCCCCTTGTGCAAACTTGTTCTCAGGGTAGAAGACAGCTATAATTAATTGCCTGCCAAATTTCCTTCCATTCATACCTTGCTCCGGCCTAAGTAGCACCTTCAATGTCTGAATACTCCAGGAACACTTGTATAATAAATCCCTAAGCACAAACAGATAATGCTGCTGAGTTCTTTTACTTATAAAATGATTCAAAAATTAAAACACAACCACTAGAAGTAACAACTTATGTTTTTGTCCAGTAATTATTTTTTCACTTCCTTTGGCCATACCATGATTTGAACTTACAGGCCAAAAATTTAAGTTTTTAAAACAGCAGGGGTGGATGGTTACATTAAAAACTCCTGAACGTGGTATGATTACATTAAAAAGAAAAAAAAAAAAAAAAGGATTCCAAAAGCAGCACCACTCACGCCTAGTCTTTTTCCTTTTTTACTTTTTTTTTTTTCTATTCTTTCAGTAAGTATTCACACCTTGTCTTGTAAAGATTCAATATTGGAAATGGAAAACAAAGCTGAGCACAAGGAGACAAATGCCCCCATGACTCTCTGGAAATCAAAAGGAAAAATGAAAAGTAGAAACCAAATGGGTAGTAAATCTTTGTCGATTAAGTTCTACCATATTTTCCACCTTTTTGTCTCGTTGTCCTTGAGTTCATCTTCAGAAACCACTTGAGTTAGATATACAACCTCTGTGGCCACAGCACCAGGTTAATAAATAAGCTTCTGCAAAATGAAGAGGTGTATGTGCATCACTTCTAGAAGAAAAATTCACGTCCAGTGATAGCATTTAGTACATTCATTGAAAAGGAACATAGCCAAATAAATATTCTGTTATAGTGGATTATATATGGCTGTCCAGATAGAAGGAAACAGTTAGGCTCTTTCCTTTATAAAAATCAAATTCATTTTGGTAATTAAACAAATGTTCGAAATTAGAGGTATTTTGCATGGCTCAGAAATCAGAAGCCTACCAATCCCCTACCAAATGAAGTATTTGAATAAGTCAATATATAGCTTGAATGTAAACTTGCCTTTGATTTACAAAACCATTCTATAGTGGAATGCAACTCATTAATGAAAGGAGAAAAGAATCCACGAAAATACCATCATAGGAAAACCAAATTATCACAAAACAATAGACAGATGTAGAGAAATAAACGTGAGTGTTTTGACTCGCTTTACAGATAATTCAAGCAATTAATTACCTCAAGTAAGTCAACTACTTCTCTAATGTTAAATCATTCAATTAGCATCTCTCTTATTCAGCTTAAGAAGAAATTGAATTGACAAAACAGTACTGCACGACACCTCAGCAATAGGAAGAGACATATACACTACTATTGTTTACAAGAAAACAACATTGTACATGTGTTCATGATAGACTTGACCTACATGTCACTATGTGGATGGACAGATGATTGATTTTTTTTTTTCCTCTAATGATTAGACTTTAAGATGAAACTAACCAAGGTTTGATGGGAGTTAACCCTAAATGAGTTAAGATGATGATGGAAGGTTGAGGGGGAAGGGAGTAAGGGTTGATAGGGCTTTGATGTATCTATTTTTAACAATATCCTCTATTGAAATATGACATAAAGGGAAGAAAAATTTATAAACAAAAGATATGGGCCCACATCATGCATAACCTCATTCTTATATGTCATAATATTAATAAAGAATATTGCTAAAAATAGATATATTAGGATGTACCATTTTTTTTTCTAAGGAGAAGAGAGGATAAAACTTTGAATAAAAAGAAAAAAAAATACAAATTGCAAATAGATCCTTTATGTTTATTCTATGTGTATTTAATCTCTTCATCTTTGAAATTGAGTGTTTAAATCATCCAATCTTCAAAAAAAGTGCTTTTATCTCTCTTAATGATCATTTGAGCCTCTAAAAAAATATAAAAATGAATTTATTTTTTAATTATCTTATCTAAGAAAAAATGTATATATATTATAATAGGATCTAAAATTATAATTTTTTTTCTAAAATTTGGAGTTATGTACGTTCAACTTCAAAAATAAAATTTATGCTCATATAAAATAAATAGGGAAAAGTATATTTTTTGTCTTCAATATTTACCTTTTTTTCTATTTAAGTTTTCAACCTTTTTTTTTTCATTCTATTTAAGTCCTTAACACTTTCAAAATCTCACCAAAAAAATCAATCAAAACTATTAAATATTTCATCAATCCGCGATACATATCAAATTTAAATTAATCTACAATAATTAAATTAATAAAATGATAATACTAATGTATTTATTTACATAATACAATAAAAAATAATATTAAAATATGTAATCATAATAATATCATAAAAATAATAAAAAGGATAAAATATTAATTTAAAGTAAGAAAGGTGCTAAAAAAAATCTATGTGTACCATACTCATCTCAATCAACTAATTTAACAATAATTTGAAGCTAATACACAATCAAGATAGATAGCAAAATATTATGTATTTAATAAAAGCCCTATTTTATAATTTTTAAAAATACTAAGAATCCAAATAGAATAATAGAT
Source organism: Laguncularia racemosa (assembly GCA_037954665.1). NCBI lineage: Eukaryota > Viridiplantae > Streptophyta > Magnoliopsida > Myrtales > Combretaceae > Laguncularia > Laguncularia racemosa. Next base: position 17,747 of record JBBMOL010000269.1, read on the forward strand.
AAATATTGAGTACTAAGATTGTACTTCTCCCAAACAAATATAAGAGAACATGTTTATAATTTATCCTTGACACTATTTGGCATGAGGAAAGGAGTTAGGAAGGAAAGAATTTGGAGGGAGTGATATATGGGAAGAATTGATTCATTCACATGTGTTTGGAAAAAGGAGGAAAATAAAGTTGAAAGAATCTTAATTATTATATACGATATAATAAAGCATAACGTATAATTATTAAAATAATTATAAAAAAAGTAGATAAAAAGTAAACTAAAAGGCAAATGGATCATTGCAAATATTTTCCCCCTTTTTTCCCTCTTTTTCTCTAATTTAAAAATAATAGAACCAATGTAAATAATTTCCCCACTTTCCCTTCCCTCCCCCGTTCCCTCATTACCCAAACGGTAGAGTTCCAATAATTTTTTTTAGGGAGGGGGGTTGGACAATTAGTTAGGGCAAGTGCGGTGGTGTTTATTTGGTTCAGCGGCCCGTGGATGGCCCTCTTCTTCTCCTGCTTTGGCCGGCAATTTCCTATCAATTTACCTTCAATCTCAATGAAGGGACATTCCTTTCCTCGGCGGTGCTCTCATTTTCATGTATAGTTAAATGAAAAACATGAAACCATGAACATACCTATGTAGTGCCATATCATCATTCACAATATAAATATAAGGCAATGACTTGTCATATATAGTTTTCATGGTACACAGTAGATTATAAAAATATTTTATAATCAATTGAATCATTGTATCATGACCATCTGTTATTAATAGTCAGATAAATTGTATCAATTTTTAATTGACCTACAATAATTAATATAAAAAAGATAATATTATTAAATGTATTTAGTTAAAAAAAAAGGGGGAGAAATCATTTCCCAGTTCAGTCACTTCTCATAGCTAAAGGGTAGTGGACTACCATCAAATGAACTTGCAACTCCTATTCCAATAATGAGACATAACACCTCAATCCTTGGTAAATCCGTACAATGAAAAGGAATTTTCACTATAAGTAGGGTTGGTAATTCATATTATTGTGTCATGTTTCATATTCATATAAAAATAGGTTTATATCTAAAAAATCTCAATCCATGACAAAGCCCGTTTATTAATCATATATAAAAATCTAAACTTATAACCTAACCCATTTAATAAACATGTCTCATATCTGAGTTGGATTCGTTTATTGGTTAAAAAGTTATAAATAAATCTATAAAATACTTATATGTACAAAATAAAAAAGTAGATAATAAAATTAAGAGAACTATATATTTTAGTTCTAAACACTTACCTACTTTTTTTGTTTTAATCCTCAATCATTTTGTTCTTTTATTTCAATCAACATTTTCGAAAGTTTATTTAAAAAACTTCCATCAAATCTATTAAATTTTTCATCTATTCATGATACACATCAAATGAAAAAGCTAATGATAAAATTAAGAGAATTGTACATTTTAGTCGAGAATGTTTACCTACTTTTTTGTTTCAATCCTCAATCATTCTATTCTTTTATTTAAATCATCAACATTTTCGAAAGTTTATTCAAAAAGACTTCTATCAAATCTATTAATTTTTTCATCTATTCATGGCACACATCAATTTTAAATCAATCCACAATAATTAAAATGATAAAATGACAAAATTAAATAGATTTATTTACATAATATAACAAACAATAATATTAAATATATATAATGAAAAATTAAAAAATCAATTAAAATTAAAAAAAGGGTTAGAAAAATTTGTATGTACCATAATAACCTTAGCTAACTAGCCCAAGGCTAATCAAAAGCTAATATATACTTAAGATGAATAAAATTTTTAATATATTTAATGAAAATTCTATTTTTATAAAGTTTTCAAAACATTGATAACTAAAATAAGGGAAAAAAATTGTGAACTCAAATAGAAAAATAGGTAAACATTAAGAACTAAAAATGTCATTCTCTTTGAAATTAACTTTTATAAATACTAATAACATAAGGTCTTGAAAATTAATATAAAATTACAATTCAAACAATAGTTCTAGTGAAGTCTTATTAAATATAACAGATCTAAAAGCTCACAAGCTTCATAATATAATTGAATTAACCTAAACTCGTGACTCAATATTTTCTGTTAGATCTTCAAGAAAGATAATTAAAGAATCTATACATAAAAAAGAATAACATAAATGAAAGTATATACCATTGAAAATTCTATAAAAATAGTTTAGTTTTTCACCTACGTCTCTATAAAGTCAATCTTTTATACATAAAAGAGCTTTTATAATTTCTAACTTTAATAAACCATGATGCTCATCAAAGATTCAACCTCAAATACTAAATGCATATTCTAAAGCTATTGTAGATATGATATGCTAAAAATATCATGCATTTTCACAACTTAAGGATATCTTGATTTTTCAATAACTCAATACATCTAATTCAATCATTGTATATCATTCTTTATCTAAATTTAACTCAAGTTTAGATTTGGTAGAACCCTAAAACCTTCATTATAGATTTATAAATAAATTGAATCTAGCGCTTAATAAACATTTTACAATAACAGAAATAATGACAATGTATTAAAACTCTAGTATATCTAAAAGCCAAGATTATTTATACGAATTACACAAACCACTTAATATTGAAGAGAGGGAGAAAAAAAATTGGCTTGCATTTATTATTGTTCTCAATATTGTCAAGCATGACTCTCTAGATACAATGATACAATGCTTTCTAAATAACCAAAGGCAAGAAAGAGAGATTTATAAAAATAAATAAATAAACTTGTTTAAGAAGAAAACAAAATGAAAAAAAAATGATGAAGAGAGGCAAAATAATTGAAAAGAAGGGAGACAAATATGTTGTGTTATTAGTGTAGTGTAGGAAGACTATGAAATCTTAAGTAATAAAATCACTAGCACTTGAGAATTAGAAAAAAGAAAAATAATAAATATATATATTATTAATATTAAACCAATTTGTGAGTCGAGCTTATTATTTATTTATGAGATTTATTTAATAAATAAATTTGCAAACAAGTCTGAAAGTTAGATACAAATTCGAATATAAATTTTGCCGTATCTAAATAAATCTAACATATTTATTTATCATGTTGATTTTTTTTTAACGTAAATTTATTTATTTCATATTATATTAGATCCGGGTTTTACGCGAGTCTCAGCCATAACCTGAATTCCGGGGCATCCCGTATGAAAACATAAACATTAAGTGTTTCGTGTAAAGCCATGTGCACGACATTGATTGGCATTCTAGGCAATAATTGAAATACCATTAACCGTGGCTTACCATCCCAAAAAGTGAATCCGACAGGCGACATGTGCACGTCCTTTTTAAAAAGATAAAGATTCTTGACAAGGACACTTTTCTTGTCGTGTATTTACTTTTTCATTTGAATTTTTATTTTTTTTCTTTAAAATTTTAACGTTTGTAAATTTTTATAAAAAATAAATTTTATCAAATTTATTAAGATTTTTACTTATCTATAATGTGCATCAATTTTGAAATAGTTTACATTAATTAAATTAATAAGATGATAATATTAAATATATTTTTTCACTTAATATAATAAAATAATATTTAATATATTTATTGATATCAATATAATAAAAATAATTAAAAATACCAAAAAATAATTAGAAGTAAAAAAATGGGTTAGAAAATATTATACATATCCTAACCACCTTTGATTAACTAGCCTAAGATCTCGAGAGCAAATACATGTCTAAGATGGAAAAAAAATTAATATATTTAATAAAAATATTTGTTTATAAGGTTTAAATAGAAAATGAAAAAAAAATGTATTTTTTTTCCCCCTTAAAAATTAGGTTACTATGGCCACATATTAGATTTCTAATCAAATGTTGAGAGAGCTTAGTGATTTTGGATGAAATGTTAACAAATTTGTTACAAAGCAGTTCCCAGTTTTTATGAGTTTTATCAGCAATTTTTTATTTTCTTCTTGTTCTCAATCCTCAAATAATGGCCTAAGTTACACTTTCAATGGAAGGTTAGAGGCTGTGGAAATCCTGATGTCTCCTCTGTCAAAGAGCAGAAGTTGGGTGACCTCCGTGGTGGTGAGTGAACACCTCAGCCTTGAGATGACCCAACAAAGCGGTTGATAGGAAATAATCTTCCGGCCTTATTCTTTTTCTTTTTTAATTTTTGTACACTTTTAAATTTTTATTTTCTTATTTAACTAAATATATAGTAATATTACTTTGTTAAATTAATTACTGTAGATTGTTTAAAAACTATCCAGTGATGAGTTTGTTAAAAAGGAAAAATACATGTGCAGTGACTGCAAAATCGCGAAACCACAAATTATGCTTTTGCAATTGATATAGTATGTGAGTGAATGATTAAACAAACTTCCTATTTAACGTCAAAAGTCAACAGAAGCCGTCGATCCATTTCCCCTTGGTCTTTCTATAAAGCTAGACATGAACCAATGCAGAAAAACACACCATCTTTCTTCTCTTTAAAAGCACATCAGAGGAATTAAACAGCAACCAAGGAATCCAGTAAACCAGCTAGAGCAACTTTCCTGCCCCCAAACAGTAAAGGAAACAAGTGTCGTTTTTATTTGAAGTCTCGTTGTCTCCTGCTTTTCTCTCCGTTAAAAAACAAAAAAAAAATTCAAAACGCAAAGAATTGTGTCTTTCTTGTTTGAAGTCTGTTTTTCCTTAGTTCTTCTATTACAAGTCTGCTGGAATTTCAGTATTTACTTTTCCATTGTGGATTTTAAGTTCCTTATCCTCTTAATCATTCTCCTGTACAACTATAAGGTGTTTCCGTTCCCTCAATTAGAATTTACAAGTTGCTATCTGTTCATCTTCGCATTTTCATTGTCCAAGTTAAAAAATAAAAAATAAATAAAATAAAATTGTGTCCGTTTTCTTAGTTTGAAGTTTTATTATCTTAAGCTCTACATTATTTAAAATCTACAAGTTTGTTATTGCAAACAAAAAAAGAAGAAAGAGAATGGCTGAAATAGTAGCAGGACCAGTTGCAGAATCCCTAGTCCAGTCACTGATTGGAGCTGTGAAAGAGCAGATCAAGTACGTGCGAGATTACAAGACATATGTTAAAAATCTGGAAAATGGGTTAAGAAATCTCGAGGTTGCAGGAAACCAGGTTCAACATGCCGTTGAGGAAGCTTTGAACAACGCGGAAAACATTGAGGAGGAAGTCATTAACTGGATTAAAGAAGTGGAGGGTACCACTAATGAAGCAACGGACCTTCAAATAAAGAACGACAAATCCAAGAAAAGTTGCTGCCGAGGAATCATCCCGAATCCTTCGAGACGATTCCAGATCAGCAAGAAAGCTGAAGAAATTGTAGAATCAATCAAGAAACTGGAGGAAAAGAGAAACCAGTTTCAGGGAAGAATCTCGTATCGAAGTGCACCCCTTGGAAGAGTCAATGGCACACACACCGGTGCCAACTATCATGTCACAAAATCGAGAGCGGATATCCTGAAGGAAATCAACAAAGCTTTGATGGATTTAAATGTCAAAATTGTGGGGGTTTCGGGTCCTTTTGGTGTTGGCAAGTCCGTCCTGATGGAGCAAGTCGAGAAGCAAGTTCGGGAGGAAAAGTTTGACTACGATTTTGTTGATGTGGTAAAAGTACCCGTCGGTCGATCCCCCAATCTGGAAAAAATTCAAGAAGATATAGCATACAGGTAAGGCTCTTGATAATTTCAGCACCGACACTACAATTGTCCTCTATTTCGTAACCACTGTTATTTGGAAGTACGACTCTCCATTAACACTCTCTCCTTTTCTTCTTTTTTTTTCCTTAAAATAAGATCTTATATAACCAATGATTAAAATTATAAAAAAACATGTAACATTATAATGATAACATAAAATTGTTCAACTTTCTAAGCAATTTTGCCATTAATTTATAAATTAATGAAAATTTAGATGATAAAAATTGAGAGATCCATTACTCTGCTAATTATGTGATGAAAGGGTATACTTTGTGTTCCGCCTAGATAGTTTATTTATGAATATGTAAGGGACTCATGATCACACCTTCACTAATAGCGATTACTTGGCTACTCCTGTGTTCTTGCTATGATTATATTAGAACGATAAATCAAACCACCAGCAGACTATCGCAACTATTTAACCTATTATCAACACCAAACCTACTGCTAGAACTAGTTAGGGCTATTTAGAAAATCAAATTTACTTAGATCGAGAACTAAACCAAATCTCAAACTAAACTAAACCCAACCAAACTTCAAAATAGGTTCTTTTATATTGCGATTTGTTTCAAAAAAGATTCAAACAGTTTACAATCAAACTCAAGGGATTAAACCAAACCAAATCACTTTAATTAACTCAATCTAAACCACTTCTTACTTAAAAAGAAAAGAAAGATATGACATATTTTGATTTTTAAATGCTAATAAACAAACCCCCTATAACCTTTTATGGAAAAAAAAAAAAGAAAGAAAAAAAAAAAAAAACAACCATAACCTTAAGCATTGATTTTCAATCCCCAGTGCTTGCACTTCTCCATTTCACTCTCATGCGTGCTAGCCTTCACATTGAAATAGACTCTCACTCTTAGTTCATGCCTTCACTATGTTCACCCTTGTCACTTATCTCAATCTCAAGTCATTTCCTCACTCTCTATCATGCTCCTAATTCACTATAGTGATGATAGTTTGCCACGTAAATTACTTAAGTAAAATATGTAAGACTACATTTACTAAATGAGTTTCTAAACCAAGCCATCTTTAGTGATCTAAATGCTTAACTATTGTGTCATTTCAAAGATATGACCACGGCCATAATCCTAATCTAAGGTTTGTCACTTGCTAGTTTAAGTAACCACTCACAAGTAACAAGTAGGTACTTAGTCGAGTTAATTATTACTTTAATTTAATTTTCTAACCTAGCAAGCAACACCAATGTTACTACATACCTAGAAAGGCCAATGATTCTCAAATCGTAACCCAAGTTTCAATTGAGTTGATTGAATTCATTTTATGCATTAAAAGAGAAAAATTCAGCCAATTGATCATTCGTGTTGAAATAGACTCTCACTCTTAGTTTCATGCCTTCACCATGTTCACCTTAGTTACTTATCTCACTCTCAAGTCCTTTCCTCACTCTCAAATCCTTTCCTCACTTTCTATCATGCCCCTAATTCACTATAGTAACAATAGTTTGCCACGTAAATTACTTAAGTAAAATACATAAGACTACATTTACTAAATGAGTTTCTAAACCAAGCCATCTTTAATGATCTAAATGCTTAACTATTGTGTCATTTCAAAGATATGACCACGGCCATAATCCTAATCTAAGGTTTGTCACTTGCTAGTTCAAGTAACCACTCACAAGTAACAAGTAGGTACTTAGTCGAGTTAATTATTAGTTTAATTTAATTTTCTAACCTAGCAAGCAACACCAATGTTACTACATACCTAGAAAGGCCAATGATTCTCAAATCGTAACCCAAGTTTCAATTGAGTTGATTGAATTCATTTTATGCATTAAAAGAGAAAAATTCAGCCAATTGATTGTTTTTAGTGTTTGAATTCTATTCTAAGGTCGGTTTAGACTACTTAAAACCCATACTAATTACCAGCTTAGTTAGGGTCACTTAGGGCCTATTAGCTTTTATTTAGCTATGGCCTAAACCATTTAAGGTTTCTTTATTTGAACCTAATAAGTTATTTGAATTTTTTAAAGTCTAGTTTTGCTTAAGGCCTTAGTAGAGTGTTTAGGCACTTTAAGTATAGTAGACCCATTAGCCCTAAGTAATTTAGTTAAGTCTAGTTATAATTATTAATTTTATTTTAAGTCCAATTAGATTACTTCCATTTATTTTAATTAACTTAAGCCCATGATTTTTAATTAGTCCTATTTGTTATGTTTTAGGCCCAATTGATTATTAGTCCCAATTTCAATTTCATTTTAAGTTCTTAGTTGATTTAAGGCATTGTAGGATTAAAGGCCTAATTAAGTTTGATTTATTCATTAAGGCTCATTTAGGGTATAGGCCCAAAAGATTAACAAGTCCAAATAAGTTTTGGGTCTTAGGTCCATTTAGGTTTTATTATAGTCATGTGAGCCCATTTTATTTTATCCTATGTTTAGTTCATTTTCATTAGTTAATTCAATATGGGCCTTAAAATGGTTTGAGACCTGGTTTATGTTACTTATTATGATAAGGCCCATTAAGGTATAAGCCTTAGATGGGAATGCGTCCAATTAAGTTTTAGATTTTGGGCCTATGGGCTATTTAGGTTCACATCATTAAGTCAATTCTCATTTTGGTCCAATTATGATAAAACCAATTTCAATGATAAAGAGTCCTTTTTGGTAAATTGTCTCTAAATTTCATGAGATTATTCTCAATAATTTAAAATGATTCCAAATAACTTTACTTAAGTCATTTTTTGATTTTGGCCAACTTCAAAAACTCTAAATCAGTTTAAGGGCAAAATGATTATTTTGCAAAATTGACCTCTAAACTTATTTATTTATTTATTATTTTAATTGACTAAATAACTTCTTTATGCTTTTATTCAATTAATTAGGGTCTTAGAATTTTATTTAGTGCTACTATGCTATTTCAAAGTTATTTTCAATAAAACAAAGTTAAAGAATAAAGGTCATTTTGGAAAAATTTGGCCCTTAATTCCTTTCTTAATTGATTCCAAATTTTCCTTCTTAATTCCATTAATCTTATTTAGAAATTTGGGGTTTTTCACTCTTATGATCTCACTCTTGTCTCTTAGTCTCCATTTCTAATGTAAATATATATTTATATAGTCTGATACAAAAATATAGCTAATATAGTTATAGAAATAATATTATAATATTTTACTAAATAAAAATAATATTTCACTCAAATTTTAGCATTTAAAAATAAATACAATTATTGACATATATACTAATATATAATATAATATGGTAAATATATGATATTTAGTAATATGTGAATTAGGATATATGATATCGATATAAAAATTAATGAATTATATATATAATAACTAATATATATTAATTATATAGTTAATATTTTATAATATAATTATAATTAACCAAGTGTAATTATGCAATTATAACTACTTCTATACAATTATAAAAATAATTTATCAAAAATATAATAATCTACAAAGAATATAAATCATATAGAGTAAAATAATATAACAATTGAATTCTAGAATGTTTAGTAATATAATGATACATAATGTTTAAGATATTATGTTAATAACATAAATTGATAATTTAGTGTGTCTTTAATATGAATATCACTTAACTATGCAATATAAAACAAATATAATAATATTAATATGATTGCATTTTTAATATTATTTTGTTTATCTTACTATAAAATTAATATAATAATTAGGATATATGATATCAATATAAAAATAAATGAATTATATATATATTAATATATATTAATTGTATGGTTAAGATTTTATAATATAATTATAATTAACCAACTGTAATTATACAATTATAATTGCTTCTATATAATTATAAGAATAATTTGTTAAAAATATAATAATGTATAAAGAATATAAATCATATATAGTAAAATAATATAACAATTGAATTCTAGAACGTTTAGTAATATAATGATACATAATGTTTAACATATTATGTTAATAAAATAAACTGATAATTTATTGTATCTTTAATATGAGTATCACTCAATTATGTAATATAAAACAAATATAATAATATTAATGTAATTAAATTTTTAATATTATTTTATTTATCTTACTATAAAATTAATATAATAATTAGGATATATGATATCAATATAAAAATTAGTGAATCATATATATATATATTAAGTGTATAGTTGAGATTTTATGATATAATTATAATTAAACAAGTGTAATTATGTAATTATAATTGCTTCTATATAATTATAATAATAATTTATTAAAAATATAATAACTTATAATGAATATAAATGATATATAATAAAATAATATAATAATTGAACTATAATGTTTAGTAGTATAATGACACATAATGTTTAACATATTATGTTAATAAAATAAAATGATAATTTATTGTGTCTTTAATATGAATATCACCCAATTATGCAATATAAAACAAATATAATAATATTAATATGATTACATTTTAATATTATTTTATTCATCTTATTATAAAAAAAATATTTTATTTAGGATATATGATATCAATATAAATATTAATGAATTATATATATAATAATTAATATATTGATTTTATAGTTAATATTCTATAGTATAATCATAATTAACCAAGTGTAATTATACAATTATAATTGCTTCTATATATTTATAATAATAATTTGTTAAAAATATAATAATATATAATGAATATAAATGATATACAATTAAGTAATATAATAATTGAATTCTATAGTTTTTAATAATGTATTGATACATGATGTTTAACATATTATGTTAGTAAAATAAATTGATAATTTATTGTGCCTTTAATATGAATATCACACAATTATGCAATATAAGACAAATATAATAATATTATATAATTAAAATTTTAATATTATTTCATTTATCTTACTATGAAAACAATATTTTAATTAAATTTTGTTTTTATGTAATAAATATAAATATTAATATATGTACTAATAATATAATAGAGATAATTTAATAAAGCTATTGTATAATGTATAGTAATATATAATGTATGACACGTGATAATGATATAAACATTGATAAATTATAATATTTAGCCATTAATGTGTTTTAATTCTATGATTGGTGCTTTATAATATATTTGTAATTAACCAAATATAATAAAAAAATTATAGTTGTTTTTATATTTATTATAATATCAATGTTATTAAAATTATAATACTACTTAATTAATATAGATAATTCATAATATAATAATTAAGTTATATAACATTTAATAATATGTAATGTATAAATATTAAAGTAATATAAAAATTGATAGTTTAATGTCTTTAAAATATTATTAGTATCTATTTTATAATAATAATTACAATTGTAATTGTAACCTTATAATTACACAATTATATAGAGGGTATTCTAGTATAGTTTTAGTTAGAAGTGAGTGGGTATAAAATGGGTAGAATATGAGACTCTACCCACATCATACCTTGTAAGGTAAAAGTTCCTAAATTTGGAAATTGGAGCCCACCCTATAACACCTTAAATCCACCTTATGCCCCATAAAACCTCTAGGATATAAGATATTCTATGGAATTTGTAAATTTTGTCTTTTTTCCTATAAGTGTCAAATTTATGTAATATTGAAGAAGTAATTTATATATGATATTACAAGTTCTTTATATACAAAACCCTTTTAAACCTATAGCAAAACCCATAAGATTAAAAATAAATAAATAAATAAATTTTCTACTCTTCATTACTTTAAGTTAATGTAATTTTACTACTTAACAATTAAGAAAAAACAGAAAGCATAAAGTTAGAAAGGAAAATGGGGAAGAATAAGGGAGAAAATGAAAAATGCAAAGTGAAAGAGACAACATTAGTTTAGCCAATTTAGGTTATTAAGTTACGGATATAGGATCCTCTATTTTTTTTTTATTAAAACATTTGTTGGCTAAAAAATATAATATAATATTATTTATTTTATTTAATAATTATCTATAAGGTAAGTATAAAATATCTAGGAACTTATATCTTGTATACCTTAAAATACAAGTTCCATTGTGAGTGTAATGCCCCAAAACCCGAGCTGCACTACTGCCCGCCATCTGTCCTTATCTCACAAGAACACACTAAAGCTCTGAATAACTCTTATATAAAAGCATTTCCTACATCCCCAAAATTTCAAAATAATTTCATAAGTCATATCAAATATCTAACGCAACAGAAGTCTTTGAACACAAAAAATAACATTCCTCAAAAGATACTATCTATTACAGTTAAATAACATAATTCTCCTAAATTCTAATCGCCATAATAGTAATGGAAATCTTCATCTTCATCTTCCTCTTTTTGTGGTTCACTAAAACCCAAGTTATCTTCTGGGTTCTCATCTCCCTCAATACTTGCATCTGAAAATGTTCCCCAAAATGGTGAGCTAATGCCTAGTATGTATAATACAAACACACACAAATGAATAAACATGAACAAGTATCACATACATCATGCAGTACTTAAACACAGACAATCATTTCTTAATACAATTTATGTCCACAAGTATCAACAGGGTACTCTTGACCCTCTTAACACATTGGAACATGTATTGGTGATGAGAATTATCACTACGAGCCCTATACCCATGATCTCTTAATCCCTAAACTTGATAATGGGAACTGCCACTATACGCCCTATACCCATGGTACACTTAATCTTGGTGATGAGAATGCCACTACGAGCCCTATACCCATATTTACTTAAACTCGGTGACGAAAACTGCTACTATGGGCCCCGTACACATGTTCACTTAACCTCTTAATCCTAGTGATGGGAATTGCCACTATGGGCCCCATACTCATGTCCACTTAAACCTCTTAACCAACATTCAACCCAGATCATTTCCAAACACGACTCTACTATGGACAACATCACACAAGGATCATTGAGATGCTCCGTAGGGATTTGTCACTATAGGCCCTTAGGCCAAGCCAAGCACATACAACATACAATTTAAACGCTTAGGCCAATTCATCCAATTAAATCAAGTTTAATGCATAAACTAACTTAAACAAGCACAAATCATCACACAAATTACACGTACCTTGAATCCTAGCCTTAAGCACTTTCGTATTGGACTTAAGCTAAATTGAAATCTGTACACATCAATAAGCTCTTCTTAGTACTTAATCTTGTGTTAATATCATCTCTTAATTCTCTTAATCTTATTCATTTAAGTTCTCTAAGGCTTTACCAACTATCTAGGTCGTATGGAAATTAGCTTAACTAGAAGTTAAATGGATATATAATTAAGTTATACTTTATTCAACATGGCCATGTTGGCTGTTGTGTTGCTCAACATGAGTTGAAGCACAACCGTGTTAAGGGTCGTATATCTATCAATGTGAATTTTAGCTTCAACATGGTTAAAATACAACCGTATTGGGAAGCCGTGTTCTTCTTAATTCAATAAGGTCGAAACATGACTATGTTAGGAGGTCGTGTTACCCTTAACTCGACACAGTCGAAACATAATCATGTTAAGAGGCTGTATATCTCTCAATGCAACCTTCAAACTCAACATGGTCGAAATACGACCGTGTTGAAAGGTCATGTATATCTCAATGTAACCTTCAAACTCAACATGATCGAAACATGACCGTGTTAGGAGACCGTGTTACCCTTAGCAATCTCCACAAACTCCTAATTCTTCATTCTAAAGTCTCCTAAACTTGATTCTCTCTATTCCTAGGCTTAACTAAATCTCTAAAATATGTGAATACTCCTCAATTAACATACGTTAGAATACTTACATCAAACGTCTCGCATATCAATTCCTTGATTTGGTAATTCCCTTGTTCTTAACATTCTTTCTTCAATCCTATTTCGGTACCACTAGATTGAGTGTTAGTGAATTCTCTTTAGCTACCTTAAGGTTCTCATAAGGAGCGTCCATCCTCTATGGTTTTTGTTTCACTATTCAAAATGACAAAGGAGGCTTTCTAAGTTAATTTGGGATATTTATGCCCTTCATGTGAAATGTCCAAATTGCCCCTCGAATTTTTATGAAATTCTTGTCTTAGCCTTAGTTTTCCGTTATAATGTTATAATATATATATTGATATGTCAAACAAAAAAAATGGGTATTACATTCTCCTTCCCTTATAAAAACTTTTGTCCTCGAAAGTACTTAATTCCGGAAGAGCTATAGATACTTCTTCTTCATTTTTGCTTCAAGTTCCCACATCACTTCTCTTTCTATTTAGTTAGTTCATTACACTTTAACATAAGAGATTATTTTTTATCTTAGTACCCGTTCTTTAGTGTCCATAATTCTTATTAGTCTTTCCAAAGATGTTAGCTTTGGCTGCACATTTAGTTGTTCCTCAATCACTATCTAATTTAGGTCAAGTACATATTTCCTTAGCATGGAAACATAGAATACATCATGTACCTTAGCCAAATTTAGTGAAAGAGCTAACATGTAAGCCACTGTACCTATTCTCTCTAAGATCTCAAACGGGTCTATATACCTTAGGTTTAACTTTCCTCTCAACCTAAATCTGATCACTTCTTTTGTTGGAGAAATCCTCAATAATACCTTATATCCCACTTGAAATTCCAAAGGGCATCTTATCTTGTTTACATAGCTCTTTGGTAGAGATTGGGCAGTCTGTATTCCCTACCTGATTAGTTTCACCTTGTCTACTGCTTCTTATACTAACTCTAACCCCATCATTTGTCTTTCTCTCACTTCATCCCAATGTAGTAGGGATCTATACCTTCTTACATAAAGGGCTTCATATGGTGCCATCTGGATGGTTGCTTGGTAACTATTATTATAGGCAAAGTCCACTAGAGATATATGTTCTTTCCAATTTCCTCCAAAATCTAATGTACATACCTTGAGTAAATCTTCCAATATTTGTAGTCCTTTCAGATTGATCATTTGTTTGTGGGTGAAATGTTGTACTAAATTGCAATTTGGTGCCTAATGCTTTGTGCAGGTTGTTCTAGAATCTGCTCACAAATCTTGTGTCTCTATCAGAAGTGATTGTCACTAGCACTCCATGCAGTCTGACTATCTCTTATACGTATATCTAAGTCAGTTTCTCCAACTTGTATCCTACTCTAATAGGTGTAAAATGAGCAAACTTGATCAATCTATCCACTATAACCCAAACTACATCCTGCTTCTCCTTGGTGTTTAAGGGGGTTGTAACAAAGTCCATTATCACATGCTCCCATTTCCACTTCGGTATTAGAAGAAACTATAATTCTCTAGCTAGTCTCTGATATTCTATTTTAATCTGCTGGCATGTGAAGCATCCGGCTATATATTCAGCTATTTTTCTCTTCATGTTTCTCCACCAATAGCAACTCTTTAAGTCCTCATACATTTTAATACTTCCAAGATATATTGTGTAAGCAGAGTGATGTGCCTCTTTCATTATCTCTCTCTTCAATTCTGCATCCTTTGGCACACATAGTCTTGTTTTGTATCTTAAGTTCCCTTCTACATCCAAGTTAAATTCTAGTGCCTTGCTTTCTTCCTTTCTGCTCTTGATCTCTTGAATGTCCTTATCTTCCATCTGACCAACTTTAATTTTATCTATTATGGTTGGTTGAATCCTTAAGGTGGCCATTTTTGCTCCCACATTTTGTGTTAAAATTTCTAGCTCCAATTTGTACATGTCTTTTAATAACTCCTTCTACGAAGTGATGAAAGTGGCTACATTGGCCTGTTTCTTTCTACTAAGGGCATCAGCCACCACATTAGATTTTCCTATATGGTATTGTATCTCTAGGCTGTAATCTTTAATTAACTCCAACCATCTCCTATTTCTCATACTTAGCTTTTTTTGCGTAAATATGTATTTTAGGCTTCTGTGGTTAATGAAAATTTTGCACCTTTCTCCAGAGAAGTAATGCCTCCATAGCTTCAAAGCTAGTATTATGACTGCCAATTTTAAATCATGAGTTAGGTAGTTCTTTTCATACAACTTCAATTGTCGAGAAGCATAAGTTATTACTTAACCACCTTGCATCAATACACACCCCAACCCTTGAACCGAAGCATCACTATACACTAAAAATCTTCTCCACTCTTGGGCAAAGTCAAAACCGGTGCCATCCTATAGACTAGTTTTGATATGGCTAGTGTACTCTGTATCAAGTCGATGTTGAATTTTATTTCCTTAGCTGGGGTAAACTAGGAAGATCTTCTGGAAATACGTCAGGAAATTCCCTCACTATCGGCACTCTTTCCATCTTAACTCCTTCACTGGCTTCAACTGATATAGTTGCCAGTACACTTTTTTTCCCACATCTCATAAGTAGGCAATCTAGTAGGTCTTTGCACTTCTAACTTGTATTTAAAATATCCATCTCCCGGTATATTAAACTACACCACTATGTTGTGACAGTCAGTGGTGGCATGATACTTTAACAGCCAATTAACACCCAAAATAATATCAAACTCTATCATCTCCAATACTAGGAGGTCGACTAGCATTACCCTACCATGTATTTCTATTCTCACTCCTCTGCATATCCTATTTATTCTTCCTCCTACTCTTAAAGGAGTATTAACAGCCAAACGGTCATTCATGTTTTCAACATTCAAAGCTCATGCACATACAAAAGGCTCAAACACATAGGATATAGACGCACCGATATTGAACAACACATATGCATTGCAAGAGTGTACAGGAAGTATATCTACCATGTTGTCTACATCTAAGATATCCTAGTGCTGCTACTAATGAATGGCAAACACTTTGGTAGGAACTCTTTGTTTAGGATCTCCTGCCTGTGGTCTACCTCCCTATCCTCTCACTAAAGGTTTAGCTGCCTATTGAACTGGCCCTACCTAATTTCTGATTTGTCCCTAAGAATAGTTAACTACCTTATGTCCCCTTTAATTGCATACATAATAAAAGATTAGGGGTACTGACCTCTCAATGCAATACCTGCTGATATGCCCAATTTTCCCACAAGAGAAACATGCCCCATCTAGCTATCTATACTCTCTTAACTCATGAGGTCCGTAAAATTTAAGACATTTAACATTTGTGCCTGTTATAGTGAGTGCCAAAGGCATTTGTTTGATCTAGAGAGGAGAGGCTACAACTCTTGGTATTTTACTTTGCAGCAAGTCATGTCTTTTACCCTTATCTTACCCCATTCCACTAAAGGCAAGTCTTTTTCCTTAGAGCTATTGTTGCTCTATAGCTCCTCTGTTCTTCTATAATCTTCTTATTCTTCTCAAGGTACTTCGCTTTATCAACCATTTCAACATATGTATTTAGCTGAAAGGCCCCTACTGCAACTCGTAGACCTAATTCCAATCCTCTCAAAAACCTTTTGGCTCGGGACCTATCATCATTATGTACATTTTCAAGAAGGAACTAAATGAGGCGATTCAGCTTTGCCTCATACTCTTCAATTGTTTAATTCCCCTATTCACATTGTAGTATTCATTCTCCATTCTATCTCTGGAGCTGCTGGGGAAGTATCTCTAATAAAACAGCTCCTTAAATACAGCCTGGTTCATATATTCCCCTACAAGTCTAGGAACCGAAGCCCACCATTTTACTGCAATTCCCTTCAACATAAATGTAGCATAATTTACCTTCTAATCTTCTGGTATTTAGAAGGCAGCAAATGTTTTCTCAATTTCTATAGCCAATTCTCAGCTTTGATTAGGTCACCCACTCTAGGGTTAAATTCCTTAACTACTCTTATGAACCCGTTAAAGCTTATGGGTTCATTAGCATTCTTGTGATGTGGGACATTAGGAGCTTATTGTTGTTGTGCTAGTAGTCCCACCAAGTCGTTTATAATATGTAGTAGCTGAATTGTCTCTTTAGTCATCTAACCTCTTTCCTTGTGTGGTTGTAGATTCGAAACTTCCTCCCCATTAAGGTTATCACATCTAGCACCCCTTTCAACTCCTGATCCAATGATTCTTCTTAGAGGCATTTTATTTAAGAAGAGACAATCGGATCTACTTAAGTTAATATCAGTCATGGTCAATTTCATAGTGTGTAAGTAAATACACATATACCACTACACATGGGTCTACTCATATATATAACTTAGTGGTTAGAAGAATGCAAGTAAAGTAATAATACAAGAAAATAATTACATAATTAAATAAATGTCCCATATTTTACCCACTCTTTTCATGTCTCACTATCTTATGGATCCGGTGCTTAACTCCTCTAAAGATCATATCTTAAGCTTTATTGTTTAAAACTTATATCTATTAATCATCGCTTAGTCCTAAGTAACATTACCTAAGCTCTTCAAGATCAATAACCTATGCACCATAGATCAAAACTTAGGTCATAAGGATCATCAACCTATTCTCTATAGATTCAAACTAAGTCTCTAAAGATCATAAAATCTTGGCTCTGATACCACCTAAGCTATAACGCCCCAAAACCCGGGCTGTTCTACTACTCGCCACGTGTCCTTATCTCACTAAAATACAATAAAGCTTTAAATCAACTCTGATACATTCTATCTTGTAACTCTTATATAAAAACATTTCATACATCCCCAAAATTTCAAAATAATTTCATAAGCCATATCAAATATCTAATATAACGGAAATCTTTGAACACAAAAATAACATTCCTCAAAAGATATTGTCTATTACAGTCAAATAACATAATTCTCCTAAATCTTAATCACCGTAATAGTAATGGAAATCTTCATTTTCCTCTTTTTGTGGTTCACCCAAACCCAAGTTATCTTCTAGGTTCTCATCCCCGCCAACACTTGCATCTAAAAATGTTCCTTGAAGGGTGAGCTAATACCCAGTACATATAACACAAACATACACGCATGAACAACCATGAGCAAGTATCACACACATCATATAGTACTTAAACACAAACAACCATTTCTTAATACACTTTATGTCCACAAGTATCAATAGGGTAATCATGACTCCCTTAACACACTTAACACATTAGAACATATATTAGTGATGGGAACTGCCACTATGGGCCCCACACCCATGTTCACTTAACCTCTTAATCTTAGTGATAAGAACTGCCACTATAGGCCCCACACCCATATACACTTAAACCTGGTGATGAAAATTGCCACTATAGGCCCCACACCCATGTCCACTTAAACCTCTTAACCAATATTCAACCCAGATCATTTCCAAGCACGACTCCACTAGGGATAACGCCACATAAGGATGATTGGGTTGCTCCCTAGGGATCTACCACTACGGGCCCCTAGGTCGAGCCAAGTACATATAACATACAACATACAACTTAAACACTTAAGCCAATTCATCCAATTAAATCAAGTTCAATGCATAAACTAACTTAAACAAGCACAAATCATCACACAAGTTACACGTACCTTGAATCTTAGCCTTAAGCACTTTCAGTCTTAGACTTTAGCTAAATTGAAATCTGTACATATCAACAAGCTCTTCTTAGTACTTAATCTTATATTAATAGCATATCTTAATTCTCTTAATCCTATTCATTTAAGTTCTTTAAGGCCTTACTAGCTATCTATGTCACGTGGAAATTAGCTTAACTAGAAGTTAAATGGATATATAATTAAGTTATACTTTATTCAACACGGCCATGTTGGGGGCGGTGTTGCTCAACATGGGCTGGAGCACGACCATGTTAAGGGTTGTGTACCTTTTTGGTGTAAATTTTGGCTTCAACACGGTTGAAACATAGCTGTGTTCTTCTTAATTCAACATAGTTGAAACATGACTGTGTTAAGAGGCCATGTTACCCTTGACTCAACACGATCAAAACATGACCATATTAAGAGGCTGTATATCTCTCAGTGTAACCTTCAAACTCAATACGGTCGAAATATGACCGTGTTGGAAGGTTGTGTATCTCTCGATATAACCTTCAAACTCAATACGGTCAAAACACGACCGTGTTAGGAGATTGTGTTACCTTTAACAATCTCCATGAATTCCTAATTCTTCATTCCAAATTCTCCTAAACTTGATTCTCTCTATTCTTAGGCTTAATTAAATCTCTAAAATATGTAAATACTCCTCAATTAACATAGGTTAGAATACTTACATCAAACATCTCATGTATCAATTCCTTAATTTGGGAATTCCCTTGTTCTTAACATTCCTTCTTCAATCCTATTCTAGTACCACTGAATCGAGTGTTAGTGAATTTCCTTTAGTTGCCTTAAGGTTCTCATAGAGAGCGCTTGTCCTTTGTAGTTTTTGTTTCACTATTCAAATGACAAAAGAGGTTCTCTAGGTTAATTTGGGATATTTATACCCTTCATGTGAAAATGTCCAAATTGCCCCTTGAATTTTTATGAAATTCTCGTCTTAGCCTTGGTTTTACATTATAATGTTATAACATATATATTGATATGTCAAAAAAAAAAAAAATTCAGGTATTGTAGTGAGTATAAGGTGGAAAGATCTCATGCCCATACTTTATCCTGTGTGAGCAAGTTCTGAAAAATCTATACGTGAATCATATTGTGTAACCCTCAATACCTATCTAAAACCTACCCGGTCGAGTAGGGTATGAGTGGGAACCTTAGAAGATAGGATTACCCACTCACCCCTTATTTTAATTATTTGACCATTATTCCTCAAACTTATTCAATTAACTAAGTAAAGTAATAACAATTCAATTCAACCAAATGGAAAAAAAAAAGTAATAACTATTCAAGCCTCATTACGACCTTATTTCATTCACTTTATTAGCTATTCCATTTTAGCCTTCATAAACACGACATTAATCCATTTCCAATCTAAATGTTTGAAATTTGGTTAACTCAAATTTAGGGAAATCCTTTCATCTTTTCTAGTATGATCTAATTACAAATTATCAATAACAACTAGCTTTAAGTGTAATAATTCTTATTTAAATTTATGAGATAATTATGCTTAGGTGAATTTTACTTTGCCCCATGTGTATAGACATCATTAATGTTTTTAGTGTGCACAACTTTGCTCCATGTTGCTATTGTATATGTTGGAGGTTAAAAAATCTTAAGTCAAATTTACAAACGATGTGATAAGTGGTTTAAAGAGTGTGTCAATCAACCATGGGCTTAAGACATTCAACCAGTAGGTGTTTGGAAACTACCAGCATTACAGTTGGTAAATGGAGATGGGTTAGCAGTCAATTAACCACCCTTGTAGTTAACTGCATACCAACCCACTATTCTCAGGATATGAACTACACTTTAACAATCTCTACCATTTAAAGGCATGGCCAATCTCACATATCCCTATCAAGATAGGAATATGTAAGACTCATTTCCTACATACTCAAAATCTTCAAATCCCAAATATCACAAACTTGAAAAAAAAAAAAAACAAAGTGCAAAAAATATCCAATTAGCTCAATATATTTAATTTGATATGGACAAAAATCACAACTAACAATTGAATTCAACACTCATATTCCACTACCATACACCATTAGCTTGTAGCTTAATGCCTACTACTATCAATGAAATTAATTTTCTCATAACTTGAACTTTGGTTTAGTATTTGCAATTGCTCAATAATTTTAGCATGTAGACCAATATAATTTTTTAATATCTCAAATATCGAAATTGTCTCATACAAAGTTTATTGCCCATTATCTGACCATCAGTGATCAAGTCAATTACAATGGTCTAAGTGGCATCCCATTCCATTAATTAGCACCTCCATTTTA
This sequence comes from Laguncularia racemosa, assembly GCA_037954665.1. Taxonomy (NCBI): domain Eukaryota; kingdom Viridiplantae; phylum Streptophyta; class Magnoliopsida; order Myrtales; family Combretaceae; genus Laguncularia; species Laguncularia racemosa. Next base: position 39,088 of record JBBMOL010000269.1, read on the forward strand.
ATGTTGTTCCCTCTCATTAACCATATCTAATACGACTCTCTCAAATCAACAACTCACTACGTCACCACAAAAAACTTAGAGCTTAGTCTCCCCATTTCCAAGATGTATAGTGCACCACACACTTGTTCATGATTAACACGGAAAATCTAGCATAACAATTATTTAACAACCTATATTTATTAGTCCATTTCAACTATACTTCATAAGCACAATCAACACATAAGCAATATAACACCAAACTAAAATCTTGAAATCCAATTCCTTGATCCATGGTGTTCAACACATTTACAATAATTACATAAATTAGATTCTTAACTTATTTCAATTTATATTATCCAGATTTTCTATTCCTTCTATATCATATCCTTTCCATCTCACCATTATTGAATTAACATTTCAAAAGTAATATTCTTGAATCACTTAAAGTAAATTATATATAGGGGGTTGATCGACCGAGTCCATGAGGAAGTCGACTAACCTTCTCTTTATTAGTTTTTCCTTTAATCTTGTTTGTTTACATATTTGTTGCACAATTCAATTTTGGGTTCCCATAATCAATTATACTATTCTTTACATAAAACCTTAATTTAGATCTTAACAATTTTTAATATATTCAACAATATCTAGATTTTGATTTGAAAAATTCAATGTTGCAACTGTCCTAGTGTTTCACTTTAATTACTAAATCTTTGTTATAGGTCCAAACCATATACCCTAAAATTAATAGATCCCATATTCTATACAACAAACAAATTCCTCAAGAATATAAATCTACCTATCACATTTATTAAGAATCTATATATAACCTTATCTTTATGTAATTAAAATTTTAGGATTTGCTAATGGTTACTACGTGTCTATTGTAAATCGAATTCACAAAACCCTAGTTTAGAAAATTAAATTCCTTACAATCTTTAAATTAGCAATTACTATGGATTATGCATAGATCCACTATGTTTGCTTCAATTATCAACTTACAAAGTTTAGAGTTCAAGGATTACTTGGTCTATGGAAACTTTACATCTTCTCTTCCTCCATATCGTGATAAGAGAACCTACCTAGTGTGAAGTTATGAGAAGGGTTTATGTCCTATTTATAATTAGGGTGAAATTAAAGAAAACGCTAGTGAATACTTGGCTTAGTATTTACTAAAAAAAACATACATAGATTAGGAGATTTGATTGTAGTGGTCATGTGTATGCAACGTACCTTTGCGCTACATGTAACCTCGGGGGAGTAATGTGAAATAACACGTAAAAATGACTTGGAGAGAAAGAGACAAGGAGAAAAATGGTAGTCTCAAAGAACTGAAATGCAAATGAGACTGCTAGAGGAGCTATAAAGCACTAACCCCACTATTCTTGATGATAGGCAAGTGTATTCATCATTTTGAACCTTGTTTAATCTTTCAAGATGGCAATTTGATAGCACGATAGTGTTTCAACAACATCTATCAGTGGCTAAGATTAATAGGAATCTAAACTATAGGCCTCTCACATATGCCAAACTCCGAAGACTTTAGAACTTGACATATAGAATCTTAAGTAGTCAAACAGCCAAGGATAAGGTCATCCATATTCATTGCTACAACCTACATCATCTATCGAGCTATTGTGGCCACCTTATTATCACCCAAGTTAAAGAAGCACTATACAATTCAACCTAAAATGATGTGACAAGCCATCTATAGAACTCTAATAACTTAATCTAACCTATCTCAATGACCATCAACCTATCTAGATCCCTACATACCATTCTCTGACCTATTCTCCTCTATACCTCCTTGCCCACTAGCTTAGCAAGAACCTTAACCAACCTTCGTACAATCTGTCATCTTCTACTAAAGACGCTACATGTGCTTAAACAACAGATGTCCCAAAGTCTTGACATAGGATGCATTTTCAGAAGCTTTCTTTTTTCCTTACATTTTTACCCTTTTGTAACAACCTAGGATATATATTTAGAATGTACTAGTTGGACTTTCTCCTTTATCCTTGTTGCTCTAGGGGACGTAATAGATATAGTCCCTCATTTTGTGTGCCAAAATTAAACAATTCTTGTCATTACTAAATATACTACCATTGTTCTTGTGAGCTCATCACTCTAAGTTCAAATCCTACTCTTATCAATCCCTTTAGCAAGAATTATGACAAATAACCCTAATCATTACTTGTGTATAATATCAAGTAGTGATTAGATCATGTAGGGTTTTGGTGGTGAGTTATATTCATTAAAATAGCTTATGTTTTTGCTAGAACCCACCTATGTTCTAATCTTTAGTTGCTATACCAGTGACACTTAGCTCCTAGACACATCAAAGATGATTCCCCCTCTTGATAAATCCCTTAATGGGCTCTTCTTGAATCTAAGCCATGGAAACCCTCTCTAATTACATGAACTTCCTTGAGAAAAGTTAAGAGTAGATGGTCTAATCCAACAAACCCTACTTCAAGCCCACTGTACTAAGTATCCCTGAAGTCATCTTCAGTTCAAGGACTTAACTCCATGAGTCCTATCACTTAACCCAAAGAGTCAAACCTATCTTATCCCTCCATATTTTTCCCTAAAACTAAAGTTCTTCAAATGAAATAAAAGGGTTTGGACATCAAGTATAACTTTTAAATAGTTAGGTCGCTACCCAATGGTATGCACTTTGTGAAATAGCTATGTGATTGCTAAGAACACTCACTTAACTAAAGATCTCATTTATTGGTGAATCATGTCATAAAATTCCAATGCCTAAAACCTTGGTCCTTGTGAATTTCCATCTCAAGAATCTTCTTAGCCATGCCTAAAACCTTTGCAATAAGCTCTTTCTTCAACAAACACTTCAATTTAATGACATTACTCACTCTCTTCATAGCGATTAGCAAGTTATCAACATAAAGTAGCAAAAAAATAAGTGAACTATCCTCAAGATTTCCCATGTAAGTGCAACAATCATACTTACATCACTTGTAAAGTTTGGTTGTTAGATCAAAAGTGTAAACCTATTATGAATAAAATTTTGGGTTAAGGCTGAAAAAAAAAAAAAATTCTCATATGTTTTTATCATTACTATTAATAAGTACCATTTTGTATGTACTAATAATCCAATGTCATGCTCCAAATTAATATTTTATATTTACTAGATATATTATAGGTTTTCCTATCTACCCGCTTGAATCCACTACTATTTAAAATTATTTTTAAGATATATATGCAATAGCTATATAAACACACTCCAATTATGTCTTTGCTATTGAGTTGTTATGAATCCTATTGGTACTATACATGCTATAATCTATTATTCTACAAGTTAATACATGGATATTCTCATATATCTTAGACATGCATGTCCTTCATGGTTAAAAGATTAAAAGTAGCAACGTTTAAATACTTCAAAATGCACACATGTTACAATTGCATGAAAATAACCATAATAGGGGTGCCTTTCCCATGGTAGTGGTCGCAATTATGTGGTAGTGCTTGTGGTCATTAAATTGCAACACCAATGGTTACACTTGCAATAAGTGCTAAAAAGACGTTGAAACCATTATGCTCATTCTTGGTTTTTTTTATGTCTCTCAACTCGTTACTGTAGTTGTTGACATTGAAATAACAAATGACACACATGATTAAGGGAAAAAAGATTACCCTAACAAAAGTCATCTTTTATATATTTAACTACATGAAATCCAATGCTATATGCAAGAACACGTTAAGGCTCTAAATTAACTCTGATATATTTTAACCTGTAACTCCTATATAAAAGCATTTCATAAATCTCCAAAATTCAAATACTTTCATAAACCATATCAAATATCTAATGCAGCGGAAGTCTATAAACATCAAAATAACATTCTCAAAAGATACTTTCTATTACAATTAAATAACATAAATCTCTCAAATCCTAATCACCATAATAATAATGATAATCTTCATCTTCCTCTCTCTATGACTCACCCCAAACCCAAGTTATCTTCTAGGTTCTCATCTCATCAACACTTGCATTACATGAACAAATATCACATACATCATGTAGTACTTAAACACAACAACCATTTCCTTAATACATTTTAGGTCCACAAGCATCAATAGGTACACATGACCCCTTTAAACACTTGAGCATGATTTGGTGATAAGAACTACCACTACGGGCCCCATACCCATGTACACTTAAACCACTTAATCCTCATAATGGAAACTGCCACTACAGGCCCTATACCCATGTACACTTAAATCTCTTAACCAACATTCAACTCAGATCATTTCCAAGCACGACTCCACTAAGGATAATGTTACACAAGGATCATTGGGGTGCCCCCTAGGGATCTACCACTACGAGCCCCTAGGCCAAGCCAAGCACATACAACATACAACTTAAACACTTAAACCAAATCATTTAACTTAATCAAGTTCAATGCATAAACTAATATAAACAAGCATAAATCAACACATAAGTTACACATAGCTTGAATCCTAGCCTTAAGCACTTCTCGGTCTTTGACTTAAACTAAATTGAAATCTATACAAATCAACAAGCTCTTCTTAGTACTTAATCTAAGATCAATACCATTCCCTTATTTCTCTTAATCTTATTTATTTTCTCTAAAGCCTTACTAGCTATCTAGGTTATATGGAAACTAGTTTAATTTGAAGTTAAATGAATATATAATTACGTTATACTTTATTCAACGCGGCCATGTTGGGGACCGTGTTACTCAATACGGGCTAGAGCATGACCGTGTTAAGGGTAGCGTATCTTTTAATGTAAAGTTTGGCTTCAACACAATTGGAACATAACCATGTTGGGAGGTCGTGTTTTTCTTAATTCAACACAATCGAAACACGACCATGTTAGGAGGTTGTGTTACCCCTAACTCAACACGATCGAAACACGACCGTGTTAGGAGGCTGTGTTACCCCTAACTCAACACGACTTAAACACGACCATGTTAAGAGGCCATATATCTCTCAATGAAACTTCCACACTCAGCACAGTTTAAACATGACTGTGTTGGAAAGCTATGTATCTCTTAGTATATCTTTTGAATTCAACACGGTCGAAACACAACCGTGTTGGGAGGTCGTATACCCCTTAGAAAAATCCACGAACCCTAATTCTTTTACTTTAAATTTTCCTAAACTCATTTCTCTTTATCCTTAGGCTTAATTAAATCTCTAAAATACGTAAATGCATCTAAATTACAAGGATTTTCGCACTTACATCAAAATTACACAAGTCATATCCTTGAGCCATTGATTCCCGTTCTCCTATCGTGCTTTCTCAAACTTCAAGTTCTATATGAACAAAGTGATGTAACTATATCATACTACACATTCTCCATGAAAATTCTTGTATAAAAACCCTTACCTCTCGTACTTGGAATAAATTCACACCCTTTTCCCTTAGTTGCCTTAGGGTTTCTATAGAGAGTGTTTGTCTTGGTATGTTATTTTACTGTGAGGGAGTGAAAAGGAGGAAAAGTTAGGTTATTTGGGGTTAAATACTCCCCGTCGTGAAATGTCCAAATTGCCCCCCTAATTTTCTAAAATTCCTATCCCCATCCTTTGTTTTTTGTGACAACATATATCTTAAATAAATAAATAATAAAATTTTCAGGTATTATAGTCTATTAAACCTTTCCTTTGTTAAAAATTATTTTCTTGTAATCAGATATCTATAAGTTCAAAGAACGTAGGTTTGGCCCTTAGCCTAGTGGTATGGCCTAGGAAGTTAAGTTCATGTCTTTGGATGATTTAAGGAGATTTAACATGGTGTACTTAAAATTAAAACCATTAGAACTAGTTTGTCCACTCTTAAACTCTCTTAGGCAACTTCATACACTAAACATTACTCTCCAAAGACCTAGACTCAGGAGAAGTCCATGAAAGAATCCATAAAGTATAGAGCTCATCCCATACATCCATTACCAAGGTAATTTAGCGGATTACATCAAGCTCCAAGCTTTATAAATACTCAACTATTCCTCTTCATTTCACACAATCGAGAGAGGCAAGGAATAAAATTCTACTATCATTTCTATGCTTGAAGATCAAAATAACAAGACAAAAGATTCCTAAGTGCTTCCATTCAAGAACTATAAGACTGAAGCTTTTAGCTTCCTTATTTATCAGGAGTGCATTTGAGCCTTTTTAGACTACCTAATCTTCCTTGTCACTCTCTCTTCTCATCTCTCTACATGTTGTTTCTGTGTTACTCCTCTAAAGTTATGTAAAGCATGATACTCAAGACACACACACATGCCACCATCTATCACATCTACAACATCTAATGTCCTTTATCCAAAAATGGTACTTATAGAGAGGTTCAACCTTTCATGATAAGTTTCAACTTTTGCATCACTTAATATAAAAAAGCACAATCCCTAGCACACGACATTACATTTCCATAATTTGAAGGATTGTCAAGTAGTATATTAATTCATATAAATATGGGGGAAAGACCATCATTAGTCATTCAAAATCAATATATAACATATATTTACATAATTAAACAACACTATCCATGCCCTATTTTTAATAAATGAACACATAGTGTCGAAATGTTAATTATGATAATCTTTAAGTAAATCTATTATCTACTTTTATATTATATACTTTAAAACAAAATCGACACATCACACGAATTTTGATTAGTTATATATAAAAGATTTTCATAAGCTTTTGTCAGTTTTTTTCTTTTTATTAATGACACATTATAATGTTGGGAAATTTTCACTTTATACATGTGCGTTTTCACACTTTATCACTTTGCATATGTGAATGTTCATTTTTTAAACTCTATGTTTCATCATTATTTGTCATTGTCAACTTCTGATTGATCCATGGGGCAACCCCTCAAATGTGGTGACTAGCTACTACTAGCTAAGAAGGGCAAGTAGGTGCCATTAATGCTTCTTGGGTGGCGGCCTACCCATCGCTATCAAAAATTAAAAAAGAAAAAAAAGAGGAACTTTTAGCAAAATCTCAACGACCACCTTGGTAGCTTGTAGCCACCGGACTTGGTGTGGCTAGTAAGAGCTCCGTAAAGCTTTAGCTTTTTTCTTTTTTTATTTCTTTTTTTTCAACCCTTCTCTCCCTCTCTTAATTTTTATATTACTAATTATATAGATTTCATAATATTATTTACTAACTATATTTAATACTATTGTTTATTAATTGTTATGGACAATCATAAACTAACGTATATCCATTGACTAATAGTGACAAATGAGGATGAAATATAAATACGCGAAACGACAAAGGTGAAAACCTTTATATGAGGTGAAATTTATTCATTAGTATATTATGTTTGAGTTTTGTCACTTATACTTTTTAATTACAAATACTATTGAAGTTTTAAGGATAAAATTTTTGGAGAAGTTAAAACCTTTGAATAACTTAATTCAAAACGACATAACTTTTTTCATTTTTAGTATTCTATTTTCCTGATAACTTTTTCTAAATGACATATCATTTTAGGTAAATGTAGAAAGACCATAAGTAATATATAACTTGCATTACATAATATATATATATATATATATAATTGTGTCCACAATACATTAAGAATAGTTTACAAATATATATTACTTATATGTTAATTACGATAACTTTTATTCTTTTTCATAAGTATTGCAGCATTTGGTTATCAATATTTTATGATACTAGTGTAGACAAAATCTTTAGTCTTTTGTTTGCTTTGGATAGTGAACTAAGTCACTAGATAAAAAGAACCTCAAGATACTAAATAAGACTAAAAAAATTTGTACCATATATCTTATTGGTACAAAAATTAATTTCACTGGACAAAATAAACATTCTCAAAAAAAAAAAAATCTTATATCACCATCATTCTTTTTGTTGTTGTGTCCATGTTGAAACTCTTCTGATGAGTTCTCATGTTGACACCAAAAATAACCCTATGTTACCATGAAAATTCCTATCATATGTTTTACAAACCAAATATGGTATAAAAGAATTATACTATATTGTTTTTATTGTGCAGTGTTATCATGTTCTCCTAGTACTATCTAATTTTTCAAACCAAACAAAACCTATATGTATACTTTCAAGCATTATCCTTATAGTGCTTTACAACCATAAGATGCAACAAATCCACTATATATCCATATACATGGGAGGAGGATGCAAGGCTTATAAATCTATCTACAATCCACTGTATAATATCATGACATTTCACTCTACCAAATTATCAAACATATATTTTTTTTTACAAATTCATTATTCATAATAAACCATACTAAAAGAAATCGTAAACATAGTAAATCCATCAATATTCTTTAAAATGGAAATTTACCAAGAACTAATAAATCTTCATAACTAGAACTAAGCCTTTTGATCCTTGTATTTATCAAAGGCAACATCATTAAACCCATTCCTAGAGCGTAAGTCATAACCAAGGTAGTCATGACAATCAACATTCAGAACTCATCTACACTTGAAAACATATATAATAAACATGTATAAGTGGTGAAACCTAGTATATAGAAATTGCATGCAAACACAATCATATAACATACTAATTGAACAAAAATGAAGGTTGTGTATATATTCACATAATGTAATGTACAAAGTATATTCATAACCCTAACACACATATGAAAAGACTAATATGCCCCTATGCTATGTATAATACAATAAAATACAATAATATGCCTCCTTAATCTCAAGATGCAGGAGTCAACGTGAGATTAGAGCAATGATCAAGGAATAATGTTGTAGACAAGTTCTTCATTATTCTTTCACCGATAGTGGTATTTCAAGTCTTTATACATTTTGGTACTCTTAAGATGGATAGAATCCAAAATAATGTGCCTCTTTCAGTATTTCATTCTTTACTTTAGATACACCTAGAATGCACAATCTATGATCATACCTTAGTACTCCTTCTCCATCCACAATAAACTCCATTGCCTTTCCTTCTTCCATCTATTTCCTAACCTCTTGAATTTCTACATCATCAGCTTATGCGGCTTTTATCTTGTCTACTAATATAGGTTGTATGTGCAAACTAGCTAGTCTTGCACCAACCTCCTAGGTTAAAATTTCTAGTTTTAGTCTATGCATGTCTTCTAATAGGTTCCATTAAGATGAGATTAAAGTTGCCAAATTTTCTTGTCTCTTCCTACTGAGTGCATCGACAACCACCTTTTCTTTCCTATGATGATATTGAATTTCAATATCATATTCTTTTATCAATTCCAACCATTATCTCTATCTCATATTTAACTCTTTTTAGGTAAAGATGTACTTGAGACTTTTATGATCAGTGAATATCTTGCAGTTCTCTCCATATAAATAATGTCTCCATAATTTGAGTGCAAGGACTTTAACTACCGATTCCAAATCATGTATAAGGTAATTTTTCTCACAAGGCTTCAACTATCAAGATGCATATGTTATAAGCCTCCCATTTTTCATTAATACACACCGTAGCCCTTATATAGATGCATCATTGAATATGGTAAACTCCTCACCACTGATAGGTTGTGCCAAAATTGGTGTTAAAACTAGCCTCTCCTTTAATGTTACGAAACTCTTTTCACATTTATCATCCCATTCAAATTTCACCCCCGTTTGAGTTAATCTAGTTAGAGGGGTTGCCAATTTTAAAAATCCTTCCACAAACTGCCTATAATACCTTGCTAACCCCAAGAAGCATCTTATTTCTATCACTATCTTTGGTCTAGGCCAATCATTCACAACCTTTATCTTTTCAAGGTCTACAGATATACCTTTCTTATTAATCACATGACCTAAGAAAGTTACCTGATTAAGCCAGAACTCACACTTCTTAAATTTTGCTTATGATCACTCTACCTATAATTTGTTCAACAACATTCTCAAATGTTGGTCATGCTTCTCTTTACTCTTAGAATATATTAAAATATCATTTATAAAAACTATTATAAATTTATTCGAGTACGCCTGAAACACCGAATTCATCAAATCCATGAAAGTCGCTGGTATATTCATGAGTCCAAATGGCATTACTTGGAATTCATAATGCTCGTACCATATTCTAAAAGCAATTTTCTAAATATCCTCCTCCTTGATCCTCAATTGATAATATCCAGATCTTAAGTCAATTTTTGAAAAGACTTTAGCCCCTTGTAGCTGATCAAACAAATCATCTATCTTTGGAAGAAGGTATTTATTCTTGATAGTAACCCAATTCAATTCCCTATAGTCAATGCACAACCTCATACTACCATCCTTCTTCTTCACAAATAGCATAGGCACACCCTAAAGCAAGACACTAGGTCTAACAAATTTCTTATCTAGTAAATCTTGCAATTGCTTCTTCAGTTCCATTAACTCAATAGGTGCCATACCATATGGGGTTTTAGATATAGGAGCCATACCAAGAATCACATCTATACAAATTCGATGTCCCTTGCTAAATGTAGGCTTAGTAGGTTTTCAAGGAAGACTTTTATAAATTCTCTCACTACAGGTACTTGATCAATCTTCGCAACATCAACAGGTTCAACAGTCATTAAAACTACCATGCTCTTACCCCACAATTCATACATGGGTAATCCCATTAGTCTCTATGCTTCAAGCTTGAAACAAAAAAGTTCTTCTCTTAGTTCTTTGATATGGATTGCCATACTATGACAATCAATGGTAGCATGGTGTCTAAATAATCAATCAACTCTCGATATCACATCAAAATCAGAAGGTTTACAAGTAGAACCCTACCCTCTACTGCGACATTGACATTCCTACATATTCTGTTTTAAGTCCTTAACCAAACCCATTGGTGTACTCATACTTAGAGTACCATTCAATGTCTCAACATGGATATTACAAACATGCCTAAATGCATCAAACACACATGAATACGTTGCACCAATATCAAATAGGACATAAGCACTAGTAGAGTGTATAAATAATGTATCTGCTAAAGTGCCCATGTCTGGTGTGTCCTAACATTATAGTGCAAATACAAAAGCTAACACTCTCTATCTTAGTCTTATTAGCTAAGATCTGCCAACCTACGTGATAATCTAGGTTCTCCCTATCTATGTTGTCGGTATGGTCTAACCTCCTATAATTGGGCAATCTATAACTCTATAACCCCTTTGTTTGCAAGAGTAACGGAAGATGAGGGGAATTGACCTCACGATGCATGTCCTACTATTGTGACCTATCTTTTTGCATGAGAAACAAACACCTTCTAGCCACTTACACTCACTCAATTCATGTTGCCCAAAGTACCTAGTACCTCTGCGAACATGTCTTGTTGGGGAAGTCCTAACCTAAGCAGAGGGTGCTACAATGACCATAGGTTTAGTCTAGAAGGTTTAAAGCTTCTTACCCTTCTCTTGTATAAAAATACCTTAAGCAGGTCTCTTCCCTAGTACTACTCTAGTTTCTTGAGTCTTTATCTCATCAATCCTCTTATGACCTTGCTTTAGGAACCTAGCCTTGTTCACCACCTCAAAGTATGTGTTCAACTAAAATGATCCCACTCCATGTTACAAGGTAAGCTCCAAACCCAACACAAATTTATGAGCCATAGACCTCTCATCTTCTCCAAAGGTTGTTGGCATGAACTTCACTAAGTGATTTAACTCCACCTCGTATTCTTCTACCGATCAGTTTCCTAATTGGTAATTGTAATATGCTACCTCCATTTTATCCCGTATACTGCTTGGGAAGTACTTATTATAGACCAAATGTTTTAACCTCTCCCAAGTAATGTGTCCTACTATTAGCTTTGACATGCTAGACCACCATTCTAAAGTCGTACCTCTCAGTAAATATACAGTATAATGCACCTTCTTCTCTTTCAGAACCCTAAATGCTATAAGGGATTTTTCTAATTCTTCGAACCATTACTCAATATCTAAGGGGTCATTTACCTTTGGCTTAAACTCTTTTACTAATCTTACAAACCAATCCAAACTTATTAACCCAATTGGCCTATCGCCAACCTCTCCTACCATACACAGCAATTGTAATTCATGTACCTACTATTACCGATGTGCTACTACTCCCACTAAGGTATTGACCACCTCTAACAACCATGCAATGTAGTCTTCATTCAACTTTAGGCCATGCTGAGTTGGTCTAGGTGGAACTCGGTTGTTAGGAGCATCACCTTTAACACCTAATGTTAAGTCTGGTCCAAAAATTCTCCTAGGTATTCTACAAAAATACATTCACAAGGTAAAGGAGACACATAAAAACAAAAGTTGTCTCAAGATGTCAAATTTCTAAAAGTAACATAGCGAATATAACTGAAAGGAAATTATATCTCAATAAGATCAACCCCATTCATTACATACTCTCTTCATGTCTCATCGTCCTAAAGATTTCATTCCTTAGTAATCTACAAAGCAATAAACCTAGGCTTTAATACCACTTAAGCTATAATGTTGCAAAACCTAGAGTGAATATAGCCTATCACATGTCCTTACTAAGACATACAAAGGTTTGGTATTTACTAGAACTCTACACATGCAAAAAGTCACCTTGGCATCACTAATGGAATCTCCACATATATCAATGAGTGGCTTTACAAGGTTCCACTTGGTATCTACATATGAAAATGAAATTGCAAAGAATAACTATCCACAAAAATTAAACTGAAGTCTATCTCCTACAATTAATCATAGCAGAAGCATACTAAAACTCGAGTATAACTAGAATATCAAGCATAACATAACAAAATACAATATTTAGTAATTATCCTTCTTCTAGCCTACCTATCACTCATCATAGTACACATATTCCACATCCTCTTCCAAGTCTTGATTTGTGTTTACTAAAGTTTTGTTATACCTAACTATTTCACTAGAGGAACCTGCAATTAAAAAAGAGTCCCACAAGAGGTGAGCTAAAGCCTAGTGTATACTAATATCCACACACGCATGGCATGCCAAAATACAAACACAAACATGATGCAACCGGGATATTCAAGCACCAAATTGTTAGCTTTCAACTCAATATTCAAATAACATAACTCTAGGGTAATACAAGACCTCGTGCACACACAACTATATTTATAATACATACATACATACATATATGACAATAGGTACTCCCTAATGTCCATGAGTCCATAAGTCTTTGTAAAACATAGATACGTATACAACGATCAGTATTTCCCAATGTCCATGAGTCTAAATATCATAAATCTACCTAGATCATTTCAATATATGACTCTACTAAGGGCAACGTCACATACCGATCTTCGGGATGCCACCCTATGATCACTAATATTCTCGGTCCCTAGAGCCTAGCCAAGCACAAACATATAATTACTTATTTTCATATTATAATTTAGGTCAATTTATGTTTCTAGCCTACACACACAATCAGCAAACATAGCATACGCACACTTGATAGGAAACAAACAATCTTGACACAACTTTGAAATCTCTTAAACCTCAAACCTATTTAAATTCATAAACATTTAAGTTTAGAGATCCTATAACAACTACTTTAATCTACTTTTAGGTATTTGAATAGGTTAAGAAAAGTTAGGAATTGAAATTAGGTAGAAAACTCATCTTTGGAAAGACATAAGCTCAATACGGCCAAGTACATGGGAGTGTTCTCATCTATGTACTAGGTATGTTAACTGCATGGAAGGATATAGGCAAGTATATGATCATGTCTCTTGCCTATGTACCTTACTGTCCAATTATTTATTTCTTGCACATGTGTGTAAAACTCCTAAAAGGTCATGTGCTTTGAGTACACAACTACAGCAAAGTCATGCTGTGTCTATGTACTCCTAGAACTTCATCAATTCTCAAAAACTACAATTTTCTTCAAACTCCCAAATCTCTTAATCACAATTATCATCCATTCCTTTCTACCTTCAAAAATTTTGTATTCCTAGACTTAATTCACAACAAAATTACTTTTAATTTCATTCAAATTACACTAAATTTAGAGAACTTACTCGATGTCATCCTTTAAATGATTTCCTAAATTCCCTTTACTATGAATGCCAAATTGTTCTTATATAGTTTCTTCTCTAAGATTTGTTTAGATGTTTCTGTTTCGGAAACAATTCTCCTCTTCCAATCAATGCTACAGGTATTCACTTAACTTCGTTTGGTAGATCCACACATTAATTAAAAGATTGTATTGTTAAAGGTGTGATAGGTTTGAGAGGGAAAAAGAAAAACAAAATAGGCACATTAATGACTTGTAGGGTTCCAAATTCTTAATTAGACAACTAAATCCCTACCTAATCCTTGAAATTCTAATATTGCCCTTGATTAAAACTATCATTTAATTTATTGTATTTTATTTATTTTTTTTATTATAGAGATATTATGGGCCATTTCTTGAAATGCTACGAGATAAGATTGTGTCTAAAAAATATGGCATACCTAGTGGTAGACAATAAGTGTCGGGACAACCTACCCAATTTACATCAATAAATGTAGTCAACGAAGTGCTAGATGTATGAACAATTGGAAAGCCTATTGAGAGAGTAGCATAAAGGCATCTAGGAACCCATTTGGCAGCTTACATGTGATTAGTATTGGTTTAATGCATGTAATGACTCAATTGATTGAGTGCAAAGTTAATGTCTAGTTGAGTAATGGTAAGGTACTATAATGCACCTACAATCTCATAATAGACAATGGGGTTAGATAGAAATGGAAAACCATGAGCCATAAGTTGACTACAAGGAGACAAAGGTATTTTTATAGGTTTAGAAAGGTGCATGTGATGATGCTTGAGAAGATCAAGAGTAAATAGAGATTGACTCAAATGGATGCCCTAAAGATTATGTTGCACAGAGTCACCAAGAAAAAAATGAAGGTCACTAAGATCCTTCATTGCAAACTGATGTGAAAGAATGTTAATGTAGTGAAAAAGGAGGTTACAATTGTTGCTAGTTAAAATGATATCATCAACGTATAGCAGAAGAACAATTATATCAAAGCTACAAAGATAGACAAACATAGAGGTGTCAACTTTTCTTTGCTTGAAGTTGATTTGAAGAAGAAAGTTGCTAAATTGAGAGAACTAGGCCTAAAGAGCTTGTTTCAAGACATAAAGAGATTTCTAAAGTTGACAAACAATCAAGATAGTGGGGATGGACTAAGCTAAGGGGTTATTTCATGAAGACTATTTCATCAAGAAAACCATGAAGGAAAGCATCTTTAACGTCAAGCTGACAAATGACCTAATGAGAAGATATGGCATGTGATAGAATAAAGTAGATGCTAGTAGGTTTGATAATAAGGCTAAATGTCTTTAAGTAGTCAAGTCCTTTATGTTGAGAGAAACCTGGAGTTACTAGTCATGCTTTAAACCGATCAACTTAACCCTTAGCACTGTACTTGATATGAAATTTCCAAGTACTACCAACAACATTTTCGTATGGGTGTGGAGGAACAAGAATCTCGATTTTGTTCTTAAGTAGAGAATCAAATCCTTCCCTTATAGAAAAAACCCAAGCAAGATGGTGAAGGGCTTCAATATAGTGATGTGGTTAGTAGAGGCGGTATGTGTGTGAAGGTTGAGAATTTATCTAGATTTAGTAATGCATGCTTTGGAACAAATGAGCATTTGATGAGTTAGTTGTGATGTAGTAAAGGGGTCTAAGGAGGAAGAATGTGAGGGAGAAGTAGGAACTAAAGTAAAGGTGTAAGAGGAGGGTCAAGGAGGGGTCCTCAAACAAGTACGTTGGTAGACATGAGCTATAGGTGGTCGCATGGTGTGGTGAGTGGTAAAGGTGCATGTAGGAATGGAAGCATCTATAATGGGAGTAAGTAAGTCTAAAGAGTAAGGAGGAGATGTAATAGTAGTTGTTGAGGCAACAGAGATTGTGGAAGGAGGTAAGTGTGGAGGCTCGAGGTTGATAAGGGAAGAGTGAAAGTAAGGGGTAAAGGTGCCTAGGATGTTGCCTAGATAACCGAAGAGGAAGAGATAAGTGAAATGTACAGAAAAACAAATTCATGAAAGACAACATGGTAGTTGATATAGACACGTCCAAAAGTGAGGATAAGACAACAGTACCCATTATGTTAGGCAAATACCCAATGAAGATGTAAGGTAAAGATCAAGAGGATAGTTTGTTAGGGGACATAGGTGTTATATTAAGGTAGCACAAATACTCAAAAGTGCAACGGTAGGTGTAATCAAGTGAAGTATGATGAAGTAGTTCAAACAGTGACTTATGAGTAAAGGTGGCAAAGGGAAAGCGATTTATTGTATAAAGTGTAGTAAAGGTAGTGTTGACTTAGAAATTAGGTAGCATGTTTACATGAAGGTGAATTGTGCGAGCCAAGCTAGTGATATGTATATTTTTATGTTTAGCTATGCCATTTTGTAGAGGTATAAGGACAAGAAAGTTCAAGATAAATGCCATTTTCTTTAAGAAAGTTGATGAGGGCATTATTAACAATTCATCAACACCATCACTGTGAAAGATTTTAATGCACATAGAGAGATAATTTTCAACTAAAGATTTAAAGTGTTTGAAATGAAATAGAACTTTAGATTTATTGTGCATTGAAAATAATCAAGAGTAGCCAGTACAATCATTCACAAAGAATACATAATATCGAAACCTTATATTTGGTCTAACTGACGATTGCTACACATCAAAATGAATGATTTCTAAAGGCTTCTTTACTCATTGAGATAAATGCTCAAATGGTAGGCGAATGGATTTTCCAATGTTATAGGAATGACACAAACTAGAGGACTAAGGAGAAGACTTAGCTAGAAGACGATGGGCCTAAAGAAGTTAATGGAGGACAATGATGGTGGGAGAGCAAAAATCGATTCAAGTAAGGTAGACGATTGGGGAAGAGAGGTGGACCGGCTAACAATGGTGGGTGGTGTGATGTAAGTAAGAGAGTGGGTTAAGTTTTAGGTTAGGTTGATGACCACTAGTTCAACAATGGTGGTAAAAGAGAGATTGTGATGTGGTTGCTATTGTTATCATGATGGAGGGCTTGTCGAAGATAATGAAAAATGAATAGTGTAATGAGATGTCGCTATAGTTGAAGAGTAACAGAAGCCAACACGATTTTGGTCAATGATAAGGAAGCTTTTTCGATGGACAGAAGCACATTAGAAATATATTAATGACAACAAGAAGGAAAAGAAATTAAAAAATAATAAGCTTTTTCCTCGATGGCTTTGATATCATGAACACAAATAAAGGTCGTGTATATATATTCACATAATCTAATGTATAAAGTATAAATAGTTCATAACCCTAATACACATGTGAAAAGACTAACATGCCCCTACACTATGTATGATACAATAAAATGTAACAATACTAATACAATGCTTAAACATATATACTAATGCACAAACAAGAACAAACAGCATACATGCCTAATTTATATATCTTATTCAAGTCAAGCAACAAGCACATACCCCAACATTCTAAGCTAAGTTCCTAGATCCCTAAAGTCCTTAAATCATAAATATGGATCCACAAATATCTCAAGTCCAAGAGTCAAATCATCTAATATTAATTTTGCCATTTATATTAGTCATTAAACAATAAGTCCATTGTAATCATCAATAGTATCATCCCATACTATTAGCATAACCCATTTACAACTTCTTTCTATAAGACTTGTCTTAGAATAATTAGCTATATTGACGACTCACTTATCCACTTATGGTAATTTAGCAGCTAAATCTACTAACCACTTCATCACAGATGTGTAACCTTTAGTAGGCAATAAAGTGAACACTCGGTTCATGACCTGCCTATCTAGATGGTTACTACCTTAGTGCAAGCACAACCAATATGTAATATTTAGATAGCTTTTAGGTTAGTCATCTAATTTTTCGTGCGAATATAACATATACAATAGTAACCTGCATACCTGGATATAGCTTACTAACATGCAAAAACTCTAAAGGGAATATAAATCCTATAATCATGTATAAAATAGACTCATAGGCTATTTATGCTATAAGATCACATTTCTAACTTTATAGCCTTAATTTGACTCAATCTACTAGATTAGTAACCAAAATAGGTTGGCTAAATTTCCTATTGAAGCAACTTAGTTGACCTACTTTAAAACTCGGTTAGCTCATCTTCACCCCAATTTAGTCAACCTACTTCCTTACTTAATAGGCCAAATTCTTTCTTCTTCTTTTTTCCAACTCAATCAACCTATTATTCAACTTGGTAGACCAAGTTTAAGATAGGGTTGACCTTCTTCTAACTTAGTCAATCACTTTTTCTTTATTTATATCTTTTATGATTTTGTATATTAGGAATTCAAAATAGGGCATCCTTAGTCAAATTTCTATCTCCAAAACCCTTTCTTTAATTATTAGTAACCTACAAAGATAAAATTTTTCATTACTTGCAATAAGTCAATTAACTTCAATTTACACTTTTCATCACCATAAAAAAAAAAAAAAAAACTCTTATGATTCGTTGTAAGTTTATAATATCTCATATCTCAATAAGTGTTACATTAATGTCATAAATTCAAAACAATGTAATTTAATATCCTAACATTTAAAGTTTTAACTTTCCAATTTTATGATTATAAGTCTAAGGTTAATTTAACCAAATTCTCTAGGGCAAAATGTAACTTATTTGTGTTTACACCTCTTACTTCACGACGAACGCATTAGAGATGTAGGAATCCTTAACAACCATTTTCACTTGCCTTACAATCACACCGCTAGCTTATTTGATTTCCTTAGAAGAAAAAAAGGGGATTAAAATCCCTTTGCCATGGAAATTCATATTTTGGAAGCCTAAATTTCCTTGTCTTCCCACAAACTCCATAAAACTAAGGAAATCTCTTAATTATCATACTCTAATACTCCTTTCTTGATATCTTTGAATAGATTATCATACACCAATTACAATCCATCCATAGTGATATAATCATATTCAAGATTTGAAATTTCTCACCTTAAGAAATCGTAGAAAGTCTTGTGCATTAATAAAAGATAAAGGTAGTTTGCACCAAGCAAAGAGGAGAGATAGAGTTTTGTTTTGTTTTCTTTACTCACTCTCTAATTTTTCTATCAAAAAAGTTAGGTTAGCAGTCTTGTAAGGGGTGGAATTACCGATTTTCCCTTGAATTTAGCTTATTTTCTACAGTAGATTAATCTACACATGGCAATACATATTGGCATAGCAACTGTAGATTGGTGGTTTCTTGAAAAGAAAAAAGTTAAGAAATAGCCTAACCAATGGGAAGTAAACAATTGAATGATGCACAAAAAATGATTCAAAAGAGAAAGAGAATAGTTGATGATAAAATATTGTAGGCTACAATAATAGTATTCTAGAATTGTCCTTCACACATGCAATCAAACTAGAGATTATATTCCACAATATAAATGTAATTCTAGCTTATTAGTGGCTTTGTGTTTTTCTCAACATGACTCTATTAATGATGAATTTACACTTGACAAAAATTGAATTAGGTTTATTTCCTTAAAAAAAAAAAAACATACAGATGTGTTACCATTGTGGCTATTGAAGTGGAGTATTGAGAGAATTTACCCCTTTTTGAAAAAGTATTTTTAAAATAGGATTTTGGCCAAACTAATCCCTTCAATACTACTGTAAAATCACATGTTTAATGTGCGATTTTGTTTCCAAGAATAGATCATGCTATTTATTGTGTTGTTTTAATGAAATCGCATATAAGACATGTGATATTTGCAACAAAATCACATGTTTAACATATAATTTACGTACTGCACCAAAATCGCATGTTAAACAAGCAATTTTAAAATAGTAATTTGGGAAATAGTTTTGGTAAAATCATATTTTGAAAAATAAGTTTTTGCCCCAAAGGGGAAACTAACTCAATGCTCCATGGAAGTGGGCATCAGTTTTCTTGTCAAATTTAATATAGAATTTGGTTTTGCTTAGCTAGGTTCTAAGAGAGCTATAGATTATTTCATATATAATTATCCAAAAACAAAATTTTTTATAATTTTATTATGAATGATGCATTATAAGTGATGTCAATGGAACTCCACTATTAAGTGCATATTCCAAAAATGTTGTTTAATTAAGCATAAACCTATAAATTATTTTACAAATTTTACTAATGAAATAGGTGGTACTTTAAATTTTCGTAAGCATTGTGCGATTGAAGTCCTGAAATGTACTCTTTTGAAATAGCATTGCCCTAAATGCATGCTAATGAAATAATAATACGTTACATAATCCCATTAAACTTAGGTGCCTGATATTCTAGTGCATATGCCATCTAATTTATATGAAATTAAACAATAGACACTCTAATAGATCAATGTCATTTACCATACAAACTAAAAGGAATTTGAATTCTTTGTGCAGGTTAGGACTAAAGTTTGAGAACGAAAATCGCGTAGAGCATAAAGCGCATCGTTTGCGTGAGCGATTGAAGCAAAACAAGAGAACTCTCATAATTTTCGATGATCTTTGGAAAAAATTAGATTTATACAAGCTGGGAATTCCCCAAGGTGATGAACATAGCCATATCAAGTTACTACTAACATCCAGGCAAAAAGAAATACTAGAGAATGACATGAATTCTCAACCGATTATTATGCTAGAGCCATTGGAGGAAGAAGAAGCATTGGAGCTATTTGAGAGGATCATAGGATACCATATAAAGTATGAATCAACACAGGCAACTCCTTCAAAAACAGTTAGCTGAGGGATGTGCTGGTTTGCCACGATTTATAGTCCCCCTTGCTACAAAGTTGAAGAAACTCCCTTTGTCATCTTGGAATGATAATCTGAAAAATCTAAAACGATCAGATAGTGTATGGATGAAGAAATTTGTAGAGGAAACACTAGGAGTCAACTACCAAGTAATAGAAGCAGAGGAGGTCAGGGCACTCTTCTTATTGTGTGGCCAAATCGGCGGCCAAACCCTCTCTATCGATGATTTACTCATTTATGGAATGGGTATGGGCTTTTTAAAAGGTGACACAATAGAAGAATGTAGAGAGAGGCTAAAGGCATTACTCGAGACACTCAAGTCAAGTAGGTTGATAGAGGAAGAAACACGCGATTTCATTACAATACATGGCCTAGTGAGTGAGGTTTCCCTCTCCATTGCAAAAAAGGATCACCATTCTATTGTACTACGAAATAAGAAATCGTTGGATAATTGTTCTGAGGATGAGTTGAAGAGATGCAAATCCATATCTTTCCCATATGCATACGGTATCCACGAACTTCCTCAAGGATTGACATGCCCGGAGCTAAATATGTTTTTACTATATACTGAAAATTGTCCTCTCAATTTTCCTGATTCATTTTTCAATGGCATGAAGAAGCTTAAAGTGATGGATCTTTCTGGTGTAGTTCTTACAGCATTACCTTCATCAATAGAACTACTTGATGAAATCCACACACTATGTCTAGATCGTTGCAGAATTCAAGATCTAAGGAACATTGGGAAGTTGACGCAATTGCAAATGCTTACTTTTCGTGGATCTGAGATTTTTAAGCTTCCTAAAGAAATTGGTGAGTTGATCCATCTAAGGCTCTTAGACTTGAGTTACTGTGATCAATTAGAAGTAATTGAACCTGGTGTTCTTGGAAACTTAATTTGTATAGAAGAGTTGGCTCTACCAGATACTTTTAATGGATGGGAAGTGGAAGCAGAAACTAATGCAAGCCTCAATGAATTGAACAATATGTCATGCTTAAGCAGTCTCAAGATTCGTATTCCTGATGTTAACACACTCCCCCATGATCTCCCTTTTGGAAACTTAAAGAGGTCTAAAATTCTTATAGGGGATGGATGGGACTGTTTTATAGAGTATGATGAAGAGGGAACGCTAGTGCTTAAGTTAAACTCAGACAATCATAAGCTCATTTGGGAAGACTGGGTTCAAGCTACTTTACAAAGGGCTCGAAAGATAAGCCTTTGTGGATGGAGAGGAATCGAAAAGGGCATCATTGAATTATCAAAAGGAGGTTTTCTAGAATTGAAGCACATTGATCTTCAGTATAGCCCAAGGATCCAATATATTTTCAGCCCAAATGAGCGGTTTGTATATTCGTTCGTGAAGTCTATATATCTTTATAAGTTGATCAACTTAGAGAAGATATGTCAAGGCAATCTCTCTAGAAATTCCTTCTCTAATTTGAAATACTTAAGGATAAAAGGGTGCCATAAGTTAGCAAATCTATTCTCCATCTCCTTAGCAAAAGAGATTTCACGAATTGAGGAAATCGAAGTTGAAGACTGCAAAACGATAACTGAGATTGTTACATTCGATTCAGTTGATGACTCTTTCGAACATAAAGGAGGAACGATTGTTAACCAATTGGAACCGATGGCATTTACAGGGCTACGAACATTGAAACTGTCGAGTTTACCTAAAATTTTCAGCTTCTGTGGTAAAGGAAACATGATGAGAAAAAAGGCCGATGGTGTATTTCTCAATGGGAAGCAGGTAATCACCCGCCAATATCGTTTCTACTTCTTTTTCCTTATTTAATAAAATGGCACTTGCTAATAGCTGGGCCTGCCCCATATATTTACTACATTTTTTGCGATGGTAGTGTACCCACTGTCATTGCAATATATATCAAATGATAAGAATGCAAGATCAATGAGAATGAGATGATTAGGATAAGTTTATGCATTTAAATCAATAACAATATATATATATATATATATAATAACTTTTTTCTTTTATATATATATATTGAAATGCCAATGAAGAAAACGAAACAAAGGAAACTGACTTGATGTAATATACTTTTTCTTGTTAGGCTTCGTTTCCCTTTTTGGAGTCTCTGACATTGTCTACACTTCCCTTATTGGAAAAGATATCTCACAATAGATATCCAGTGAAGTTACACCGTCTCCGCATTCTAAAAGTTGAAGCATGCAAGGAACTCTCGAGTGGTATTGAGTCGCAATTACTATTACAGCTCAAGAGCTTGGAGGAGTTAACTATAAAAAATTGTGATTCCATCAAAACAGTCTTTGATCTTGACAAGTTAAGCACCAATGAAGCTGATAAGAGTCTAGTTTTGCCAAAGCCAATGTCGCTAAATCTAGTTGATCTACCATCTCTGGAGATGATTTGGCGCATGAATCTCAAGGATATTTCATCGATACAAAATCTGAAGCAGCTGCAGGTGTCTGGTTGTGAACGATTAAAGTATCTGTTTTCGTCGTCAATGGCCAAGTCATTGCAGCGTTTAAGCCTCATATCAGTTGAGGATTGTAAGATGATGAAAACAATTTTCGTGGAAGAGAAGAAAGACAACGATGACACTAGAGATACAATAGAGTTTTCATCATTGAAAGAGTTAAGGATTTCTGATATGGAAAACTTAACTATGTTTGCTAGCGGAAATCGTTGTCTTAGTTTTCCTCGCTTGAAGCGAATAGTGGTACGTGGCTGTCCCAAAATGAGCACATTTGTTCCTTCAAATAATGAAAGGGCACTGTCAAGGATCGGGACATTCATTGCTTCGAAAAATGAAAAGAAACTGTCAAGGACAACCACTAATCCAAATGTCGGCAGTGTAGGATGCGAATCCTTTTTCAGTGCAAAGGTATGTGCAAGTTTTTTAATTCAATTATCTTAACAACTACCACACTTACACCGTAACCCATGAGCAATAGAATTATAGGTGGATTTAGGGAATATAGCATTTTAGTTCTCATCATTTATTTATTTATTTCATTTAAGTTTTTAACTTTTTTTTAAATTTGAATCTCAATATTTTCAAAACCTTACAAAAAAAAAAAAGAACTTTCATCATATTTATTAAAATTTTCATCAATTTATTGGTATGTGTCTACTTTAAATTAATCTATAATAATTAAATTAATAAAATAATATTATTAAATATATTTATTTATATATAAATATATGTAATTATTATTTATCATAAAACTACTAGTAAATAAATATGTCTATTGAGAATTTATCTAGTTAAATATTTTCTTTTTTATTAATGAAATTTAATTTTACTAGTTATAGTGGAAAAAGAGAGAAAATAAAAATCATTTATTAAGAGAAAAATAATAAATAAAACTTTAAAAAATTAAAAATAATTCTAATAAGAATTGAATCTATAACCTTGAGTATGTAAAAATAAATATTCACTTAGCCATGTTAACTTGATATTAACATTTACACTTAAAAATATAAATATAATACATAATTTTTTCTCAAGCCCAAGGGACCGAAGCTCCTTCTGTCCCCCCTTGGATCCACCCTTGAACTAATTAATGGTTAATCAAAAGCCAATATGTGCTCAAGAATCAAGATGAACAAAAAATTTAACTTATTTGATAAAAGTTTATTTTTGTATAATTGTTAAAATATTAAGAACTTAAATACAAGAAAAAAAAATGTCGATGATTTAAATAAAAAAATAAATAAACATTTAAGACTAAAAATGTATTTTTCTCGTAAATTTAAACAACTATATATTTCTAATAATATTATAGATCGAAAAACAAATTTGCAAATATTTGTACAAAGGTTTTCAATAATCCATTATCATTTCAATAAAATAAGTAAAAGTTAGGGACTGTACGAATTTTTAATATATAATTAACATGTGATCGGTGCCATAAGACATACTAGCAGATAAACAGTACCCATGAAATGTTGACAAATATTTTGACCAATTCAAAGTAAGGTCATAGGTCAGCGAAGGACTTAAAAATTAAAGGAAAAAAGAAGAAAAAGAAAAAGGAAAAAAAAAAGTTAAATTACAAATACATCATAAGTCATCAGCATTACCTTTTATCATTTTAGACCTCAAATTAAAAAAAAAAAAATTATTTTTTTTTTACTTTCATATAACTATTTTACCCATATTTTATGTATTTTTTATTATTTTATTACCATTTTATTTAACAGTTAAATAATGAAATAGGATATAAATACGTTAGAATTTAAATACTTAGATTTTAATAGTAAGGGATGAAGTACATATAAAACCAATAAAAAAGAATATAATTGCCAAAAATCCTAGTCCTTTGTTTACTACTGGAGGAATAACACAACGGTGTTGTAGAGCACTGCGCTGCACTATGAATGAAATTTTATGATTGATATAAGGGGAAACATCCATCGACCTTACGATCTTTAATATTATGATTTCAATGCATTGGTTTCTCTAGTCTCCACATTGCGATTTTATCACACAAAAAGGAAAGTTTCCATGTTAGTTGAAGAGAACATCGAGAAACTAACGAAGTTAATGCCTTGTAATGTTCGTAGGTTATCCTTCCAAGCTTGGAAAAACTGGTTCTATCTTCATTGGGAAGCTTGACAAATATATGGGATATCTATCTCCCTAGAGATTCATTCTGCGAGCTAGCATCCATAGAGATTGAAGATTGTGGGAAACTGCATACCATTTTCCCTTCAGCTTTGATGAGGAGACTGCAAAATCTCACGAAACTTGAGGTGGATAATTGCGGTGCTTTGGAAGTATTATTTGAATCCGGGGAGCGAGAGTTAATGATGTCTAAACTGAAAGATATCTCGCTATGTCAGTTACCAAATTTGAAACATTTGGTGACGATAAAGGATTCTTCCAAAAAGGCAGTTTTGGGATTTCCAAATCTAACAGACGTATATTTAGACCAATGTCATGGTTTGGTTGATCGTTTCCCTAATACCACTGCCAGGACCCTTTCTGAACTTGAAAATCTAGAAATAACTTCTTGCTCGAGTATGGTTGAAGTTTTTTCTGAAGTGACAGAAGATGAAGTAGTGGCATCAGTGGAGGAGATGACATTCAGTAATTTATGTTCTTTAAAGCTTGATACTCTTGATAGCCTCACTAGTTTCTGCACTGGGCATGCAAAGCACTACTTTCCATTTTTGAAAGAATTATCCATTATTAGATGCACCAAACTGAAGGCATTCATCCTAAAGCCTCCAAAACCAGCTTTTAATGAAGATGAATCTGCTCCATTGTTTGATGAGAAGGTCTATTCTATTCTTTTACTAAAATTCCCCTTTTATGTCTTATCCCACCTTCCATCATTACTGATAATTGATATATGTACACACAAACTTTGCAGGTTGTATTTCCAAATCTACAAGAGTTACAAATCCAAGGGCTAAAGCTAAATGAGATATGGCACAATAAACTCCCCCCAAGGTTCCTATGCAAATTAAAGGTCCTTGTAGTGGAAGATTGCAACGAACTTTCAGTCCTTATCCCATCTTTTATGATGAACAACTTGGACAGCTTGGACTCCTTGACAGTGACAAAATGCAATTCACTGGAAGTGATATTCGAACTCGAAGGACACACTCTCAAGGGCAGAAAACTTACCAAAAGCAGATCCTGGAAATTGAAAAGCATAAAGTTATCTGAGCTGCCAAACTTGAAATGCATATGCAAGAACGCATCATTCTCCGAACATTTCTGCTTCCATAAATTGGTCTCTTTAAAAGTCGAGTCTTGCGATCTTTTGACTAGTATCTTTCCAGTTTCAATGGTGTATATCCTGGAGAAGTTGCAAAAACTAAGTATAATGTCTTGCGAGTCTATGGATCAAGTTATTGAAAATGGAAAGGACAACCGCACAGGAGGATGTAAACAAATCGTATTTTCCCATCTATCCTCCTTGAAGCTTTCTAAATTGCCAAAGCTCATCACCTTTTGTGCTAAGCATAAAACAGAATGGCCATCATTGGAGAAGTTGGAAATCAGTGATTGTGACGCTGTGGAGGCATTGGTTGCAGATTCAGAGCAACACTTAAAACCGCTTTTCTTGATGGAACAGGTATCCACCCGAATCTCCTAAACACTAGTTCTTCGCTTTTGAGTTTCATAGAATGTACAGTTTATGATGTTGATTACTAAACGTATGGCTTGATAGGTAACATGAAAAGGTTTGTTAATGATAAAATGTGAATAAATGATAGAAGGCCATATAAATATAAAAAAAGTAAAGAAAATTTATAACCCAACTCACAATCAAAACTAAAGGAATATTTAATTGAAATATCGTCGACGATGAGATGAACATGTTTCACTACTTGCTAAAAAGGAATTATAAGGATTAAACCTAAACAAGAATTTCTATTTCAACCAATTGGGAGAGACATTGGTTCTGATATTACAGAAAAAATGAAATAGTGGAGGCAAAAGAATAAACACAAAACTCCATATGAATGGTCATACTAGGAGGCAAAAGAATATACTCAAAACTCCATATGAATGGTCATACTAGTACCTATAGTAACTTACAAAAGGCTAGACTCAAACGAATTTCCTAATTTACTAAACCACCAAAAAAAAAAAAGGAATATGGCATTCGAAATATCCTGATATAATTACAAAAATCATTTATACCGACATGAAATCATTCTACATAAAAGTACTAATCAAGCACAGAATTGAAAATTGGCTTCTACACTGTTGCCATGTGCCAGTCATGAACGAATCTCCACTAGATTAATCTTTTGTACCTTTTAAAAAATAAATTGAATCCATTCGGATGCTGTTGTTGTTCTACATATGCAGTTGTTCTCTTGTGCATAGTACAGGTATGTCTTAATATATTTTCTAATAGTTACTGGATGAATTCGGTAGGTTGCATTTCCAAAAATTGGATCATTGGCAATCTCCAGAATGAGCAATCTAAAGGAAATATGGCACACTAGTAAGGAAGGAAAGGACTCAAATTGCTCACCAGATGCATTTTGCAATCTAAAGACACTGCAAATAGATGGTTGTAAGAGTCTCTCAACCATCTTGTCATCTAAGATGATAAGGGGATTTCAAAACTTGGAGGAATTGTCGGTAGAATACTGCGGTTCACTTGAACAAGTGTTTCAAGTCCAGGGTAACAGGGCAGATTCACATGAAAATGATGGAATCATTGCTATAGATTTTTCATTGAGAGAGCTAAAGTTATCAAATCTTCCTATAGTGAAGCAAATCTGGACCACAGAGTATCCTGAAGGGGTAAAGCTTTCTTTTGAGAAGTTGCAGAGAATAAATATTCAATCATGTGATAGCCTCAGACATCTATTTCCAGCTTCAGCTGCCAAATATCTGCACCAGCCTGAGAGAGTTGACGTAAGCAGTTGCAACAAGATGGAGGAGATTGTTTCAAGGGAAAGCAATATCACAGACAATTATGTCAGTGGAAGTACTGATCACAGATTCTACTCCTTTCCAAAGGCAACCTACTTAGAATTGAAAAGACTAACCGAGTTAAAGAGCATTCTCTATGGTGTTCACTCCTCAGAATGGCCATCATTAGAGAAAATTAAGGTATATGAATGCCCCAATGTAAAAATATTGGCAGCTGAAATGTGGAATACAAGCAATGATTCCAACAACAGCAATGAATTCAATAACACTTTTGATGAACACATCAATCCAATTGAAAAGGTACAATGCTAAACCTCTATTTTTCATTTCCTTTCTTTAATCTTCATACCATCTATTATAAAAGGACTAGTAAATAAAGTCTACACTCAATGCAACGAGACATTTTGAAATCTGTCATTTGATTTATATGTATCAAATGAGTAGGTGAATGCTTCCAGTTTGAAGACAATCAAAACTGATATGGCCAGTCAAGAGGATGGGCAGTTTCCACATGATTTTATCAACCTGACTAAGGTAACAATAAGCAAAATTAAGGATGAAGCAATTGAGAAATTTCCTTGGAAGTTGCTTCTCGAGAAAATTCATTTTGAAAAGCTTAAAATAAGTAAGAGTTCCTTTGAGGAGCTATTTCCTTTGGTAAATGAAGAAGCCCTTGGACGTGCGGAGGGGGAGGAGGAAAAGGAGATTGTTCAATATCAATCAGGAGGTTTAACTTCCAATGGAAAACATAAACATGCTTTGGGGACCTTAAAGATACAAATTTTAAGAAAACTTAAGCTCGAAGAACTTCCTGAATTGAAGCATGTATGGAAGCACGACACCATAATGGCTGATGTCCTCAATATAGTCGAGATCTTGATCATATTGAAATGTCGTTCACTGAAAATTCTATTTCCAGCTTCAGCATCATTCCTTAACTTGACAAAGTTGGACGTTTCCTATTGTGATGGAATGGTGCATTTGATGACATCTTCTGCAGCAAGATGTTTGGTGCAACTTACTGAATTGAATATCAGAGGTTGTGATAACATAGAGCATGTAGTAATAGAAGATCAACATGAAAATGGGATTGAAGGGGAAAATGTTGGTGCTCTTATCTCCTTTCCTCGGCTGAAAGATTTGCGACTTGCCTGGTTAGGAAAACTTGAGAGCTTCTCCCCTACAACTTGCCACTGCAATTTCCCTTCCCTGGAATCTGTTACATTATCCTTCCTCCCAAAGCTGGAAGACTTCTGCAAGGGCGGCCTCACTGCTCCGATACTACATGAAGTATCCATGTGTGGATTAAAACATGAAGTGAACTTTCCCTAGTTTAAAGCCAGTTCATTTTAATCTGGGTATTGTTTCATCATATAAGCTATGTGTGATAAGTATGTGTAATAATGAAAAAGATGTTCTAAGGATTGGACTCATGCTAGCAAGACAAATTTCTATGAATTATTATTCTTTAGATGTAAAGTTATCCATACGATTCTAGTATAAATTGCAAAAATCACCACATGTATATAAATAGATTAGTTCTTGTAAAACAGAGATAAGAAATAGATGAACAGTAGTCATTTTTGTAATTTGTACCAGAATGTGTAACTGACTTTAACTGTCTTAAGCACATGCTATGTCTAACTTCACACGTGAGCCTAGAAATAAATAAATAACAGTGGAATGTAGTTCTCCAACCACCCTCAAGCCGGCGTCCCTCGAAACACCAACCTGAAACATAAAAATAATTGAGATTCTTCACCGGTATCTTTGTCCAAATGAAGACCAGAAGGTAATGGAGACTTGACTAGTTTAGCACCAGTGAGACTGGCATCAAAAGGTAGATCAAGGATGAATTTCGGCTGATTTAAAAGGGTTCCCTCCTCCGTGCGACAAAGTTCAATACCAAGTATGTAGGACTGAAACACGCAGAGGCTGATAGAAGTCCCTAGTCCCATAATGGTTTTTACTTTTGTTTCAGCCCTTCCTTCTCAACTTCCAGTCATCTTCGAATTGAGTAGCGAGCTTTCTTTCTACTTTTAGTTTTGTAATAGTAACTCTAATCAACGAGCCTCATCCCTTATTTTAGCAGCCTCTCTCGCAAAGATGGCCAATAAACCGATAGGTTTCGGGTGGTGTGTTCGGGTTAATCAGAGCGATAATACAGATTAAAGATTAAGTTTGGCTTGTAGTCAAAATTACATAAAGAATTTCAGCATACCAAAGAATTAGACGGGCTACGTTTTCATTATGACGTTATTTATTATTCGTACTATTTTACATATAAGACTTGTGTTAAGATATTTTCGAAAATTGAAGATGAATAAAACACAATCAATATATATACATGTATATTGTCTATGTGAATCATCCATTTTGAGTTCTTTGAAATGTAAAGGATATTTTTAAAAAGAAAGGTCTAGGAAATGTTATTATCTTATTTAATGCACCAACCATTTTTTTATTTGGACCTTAATGATGAATGTTTTGTTGAAATGTTCGATTGAATTAAATATGAAGTAAACAAGTGTTAGTTTTTCTTAAGAGGATGATACATCATGAAGGTATATCAGAGGAGAAGGGGTAATAATAAATAAATATACAAAGAGAAGAAATACTAGTAGTAGTATAAGGTAGTATGATGGGGTATAATATGTAATATGTAGTAATAACCTGAGTAGGGCAGGAAGGAGGGAAGAGTAGCTGAGATGGAAAGAGTTAAGGTGGAATACGTGGAGGTAGTGGTTGAGCTGGACCATGCTGATGTGGAAAGAAAAGAAGAATTATTGACGTGGAAATAAAGGGGGGGACTAAGAGGAATTATTATAAATGGGAAGTTTTGGGGAGAAAAGGAGTTAGTTAGAAAATAACCAAGTTTGTTAGATAAAGAGAGAGAGAGGGATTCAAGCAGGAAGCTTTGGTCGTTTTGATTCCAATGAGGGCTAGTGAGGGAATCAGGTACAATTCCTTCTTAACATTGAGATCTGATTTGTAATTCAAATCCGGAAGTTCCTCCGGATTGTTTCCTTTTGATTCATTAGTGAAATTTCAAACCGGAATTCTCTTTAGGGTTGTTTCAATTTGGTTCTGTTGCCGAGAAACGAAACCATCGAAGATTATGATAGCCTAGACAAAGTTAGCCACATCCTACATTAAGGCATGACACGGATGGAAACACGCATTGAAACACTAGAAAGGAATGTGGAGGTGATACACCATGATGTCGTGGACATTCAACATCAATTGGGAGCAAAGGAAGAAGAACAAAAAAATATGGTCGGAGAATTATCTACCATACAAGGCAAGATAGATCGAATGCAGAAGTTACTTGAGGACATATGATTGAGTAAAGACATGGGGGGCCACTCCGGCAATGGTTCTTCCGCGGTGAAAGATCGAGGCAAACATGTAGATGGTCCACGATACACAGATGTTGGCTCGGAGATTCCAGTTGGTGACGATAGGGAAATGGAAATGGATGAAGAGTTTTGTTTCAATGCGTCTCGATTAATCCTACCAGTGTTCAATGAAGTCGATCCTTCTAATTGGATCCTAATGACCAAACAATACTTCACCGCTCAACAGACGAGGGAGGACAGAAAGGTAGTGCTATCGGCAATGTGCATGCGAGGGTGATGCAATCATTGGTTTTGCATGTTACAACGGAGAGAGGCAGATCTGACATGGCTACGCCTAAAAGTGGAAATCTTGAAACGATATGAGGGATTACTCGCTTCCAACCTCTACAAAAGTTTGTCTCAACTGAGGCAATATGGCATGGTACAACAGTACATCGAAGATTTTAAATCCCTCATTTCTCATGCTTCGATAATGCCGGAAATGCAATTGCTGGGTTACTTCATGGGAGGATTATGAGATCCCATTCAGACACATGTTGATACATTCGCTCCAGCCACCTTAGAGCATGCCATGGATTTGGCTATCCAAATCAAACGGGAGTTTGACTCTGGCATTTTCTTCATCGTAGATTAAGGATTGGTGGTCATATTAAAACACAACCACCACCACCACAGTCACAATAACCCCATTGAATGAGTAACTATAACTCTAGAATTTTTCCATCTCCAGCTAGACAAACCCTACCATGGACTCCTAGGTTTCCACTGAATGACGATTCGCAAATGTTAGCTGGAGATGGCTCGACAATACCAAGAAGAAATGATCATTCCATTGGTGGAGGATTTTCTCTTGCAGTTGGAGCAAGAGCTGTTAAAGAGGGCACAAGGCGTTTTCCAGGACAAAAAAAACTATCACATGCGGAATTTTTAGAAAATAAAAAAAGGCGAAGGGACTATTTCAAGTGTGATCAGCCCTTCAATCCGAGCCACCGTTGTCTAAACAAAGCATTCCAATTGTTAATTTTGGAAGAAGAAACTTTGGGGGAAGAGGAATGGGACAACGAACAGACCACGACCAAAGATACTCCACTATCATTGTCCTTATTAGCAATGCAAGGCTTCAACAAACCTTGTATAATGAAAATACAAGGTAAGCTTACTTCCACTTCTATCATGATTTTGGTAGATAGTGGAGCAAGTCACAATTTCATATCACTGGAATGGATAAGACAAAAAGGAATTTTGTTGTCAGACCATCATTCATTTAAAGTGACATTAGGAGATGGAAGAACAATAGAGTCCCATGGATTTTGTACCAACTTGCAACTTCAGGTGGGACAATATGACACTGGCGTAGATTGTTATGTAATGGAGTTGAGAGGAGTAGACATGATACTAAGTGTGGCGTGGTTGAAGACGTTAGGAGAGATAAAGGTAGATTGGGCTAAGATGACTATCAAAGTTACACAAAAGGAAAAAGAGTATCTACTATGTGGAGACCCAACCTTGTGCCGATTTCCAATCTCATACAAGTCGCTACAAAAGTTAGAGGATGTGGATGAATATAGATTGTTGTGGGTGATGGAGGCAACATCTCAAGGGCAGGAGATAGTCCAGGAGGCAAGCTTAGATAAGTTATTGGACGAATATATGGACATATTTGATATTCCAAAGGGTATACCCCCCATTTGTTCTATGGACCATCACATTCCTAGTACGCGAGATGTTGGAGGCAGAAATCATTCATCTAAGCACAAGTCCTTTCTCAAGTCCGATG
Source organism: Laguncularia racemosa (assembly GCA_037954665.1). NCBI lineage: Eukaryota > Viridiplantae > Streptophyta > Magnoliopsida > Myrtales > Combretaceae > Laguncularia > Laguncularia racemosa. The sequence continues at coordinate 72,275 of JBBMOL010000269.1, forward strand.
ATCTTGGTGAAGAAGAAAGATGGGTCATGGCGATTTTGTGTGGATTGTTGTGCCCTCAATGAAGTAATGGTTTCTGACAAGTATCCTATTCCGATTATAGATAAGTTATTAGTTGAACTATTTGGGGCTAGTGTCTTTTCCAAGATCGATCTACGATCGGGGTACCACCAAATCCGAATGGCTAAGGAAGACATACATAAAACAGCTTTTTGCACTCATCAAGGTCACTACGAGTTCCTTGTCATGCCGTTTGGATTGACAAACACACCAGCCACTTTTCAAGCAATGATGAACAAGATCTTTCAACCTTATTTAAGATAATCCGTCTTGGTGTTTTTCGATGATAGATTGGTATATAGTGGAGATTGTGAGACACATATTCACCACTTAGAGCAAGTTTTCCTTATCTTGTAGCACCAACACTTTTTTGCCAATAAGAAGAAGTGTATGTTTGGGCAAACCACGATGGAGTATTTGGGACACATCATATCAAAGGATGGAGTGGCCATAGATCCAACCAAGATACAATCAGTCATTGAGTGGCCACAACCTGTCACTCTTAAAGGTCTTCATGGCTTCCTTAGATTATCCAGGTATTATCGCAAATTCACCAAAGACTATGGCAAAATAGCTAGACCATTGACGGATTTCCTCAAAAAGAATGGTTTTGAGTGGACGAAGCAAGCTACAGCCGCATTCAATAGATTAAAGGAGGCATTAGTGACAGCTCCGATGTTAGCTATGCCCAATTTCTCTCACACATTCATAGTGGAGTGCGATGCATCAGGCAGACCACACACTTGCAAAATCCACTTATGAGAAGGAACTCATGGCCTTGGTATTAACAATACAACATTGGGGCCATATCTCTTGGGAAGAAAATTTGTTGTTCAAACTGATTAGAAAAGTCTTGAACATTTGCTCCAACAAAGGATCATGACTCTGGATCAACAGAATTGGTTACCAAAATTATTAGGGTATGAATTTGAGGTCCAATACCGAAGAGGAGTTGAGAATAAGGTGGTTGATGCTTTGTTAAGGAAGTTTGAAGAGACACATCTAATGCAAATTACGAGGCCTATCTGGACAAACCTGGCAACCATTAAGAGGGAAGTAGAAGTTGATCTAGTCTTAACAACAAAGATGCAATCACTGCATAAGGGGGAATCAGCTAGCCAAGGGTTTCACCTTGCTTAAGACACCTTATTCTATCATGATAGACTAGTGATTCTAGCTAAGTCCAAGTGGCTCCAATTGTTTTTACATAAGTTTCACTTAGTCGATGACTAGTTGCTAATGTGTTTTGGATTGGGATCAAGAAGGATGTGCTGGACTTTGTAGCCATATGGGAAGATATCTCCATGGATTTTGTTGGAAGGACTGCCAAAATCTAAGGAGTTTAACGTGATCTTAGTGGTGGTGGATCAACTATCAAAGTATAGCCACTTCATTCCCACCAAACATCCCTACACAGCTAAGGGGATAGCGAAATTGTTTGTCAAGGAGATCGTTCGACTTCATGGAAATCCAAAAACAATCGTAAGTGATCGCGACCTAACTTTCTTGAGCAATTTTTGGATAGAATTGTTTAGAATGTAAGGCACTCTCCTACATTATAGCACAGCATACCACCCTGAAATGGATGGGCAAATAGAGGTTTTAAACCGATATCTTGAGAGATACCTTCGCTACTTCGTAAGTCATCACCCTACATAGTGGGGAGCATGGCTTCCATGGGCAGAATTCCACTACAACACAGCCTATCATACGACGTCCAAGATGTCTCCTTTTGAAATAGTCTATAGACAACCTCCTCCCATCTTGCGATCCTTCATTGATAAGGAAATAAGAAATCCAGAGTTGCGCAAGGCCTTACGAGATCGAGATGCCATTCTTCAGCAATTGCGACACAATTTAGTTCATGCACAATCTATTTACTGTAAGAATGCGAATAAGCATCGGCGTCAGGTGGAATTTCAGGTGGGAGAATAGGTCTTCTTAAAACAACGATTTTCATTTCTTCCACAAATAAGAAACTCTACTTCCAAGTTGGCTCCACGATTTTTTAGACCGTTTCAAATTATTGAACGAATCGATCAGGTGGCATATAAATTGCAACTCCCTATAAATTGTCACATACATCCCCTTTTTCATGTCTCCCTCCTCAAGAAAGTGATGGGCTCCTTCCCTTCGACAGTGGATATTCCATCAGACATATTTGAGGACTCAACAACCTTGGTCCATCTTCTAGTGGCTATCTTGGGGAGACGATTCAAACGCGAGGGATCCTTGGAAATTCCCTAAGTCTTGGCACAATGGCAAGATCAAGGGCTCGAAAATACTTCGTAGATGGACACCTCCGAATTTACTTCATTTTTTCCATATTTTGTCCTTGAAGATAAGGACATTGTATCGAGGGAGGTAATTGATACACCTCCGATGAAGGTATATCAGAGGAGAAGGGGTAATAATAATTAAATATACAAAGAGAAGAAATATTAGTAGTAGTATAAGGTAGTAATAAGGTAGTATGATGGGGTATAATATGTAATATGTAGTAATAATCTGAGTAGGGGCAGGAAGGAGGGAAAAGTAGCTGAGATGGAAAGAGCTGAGGTGGAATACGTGGAGGTAGTGGCAGAGCTGGACCATATCATGATTGACTCGTAAGGAAGAATTTCTATACATATATTAAAACTCTCTTTAGCTCTAATAAATTTATGCTTACATTTATCATATTTGCCATCTTGCAAGAAAGATTCTATTTAATCAAATTATGTGATCAATTATATTAAACTACTCAGAAATCTTGAGTAAAATTATAAAAGAGTGATTTACTTTTATATAAAATATTTTTAACCAATTCAACCCTACTTTTAGTTGCTAATTTGGGGCTTTCATTTGATACCAAAGCCTAGCTTTATTGTTGTAAAAGTGTTGTACATTTAATTTAAAGATCGACATAGTCACTAATGGTTTCTATGTTCTAGAAGGACAATCAAGAAGCCATCCTCCTTGAAGAATTTTTTTTTTTTTTCCTCTTATATTACAAGTGCAAGGTAGAGACTGCATTCATAAAACGGAACCAGATGTGTAAAAATTTATAGAAACAAGTCCTTCCAATCTTAAATGAGCGGAAACTAAAGAAAGAAAACCAGCAATTGAAATGACGAAAATGTTAAGGAAATGATCTCCTTGATCTATGGTGCTAAGCATTCATTGTTTTATTCATTATATCTTAATTAGTTTAATCGTATTTCATCTGAGACAGAAATATGGGATAGAGATAGACTTCGTGCTACATGGTAAATGTTTAAGATGTGTAATCCTAGCCCAAGGTTAGTTATTGCTAATTGTGATTTTTGGTTGTTCTTAACTCGCTTTTACTGATAATTGCAAAAATTACTACAGCTGTATGGTTTATAAAAATCAGTTTGAGAGTGAATAAGGACTGTCATTCGGTGAATCAAGGTCTTAGTCCATAGAGAACAGCGTATTAGCTTCCAGTTATATTTGTCCTGTTCGTAACTAGACATGCTGAACAAGATTTGATTTTCACAAACTGAAGACTAAAACTAAGCATGTCTAACTAAATTGGATTTCCAACACCTACATTGAATACAATCAAGAAACATATTTGACCCACATTTTGATTCTTTTTGTATGTGATTTATTGTTTGTCTATCTCATCACTTTTAGTTTTTTTTTTTTTTCTTTGCAATAAAAGCTCAAAAAAGTGCATGTAAGTATAGTCTTTAAGCTAGGAATTACATATAATTTCACACATGGTGAGTTTTATATATGACAATGGTAGAAAGTTACATTTCAAGAATGATGTTGAGAATCTAATTATCTTAAATTTTAATCAAATAAAAAAAATTAAGTAAAATAAAAAATGACTTCCTAATAAGGATACAATGAGGGTAAGTTTGAGATGGCTTTTATAAAACCCAAACATCCCAATATTCTATTAAGTATCTTGAAACTCATCTCAAACACTATAAGGTCTTCTACGGCAATTTCCCAAAATCTATATGCAAAACTAATGAGAAACCACAATCCTCTACCTAATTTGTTAATACAATTTCAGTAAAATACTTTAAAATTATTTTGGTAATTCCTAAATCAAGTAACAAGAAAGAAAATATAACTATTAAAATTTATAAAATAAATAATATTATAAGTTTAAGATTATAATATCATTTATTTATAAATAACTTCTAATATTATTTTATTATCAAAATGATTAACATGTTTGATACTAATGTTTGAATTATACATTTGTAAATAAAAATAAAATAATAATTAATATATTGAACTTACCAAGTTCAAATCTATTTTCACGTATTAATCTTAGTAGACACGTGAGTTAAAATCCTATAAAGTTTTAATCTTTTACTTAAAATCCATCCAAAACTCTATAATGTTATTATATTAATAGATAAATATTAGATTCGGGCAATATTCAAATATAATTGACATCTAGGTAAATGTTAGATTTGGGCACACATGCCATGTCCTATAGTATCAAATGAATCTTTTTTCCAAAAATCCTGAATCTTCTGTTAAGTGGTCGGTTGCTCTTTAGCCTACACTCCAAAAAGGAACTCTTACTCAACCAACATAAGATAAGGCAACCACACAGATATATAGAATTAAAATCAGCCCATACCTTCTGTTTAGTGCATTTCACGAGCAAAGTGCCCCTTTTGCTTACAGTTGAAGGATGCCCATCTTCATCTTATCCTCCATGTCTCTACGCTTTCCTCTTTCTCGCCTGGCATTCCATTCCTTCCTCTAAGCATTCCCGGCATCAATGTCATCATGTTTGGAGCCCCACCACACTATTTTCCATTGCGCTTAGATCCAAAAGCTTAAGCGTAGCACATCCCATCTTTCCAGCCGGCTTCTCCATTAGAAGACGATCTTATTTGAGTTTGATATTGATGATAAAACTTGTATAGCCGTACGATGCTTTTCAAATAGCGATATAAAATCGTTTTTCATACTACTCGGCAGCAAAATGCCAGCATCGCAGTCCTTTTTCTTACGGACTTTGTTGATCTTCGAGATCACAGTTATGCCACTCGATATCTCCTTATTTACGAATACCTTCTTTCATTTGTTGGTCTATATTCTTTAGCATATCTTGCTCCTCTAGGACACACTGAACTTGAGATGCCAAACATCTAAATTATTGGGATAAATTACACATACCACTTGTAGAGAATCTTAAAATTATACCAGTACCCTCTTCCTCGACCCCACCATTTTTTAGTATGTGGAATGCTAGGCCAAGTGCCTAAGGTTTAAAAATGGCATATCATAATTAAAAAAAATGAATAAATGAAATAAAAATTATGAGCAAAAAAAAGGGTAATTTTTTTTTCCTGTTAATTTGTGATTGTTGTGGCCTGGTGTTCTTGTTTGTCTTCATTCATCTTCTTCCCCAGGAGGCCGATTGGTGCAATTTTGGTGTGTTATATTCCATTGTATTCTGTAGATCTCTAATGGGTCACGCCGCCTCTGATTTTTTCTCCTTCGATTTTGAGATTCTTTATTTTCTGCAGTTTTTAATTTCTAATCCCAATATTTAATTGAATATATATTTGATAATTTTATTTTATTAATTAATTATCATGAATCAATCGGAAGTCGATAATGTCCTCTTACTAACACAAGAAAGCAATGATAAAACATGGGTTCGTAAAGTGGAAAAAATAAAAACATAAATATGTAAAGTGAAAAAAAAAATAAAAACACAAGTATACAATGTATAATTTAACCATTATTTGACTCTATTACATTCAAATGATTTTTATTAAAACATCCTTTGAAGGATTGAATTAAAAATTAATAATGAAATATGATCAATTAATCTATTTGTTGAGTTAGATAGTAAATGGTTAAATTATATATTGGATTATCATTAGAAATTTTATTTGAATTAAGAATGGTTTTTCTTATGAATCAATTGATTTAATTCATTTTATCAATAAAATCACCATTATCAAATAAATCAAAAACCTTAATTGAAATTGAATTAATAGCTCTATTAATATTCTCATATATTAATCTGCAAATTTGCTGTTATGCATAGTTTTACATTTACTTACCATTGATAATGGCTTATAAATGTTTTGTCTTAATTTTCATTGTTTTACGCTTTTCAATAATATTCTCTTTTGGCTTTGGCTATTTCAACTTTGGAATCAGGGGAGATCATTCTTTTACTAAGATGAATCCGTTACTCTTGTTATCCATAGTTGTAAGAAAACCTTGTCGATTTTTTCAGAGTATTTACCATTGTTAACAAAAGACATTGTAAACAGTGCTTGAATTATTTTAAAACATTTATTAAGCCAAAAGCTTTTATATTATTCTATATGATATTTTTATTATCTTTTGTTTCTTCCTTGGTGAGGATGGAACGAGAAGTTAAATGCAGAGTTTTTAATTTTACAAAATTTTAAAAATAATACGGTTTTCATTTACAGTTTAATATGTAATTTTTGAAGTAGTAGTAGTAACAATAACACACCCATTTACTACCAAAAAAGAAAGCTTTTGCAGCTTTACAAACACTCGATTTTTTTTCATAAATCATGTAATCAATCTTAAAAAAGATAAAGCCTTTCAAACTCATTCACTAGTACCTCGAAAGCACAAATCCTAACTCAAAGATGTCATGAGACATAAAAAGATGGGTTTATGCAAATAGTAAGAAATGTTTCATTGTAGTCTAAACGTCGGTCTGTTTCAAGCGATTAGTTTTTCTTCCTTGCGAATCTTTTAGTATCTATCTACCGTGGTTCCTGTTCTGTTCCTGGAATCTGCTTCATTCATTCATACATACATACATACATACATATATATATATATAAGCACGTGTGGATTATCAAGATCATTTGGCACTGCACTGTGATGACAACAGATTGAAATCAAAATTCTTTTACATGTTCTCGGCATACATGGTTGCAACGAAGCATTCCCCATGCAGCGTCCTCTCGTAAACAGGAAAATGCAGCAGATACGAGCTACTAGGAATGAGCCTAAACGCAACTAGCCCTTCAAGGTAACAAGCATAAAGGGGTCTCTCTAAAGTCATGTACATGTCATTCAACACTGGTCTGCCGTGTGGTCACTCAGCTTCTAATTCAGCACCAAATTGCTCTAATCTGGCAGCATCAGCATCATAATCCCTAATCAAAGCGTGGTTGACAGTACCATTATCCTCACTGGCATGAATTTGTCTACCGGCAAACCTGACCAAGATAAAGGGCAAAATTAAATTTATGAATCAAATGAAAACAAATCAATTTTCAATAATGGAGATCTAAACAACTCAGCCCATATCAGAAGTAGATCTCATATTACACTATCCTGACAAATGATGAATGATTTTTTAGGAAATATACAATTGGCTTTTCCTACAAAAAGAATTCCATTACAAAGATTCTTATGCCACTTACAACACTAAAGATGGTTGTATTGGGAAGGCACATTTAAAGCAATTGATTAAGAAACATTTCTTAGTTTAATAGTACACATAAGTAAATAGAATAACATGTAGCTTGTTCAGAAAAATTTTATAGCTACAATAAGGAACGCATGAATTTCAACAAGAACAAACTCCTCAAGTGGAAGAGTTTCCTCCTGATCTAATTTAGCAAGCAACATCAGCCAAACACAAAATACAGCAATCAGCATGTAGTTTGCATTAGATTATGTCGTCAAAAATTTGTATGAAATGAACAAGAAATATGGTTGCCACATGTGAACTACAGTTGACTGCATAGGAAATGCAGATTCATTGCTCCAATAGAATGACTTGTTCCCAGCTCCCAAGATTTGCCAAGTGCCTCAGCAGGATTTGAGGTCACAATTCTTGCTGCATGATGTAGAAAATCAGAACAATCTTGAAGTGACTACTAAAAATTACATATATTGGAGCTGGCTGATATTTGCAAGGATAAAAGAGTGATGGAAAAGTTTTGTCATTCAAGGCTCTGGAACTGGAAGTATTGTCCAAGGAAACTAAGATATTTAGAGAAGTGGGGAAAGGAAACAGGAGTGAATTTGGCATGTCTGCCCAAAAAAGGCAGGTCTAGGAGGAACTAAGAAAGCTTGAGAAAAGGAATAAGAAGCCTCAGTGGGACAAGCTCCTGATAAAAAGTAATTTAGCACAACAAATACCAAGCCTTGCTATAGTGGAAGAAATAGTTAAAAGACAAAAAGAGAGAGATTTGGCTTTGAAAAAGAAGAAAACAACACAAAATTCTTTCAAAGCCATTTAACAAGATGACCGAAAATGTGAGTTGATGAGTTAATAGGCTAGGTTACTATTCAGCAGAGGCAACCTGCAGTAAGCACTAGCCCAGCCTCACCTTCCTCCTTTCCAATTGGCCCTATCCCTCACTTTGGGCAATATTGCCTGTTCTGTTCTGGACTGAGTAGAAAAATGCAGAGCTCTCCGATCAAATCATTCTGGTTAAGAGGGAGGATGTAGATTAGACATCAAACATAGTTCTCATAGCGTAACCACTGAGGAGGATGATCAGAGGGTCAAGCTGATTCCCTCAATTTCAATATTCTCAAACAGGACATAGTTTTTGGCATGAGAGGAACTTTAGGTTAAAACAAAACTGAATGGATATAGAAGACTCAGAAAGTGAAAAACACCATCTTGCTGGCTTCTAAAGCATTTCATATTTGAGAAATGGCAAGGTAAGAGCATGAAGGTTATATCAGCAAAAACACAAAAATACCATTGAATGCAATTTATGTTAGTCATGTGGCTGATCTACTCGGAAAGAATTGTCCATGTTTGAAGAAAACAAACACCATTTGATGCATCTTCTGACTAAATCAGAAAATTAGCAACCTTTAGAACAAATATTGTACAGGCTGATTTTTTTCCTTGTTTTAGTTTATTAGTCAACCTTCTATACGTTTTGTTCCTTAATAATTAATATGAGGATTAATTATAAAAAGGTACGAGGGTTCTCTTTGTTTTAGCTGATTGGTCAGTCAACATTCGGTATATTTTGCTACTTAACAATTAATACGAGGATTAATATAATTAAAAAAAATACTAGAGTTTTCCTTGTTTTTGTTGATTAGTCAATCAACCTTCTGTATGCTTTGCTCCTTCCTAATTAATATCAGGATTGATTATTTATAAAATAATAATAAATACTTAAATTTTTGCACTTTTTCACTTTAATAGCTATGCTATTTCTTGTTTCAACTACACAACTGGAGTTTTCCAACTTTTGTACTTACATACCTATGTTATTATTCTTTCAATTACATAGTCTGAGTTTTTTGTGTATTTCCACTTTGCACACCTGTGTGATCGTATTTTTTTACAATTATTTTAAGGCAAATTTAATGAAAACTTTATTGGATATTGCATGTTTCTTTTTATGCTCATGCTCACAGAAAAGCAAGTTATAGAACTATAACAATCCTAAGTTATTTAACAAGAGTGTAGAAACATCCAAAAATGAGCAGCAGTCAGTTGACCATCTTGAAGTGAAGGAAGATACATTAGACCCTACCACTATTAAATAGAGCATAAATCTCTCATCCCAAAGGAAAGAGAAATGGGAGGTCTGCAAAGAGGCTCCTCTCTGCACCCTAAGTTAAATACCACTTTATTTCAATAATGCAACAGATTAAGTATAGTAAAATACTGAAAGAGTGTTTTTATTAGTTAACAATAAATCACTTATATACAAATTAAAAAGACCGATAATAAAATCTCTTAATTTAGTCCGATTCTATAATTACAATATTTACAACACTACTTTCTTAAAATAAACCTATTAACCATATTTTCCCCCACTCCCCCTCAAGTTGGTGAATAGATATTCTCCATTCCCAGCTTGGATACAATTTTTTCAAACACTGGACTATTTAATCCTTTAGTTAACACATCAGCGAGCTGATTATTTGTAGATACATAAGATATGCAGATCAATCCGCTCTCCAATTTTTCCTTGATAAAATATCTATCAATTTCAATATGCTTTATCCAATCATGCTGCACAGGATTGTGGCAATGCTAATTGCAGACTTATTATTACAATAAAGCCTCATTGGGCCCTCCAACTTTATTCTCATGTCTTCTAGAATGATCTTCAGCCAAAGTAACTCACATACTCCTTGAGCCATTGCTCAAAATTCAGCCTCTACTCTAGACCTTGCTACTATATTTTGCTTTTACTCCTCCACGTCACAAGATTCCCACCTAGAAACGTACAATATCCATTGGTCAATCTACTATCAATCAATGACCCAGCATAATCAGCATCTGTGTAGGCTTCAAGTATTAGGTTCTCACTTCTCCTAAAGAGAATTCCTTTTCCTAGTGTACCTTTAAGATATTGTAACACTCTATGTGCTGCTTGAAGATGAACCTCTTTTGAATTGTGCATGAATTGACTAATCATACTCACAGTATACACTATATCCGATCGTGTGTGAGACAGATAAATGAGCTTTTCCACCAACCGTTGATACATTCCTTTGTCTACCATAGCATCTTCCTCTACTATTCCAAGCTTTACATTTGGATTTATTGGAGTACTCACCGGTTTGCATGCTTGTTTTACCCATCTCCTTGAGTAGATCAGTTACATACTTCTATTGAGAGAGAAAAATACCTTCTTTTTTTTCTAAATGTGCCACTTCAATTCCGAGAAAATATTTTAACTTCCCAAGTGTCTTAATCTCAAATTCTTTTGCCAAGCACTCACTCAAAAAATGTCTTTCTTCATCATCGCTTCCTGTAACAATTATATCATCCACATAAACTAAGAGAACTATGACCCCCTAAAGATGAGTGTTTGACGAACAGTGTATGATCTCCTTAACTTTGCTTATATCCTAAAGTCATCATAACCTTGGCAAACCTACCAAACCATGCTCGAGGAGATTGTTTAAGCCCATATAATGCCTTCCTTAACCTACACACTGTATGATCAGTAACTTCCTTTTTATAACCAAGTGGGATCTCTATATATATTTCTTCCTCTAGATCTCCATGCAAGAAAGCATTTTTTACATCAAACTGTTGTAAATCCCATCCAAAGTTGGTTGCCAAAGACAATAGAACTCTAACAGTATTCAACTTTGCTACTGGGGTGAACATCTCTAGATAGTCCACTCCATATGTCTAAGTATACCCTTTGGCTACCAACCTCACCTTATATCTCTCTACTAAACCATTAGCTTTATACTTCACTATGTACACCAATTTACATCCCACCAGTTTCTTCCTTGCTGGTAACTCGACTAGCTCCCATGTTTTGTTCTTTTCTAGTGCCTCCATTTCTACATTCATAGCTTGTTTCCATTTTTCATTAGACAAAGCTTCGGATAGATTAGAAGGAATGACAATAGTTTCTAGGTTACTTAGGAAGGTTCTATTTGATGGAGAAAAACGTTTAAAGGACAAGAAGTGTGCAAGGGGATATAAAGGTTTTTTTGTGCACTCTCTCATACCTTTTCTTAATGCAATGGACAAGTTTGTGTCACTACCACCCTTATGGGTCTCACTCTCTAGATCTGGTTCAGTTTCAACTTGTAGTGTTGGTTCAGTTTCAACTTGGAGTGTTGGTTCAAAAATCATTACCTCATTGGACTCTTGGACTTGCATAGATTTGGGGGCAACCATCTTCTTCCTTGCATACATCTTGCCTTTGCCATATCTAACATCCTCGGGAATAAACTCAATTTCAGGTTAAGTAGACACAGAAGCTGTTGTTACAGGATCAAACACAAGTTCAGAGGGAACTATGATGGACTCAAGTGGCTCAGTTTGACTCGGGGTATGATCACTAGTGGATGAGGAAGTAGGATCTAACATCAAGTCAAAACCCAAACCCTCGTCTTCTCTTACTGACTTCTCCCCCTAAAGATAAGGGTTTGGAAAGTAAGATGCACGTTCATTAAAGGTAACATCCATTGAAACAAAGAATTTTCAAGAAGATGGATGATAACACTTGTAACCTTTTTGAGTTGACAAATATCCCACAAAGACACACTTTATAGCTCTTGGATCCAATTTCCCTCGGTTGTGACTATGAACATGTACGAAGAATGTACACCCAAACACTCTAGGAACAAGATTATTTGTGGTATGTAGGTTAGGGTAAAAGGTTGACAACTTGTCCATTGGACTCTTAAACCACAGAACTCTAGATGGCAATCTGTTTATGAGATGTGTTGTTGTAAGAACAGCTTCCCCCCAAAAAGTTTTAAGTACATGATTTTCAAATAACAATGCTCGGGTTTTTTCAAGGAGATCACCATTTTTCCTCTCTGCAACTCCATTTTGCTGTAGGGTATTCACACAAGATGACTCATGTATTATCCCTTCTCTTTGAAAATATGGACTTAGAATTTGATTGAAATAGTCTCTTACATTATCAAACCTAACTCTCTTGATGGTCACTCCAAACTGGTTTTTAATCATGGAACAGAAATTTGGGAAAACAATGCTAATATCAAATTTTTGTTTAAGAAGAAAAATCCAGCAAACTCGAGTACAATTATCAATAAAAGAAACAAACCATCGTACCCTAGAGATATTAGTAACAGTAAATAGACCCCAAACATCACTATGAATTAAATAAAAAGGGATTGAACTTCTTTTATTGCTTGCTGGAATGGATACACGTTTGTGTTTTTAGCAAGTTCACATTTTTCACAAGGAAAAGACTCAACACCTAGACTTTTAAACAAAGATGGAAACAAAAGTTTAATGACTTAAAATGATGTATGTCCAAGTCGACGATGATAGAGCCAAATTTTCTCTTTATTAGATGATAGAGTCTCGGAAACAAATGACACTAACTGTTTATCCTTGGTGATGGTTGGTTGACTTGTTTCAAGAAAGTAGAGGCCACCCCGTTCTCTAGTATGTCCAATCGTCTTCCTCAAATCCTTTTCCTAAAATACACACTCATTATGATGAAAAACAACATTACATTATATGGCATGAGTAAGTTTTTGAATGGATATCAAATTGGTAGATAGTTTAGGGACATGAAGGACATTTTTTTTTTGATAAGGTGAATTTTATTGATATCCAAACGTATACAATCGTGAGCCGGGAAATTTACAATATAGTCATAGGACATAACAAAGTAGAAGCGAAGCTAAAGAGCTATATGGAAGCATTACAATACAGAGGTATAAGCTCTAATTTGGTTTACAACAAAACCCCAGTTGGGGATGTGATTCCCTAGACGTGCATTGTTACGTACTCTCCATATGCAATACACCGAAGCAGCTAATGCAGCACATCTTCTATTGAAGTCGGTAGCGGTGGAGCCATTTGAGGTCAATAGTAGCGAAGTAGCCCCTTGCCAATTTTGGAAGTGTGGTGGGCAATGAAGGTGGTCACAAACCGTTGTCCATATGGATCGAGAGTAACTGCAATTGAAGAAGAGGTGAGGGTGATCTTCCGCGTCCTGCTGACACAGGAAGCACGTGGTGGAAGTAGTCATGCCCCATGATTCCAGTTTGTCAAGGGTGATTAGCTTGTAGAGCCAAGCTAGCCACAAGATAAACGAGTGTCTAGGGATTGAGTATTTATTCCATATAACCTTCGCCCAAGGGACTAGCCTAGGTGAAGGGGAGAGGAATGCATACCCACTCTTGGTTGTGTAGTCACCCGTGCTGGAATGGATCCATCGGAGGTGGTCATTAGCAGTTGCATTGGGAAGAAGGGGGGCAGGTATCTGGATGTTCATATTGAGCACTGCCTCTGGGATGCGCCAGTTATTACCTTCCATGAGGGAACAAAGCTTGGTGGTAGGTGGCAGGCCGGTATTACCCATTGCCCGAGCACTGAAGACCTGATCCAAGGGTCCTATTGGGAGCCAGAAGTCAGTCCAGAGGGAGATGGTGAGACCATTGTTGGGGATCCATTGAAAGCAAGGCCGGACTAATTGTCTGAGTTTCAGCAGTTTCTTCCATGTCCAGGAGCATGTTGCTGGCGGTTTTTGAGTCCAGAAGCTTCACCCCTTCAAGAGAGTGGAATGTACCCATTCAGGCCAAAGGGTTTTAGGTCCTTCCCTGCAGAGGCGCCAAATGTGCTTTATCTGGATGGCTTTGTTCCAAAGATCGAGGTCAGGGATGCCAAGGCCCCCACACTTAAGTGGTTTGCAAACTTCATTCCATCTGACCTTGGCTTTAGTGTTCATGTGGGGGTGTCCACTCCAGAGAAAATTCCTGAGCAAGCTGTCCATCTTCTTTATGACATACTTGGGAAGCATGAATATACTACTCCAGTGGATTTGAAGAGAGACGAGTACTGATTTGATGAGTTGCAGTCTCCCTGCATAAGAGAGGTGTCTGGATGTCCAGGAAGAGACCCGAGATAGCATTCGCTCTAACAAGGCATCATAATCGTCTTTGCGTAGTTTGGAAGAGGAGAGGGGTATTCCCAGGTAGCGTACTGGCAGTGAGCCTTCCTAGTACTGGGTGAGGGTAAGGATGGCCTCCTTAACTGCAGCGGGAACATGAGAGAAAAAGATATTGCACTTGTTGTTGTTAACGTCCAAGCCTGACATGGAATGAAATTGCTGGAGGGTTAACTTAATCAAGGAGACTGACTGGAGGTTACCTTTGGAGAAGATGAGAAGGTCATCAGCAAAGCATAAATGGGTGAGTTTCTCTTTCCTGCATCTCCAGTGCAGGGAGAATTGGGGGTGCGCAGCTAGCCTCCTCGGTTGGGAAGATAGGATTTCCATTCCCAACACAAATAGATAGGGTGATAGTGGATCACCTTGTCTGAGCCCCCTCATACTAGGGAAGTAACCCGTAAGTTCACCATTAATGTTGATGGAGAACATCGGGGTGGAGATGCATTGATAAATCAGGGAACTTAGGTGGGGAGGGAAGCCCATAGCGTGGAGGGTAGACATCAAAAAATCCCATTTGATCGTGTCGAAGGCTTTCTGGAGGTCTACCTTGAGGGTACATCTAGGTGAGGTGGTTTGAGAACGATAACCTGCCAATAGTTCTTGTGCGAGGAAGATGTTATCCGAGATACGTCTATCGGGGATGAACGCCGCTTGCTCGCTGCCTACTAAGGATGGAAGGACTCTTTTGATACGCTCTGCTATGACTTTAGATATGGCTTTGTAGATGACATTACAGCAGGCTATAGGACGGAACTCTCCAAGTGTGGATGGATTGGCAACCTTAGGAACCAAAGAGATGATGGAAGAGTTTATCTCTTTGAGTAGGTGTCCAAATACCAAGAATTCCTTAGAGGCTTCCAAGAGGTCTTTACCAATAATCCCCCAGGTGGCTTTGAAGAACTTGGCGGTGTAGCCATCAGGCCCCGGTGCTTTGTCATTTGCTTGGGAGAAGAACCCCATTTGATCTCGTCATCTATGAAAGGGAGAGATAACTCCATACATTGTTGGTGGCTTAGCTTCCGTGAGACCATTTCTCTGACATCGGCTAAGTTAGAAGAGGAAGGGGGACATTCATAGAGCTTCCGAAAGTGTTGCACCGCAAGCTCTTTAATCTATGTGTCACAATGACTTCCCCCCGTCACTTCCAAATAGGTGACGTATGTGGCTGCGGTTGTGTAAGTTCTTCATAGATTTATGGAAGAATGAGGTGTTCCTATCTCCAAGTTTTAACCAGAGTGCCCTGGACTTCTGTTTATAGAGACTTTCCTCAGCTGCTCGTAGGAGGTAGTAGGTTTTATAGGCTTCCTTTTCCTATTCCATCAAGGAAGTGTTTCCATTTCCGTGGACAGCACCTTGGAGGGCTTGTAGCTTGGATTGTGCCAACTCAACCTGAAGTGGGAGGTGGCCAAATGCATACCTGTTGAGTTTGCGGAGTTCGTGCTTTAGTATTTTGAGTTTACGGGTGACCTGGAACATTTTGCACCCAGCGATGTCTAACCCCCATGTGCTGCTCACTATGTTAAAGAAGTGCTTGTGGTCAATCCAGAAGTTGAACTTGAAGGGGGTCTTCTTGGCGACAGGTGAAGTGTCAATGTGGGCAATGGCAAGGGAGTGATCCGAAAGGGTTGGGGGAGCAAATTGTGCATGAGTTCTCGGCAGTAGGTGGAGCCATTGTTGGTTTACCATGACTCTATCCAATTTGCGTAAGATGGGGTTGCTCACTTGACGGTTGGACCAAGTGAAGAAATCACCCACGTAGCTCAAGTCTTCCAACTCCGCTTGCGAGATGCAATTTTGCAATTCAACCATTTCATCTGAGAGGTGTGCTCTCCCGCCTAGTTTCTCAGTGGAGGATAGTGTGGTGTTGAAATCCCCTAGTACTATCCATGGAAGGGGGTGAGTGGTGGGAGCTATATTTACAATATTGCTCCATAGGCCTCTTCGCTCTCTACTGTTATTGGAGGCGTAGATGAAGGTAGCTAAGGAGATGAAATTAGATCTTCTGTTTACTAATTTGCATATGCATGAATTGAGGGCTCTCAGATTCAACGTTAACGGTCCATTCATTATGCCTCCATGCTAGCCACAATCGTTTTCCGTCCGATGTGTTTATTCTAACTTGCCATGATGTGCCCAATGCATTCTTGATAGAAGCTTCATTCCGCGGGTTAACCTTGGTCTCAAGTAAGCCAATGCAGCTTATCTTGTGATCGTTGCAAACCCGTTTGATATCAGAAACCTTGATGGGATCATTAAAGCCTCTAACATTCCAAGCGGCAATATGCATTGGGGAGTGTATGAAGGCGACTAAGTGAAGGATCTTCTCCTCTTCCGCGCCTTCTTCTTGCGCCTATTGGAAGAGGTGGAACCCTTCTGACTGTTGCGGGCTATAAGTTTGCAAAGTGGAGTGTGATCATAGTCATCCACTGCAAGGTCAACCAAGGTGGGAGCGTTGTCCGATATGACCAGTTCTGGCTTGATGTCCATTTCATCCAGTTTGCCCCGTCGAGTCAAGTCCCCACATGATGCAGGTGCCTCCTTGGTGGTTTGTGAGTGTGAAGAATCTGAGACAGGTTTCCCCGACCCCTCTGGCTCCGGTGGGAGGTTAGTTGCCTCCTTGGAACTGACCACTGCCTTAGTTTTCTTTTCTGGCAGCTTCTTGTTCACTTCATCCCCCTGCACACTTGATTCTTGCACTCCAATTTCTTGTTCACCCTGCTTCTTACCCTCCACATAGTTTTCCCTACCCTGCTGTGTGATCACCTCGCTGCTTGGCTCTCCCTCCGCGGGCTCCTTCCCTTTCCGCCTATCCTTACCAAGCCGTCGGTATTGTTTCCATTCCTCGCAGTTGTCTGCATGTTGGGCAGTTGGGGCTGGCCGTTGCTGTTGCGGCTGCTTTTGTTGCTGCTGTGGTGGAGGTGCTTGGCCACATTTATGTCCAAAGACGAGGCACTCTCCACAACAAGGGGGTAGCCATTGATAGTCTACATGGACCAGCGCAATGCCTCCTTCTGCGTTTTCCACCTCGACGGTGGATACTAAGGTGTCCCTCACATCAATTTCCACAAGGACTCGGGCATGGTTTGCCCGTTGGCGTGCCATGGTAAGGGTATCAGCTTTGAGGGGGACACCCACTGCGCTTGCGATGTAGCTGATTCCCTCCGGGCTTAGGAATTCGCATGGGACGCCATTGAGCTGTGCCCAAACCGGCAGCTTGGTTGGTTGTGGCTTGTCAAGTGGCAGCCCCCTCCTCCATTTGTGAAGCAAGAGGAATCTTTGAGCAAAATGCCAATGCTTCTCCATGATGGGCGTGAGGTCTATCTCGTGGTGGAATCGGAAGTAGAAGACTCCCTCCTTGTTGCCGAGGACCTCTACAAGGCCTAAGTCCTTCCATAGTCTAAATGCAATTGTCTTGACTAGTTGAAAGGGCAGCCTACGGCCGAGGAAGAAGCCAACAAGGGTGGCCTCCCAATAGTTAGCACCCTGGTTCTCCACGACAAGTGGGATGGCGACTCTAGTGGTAGCACCTTTGTTCACCGGGGGGATGAACCAAAGGGGAAAGGCATTGGTGTCGAAAGGGGAGCCAAAAGGGGTGGGCCTAGGCTGGTCGGAGGCGCAAGCAGCAGCGTATGACTTCGGGGAGCTGGTGGGGGGCTCAGTCGAGGTGGCCGTCGAGCGGTGGTTTCCGATTGTTGGGTGGCTATGGGTGATAGTGGTTTCCCCCAAGGTGGTTTGAGCAACAGTCGTGGCAGGGGGTGGCAGGCTGGAGAAGAGCTCTGACGCGTGGGGCTGACCAGGCTGCAAAGTGGGGCGGATTGACTTGGCACAAGGCTCAAGACTGCCATTTCCATCATTATTTGCCAGGTGGATGGGAGAGGAAATAAAAGTGGCTTTTGTTTTTTCCTCATAAAGGCAGGCTTTGTAATCCACCTTGGGAATGAGCAGTGGGGTCCGGTTTGTGGGTTTTGGGTAGTTTCCATTCTGGGTGTTTACTTGGGCAGAGTTTGGGTGGGGTAGGGTAGTGTATAGGGGAAATTTAGGCACCTAAAGGAAGTGGTCCTTTAGGGGGGGTGGGGCGTGGGCAGGGGAAGAGAGAGGAGAGAGCATTTTATAGAGTGACAGAGTTTTAGATGACGGAAAATAATGTCCATGAAGGACATTTTGCAAGGTTAACAATGGGTTAATTTGGACACTTCCAATTCCTGCCACAGTGGTCAAAGAACCATTTATAGTAGCTATTTTTCTACTGCTTGGGCATGGGGAATAGGTGGTAAAGACATTTGGTGAGTGAGTCATATGGTCAGTCTCTCCTAAATCCATAATCCAAGAGGTGGAAAACGTTGCATCCAAAACATTTAATCCAATGGAAAGTGGAAACTCACCTGAATATGCTAAAGAACAAATACCTGAGGGCTTGTCAAGACTGCTAATGAGAGCTCTCACCCTTTCCAGTTCGCCTTGGTTGAGACCAACTACATTTGATTTTAGTGGCTCATCACTTTGGCCAGCTGCTATATGGGCTTGTCCACTTCTGGATTGTCCCCCTCTTTGTCCCCATTCTCAACTTGGTGTCTTCCCATGAAGCTTCCAACAACGCTCACAAGTGTGCTGTGGCTTCTTGCAATATGTGCACCATAAACTATCTCGATCTTGATTCCTAGAATCTCCTGTCTTCATAGCTAGGGCTGTTTTCTTTTCATCACCAGCAAACTTCTTTCCAATGGGTATATTCAGCTTGTTTCCATCCCTTGCAACCATTGTTGAATTGATAGAAACTTGGGGCTCCAGCATCAAACCTCGCCTACTCTCCTCTCCTCAAACTATGGCTACCACCTCATTGAAGCATGGGACTTCCGATTTCCCAAGAATCTGAACACATACCTGATCGAATTCTAGATTCAACCCAACAAGAAAAATCATAGACTCTATCTTGTTCAATAAAGTTCTTCAAAACAATAGCATCAATACAATAAGGGGAAAAGATCGTACAGTTCCCTACCGAGACAACAGAAACTCTCAACGGATACTCCGCGCGCTGGGCATACATCTTCCGTGCGTATTTCTCGTGGCGGGAACAGAACAACAGGGAAAGACCCGGCCGTTGGTTCCACTCTCTCATATACGTCATTTTACGATCTTTCTTTGGCTGAGTGGTATGTATTTCCACGGTGCTCGTTTTTCCAATTATGAAGCATGGCTAAGTGACCCTACTCACATTGGACCTAAAGGAAAGGAGGCAAACTGGTAAGAAGGCCGACTACATAGGGGGAGCGAACCGAAAAGCTCAGCTTTGCGGAGCGGACCAATCTTCCGTACCGAGCACTTCATCTTTATTACTCTGTATTGATCAAACTCCTACCACAAAGCACTCAATTAATTGGCATATTTTGTGACTGTCTTATTCCCTTGCCTTGCTAACATCGTTTTAACCTTTACTTCATACACCTGAGCGACATCCTTTGCCTTCGAGTACGTTTGTTGAATCGTATCCCATATGTCTTTGGCAGTATTTAGAAACATGCATGTGTCACTGATTTCTGGAGTCATAGATCCCCATAGCTATGCCATAATCATCGAGTCTTCTTGATCCCACACTTCAAAGTTCGAATCACTAGACTCTGAACATATACCAATGAGATGGTCGATTTTCCCTTTGCCTTTCAGAATGGTCCGAACTAATTAGGACCACTTCAAATAATTTTTTCCATTCAATTTGTATGCTGCTAGAACATGCTACAATTCTCCAGTAGCTGTGGACAAATTAATTCCTCCAATTGGGCTATGTCAGTCCCAATAATTTCTTACATGTAGCAATTAAGGTTGGCTGGTCGTAGGGATAAGGTTAAAGAAAACCACCAGCAATTAAGGCCGACTGAAGAAAAACAAAGAGGGAACAGAGAAGGAGGAGCACACGGAACAAAGGCTGCCCTCTTACACGGATTCCGATGACCCTGGCAACGCTTCAAAAGAAGGAACACAGATTCCAACGACCTTAGCTACTCCGGTGACCCTAGCAACTCCGACAACCAACCGAAACGTCAACGAAGGAGTTCCAATAACCCTACTAGCTCTGGCAACCCACGGCTATTGTAGTTCGTGTGAGTTCACCCAGCAACCCAAGCCAACTCAAGGCATCTCACGGCGTCTTCGGTGACTCACGGCGTGGGAGCTAGTCGAGTTTAAGAGAATTTTGACGATGAAGGCCGAAAAAATTAAGGTTCCAACAATGAAGGCCGGAAAAAAAAAATTACAATTTTGTAAACCCTAGAAACTCTGATACCATATCATAAAATACTAAAAGAGTGTTTTTATTGGTTAACAATAAATCACTTATATACAAATTAAAAAGACCGATAACAAAATCTCCTAATTTAGTCTGATTCTATAATTACAATATTTACAGCACTACTTTCTTAAAATAAACCTATTAACCATATTTTCCCACAACAAGCAATAGAGAAGCTACCCCTGAACCTCCTTTTCTAGGAGTCAGTCCTAGTACAGGAGCATCCAAAAAGCAAAACCATGCAAATGTGCCTTCCAGAAAGTTAATTCTTATTCTTTCCAAGTAAATAGCATTTCCTATTATTTTGTCCCCTAAATGGCTCACTATGCTGCTCCTAAGTAACTCTCAACTTGTGACTTCAAAGTTCAAACTAGTTGAAGTAAAGGTCTTTCTGAAGGAAAGAACTTTATAGCCACCATCATAGAATTGCAAAGATTGACAAACAAGATATGAACATATATGGGAAGTAAAAAAATAAGGGAATGGACAAGGATTGCAATACTCCTAAAAATGTCAAAAGACAATTAACACATTCGTTTAAGAAAGTGCTTTCAAAATCTTATAATATTTGTTGTAATTTAATTTTTACTACCACCATCACCCTAATCAGCAGCAACTGCAGTAACTAATGCTTATTAGTGGTGTAAGGCAATAGTAGAGGCTAATTTCTTATGACAGTGGTCAAGCTAAGCAAAAAAAAGAAAAATAAAGGAAAAACGAAAAAATGATTGATGCTTACCATAACTAAAAGCCTTTAATTACCTCAACAACTTCAGATTATTCCACGACATTTGTCAGCATAAATATCAGATTATAACTACTAACAAATGGAGTATAAAAAATTAATGCAACCTAAGGTGCTATTTCATTGCAACTACAGAACATTACAAGCATGTTACGCAAAATTTGCCAGCATTGAATCAGCTTACCATCTTCCATTCATCTTGTCAATGCACTTTTGGGCATCCTTCCTATCCTTAAATTTTACCAAGATGACTCCTTGTGGATGACTCTCACACACCTGCCAGCAACATGAAACAGATATGGACAAAAGGATTATGACCATCTGAAAGAAAATCAGAGCCAGCTATTGCAATTCCAGTTAAACAGTGTGATCAATGAAGTGAGAATTGTCATACACCCTCTCAAAATAGTACAAATAACATGAATCTAAGGAGTAAACCACCCCCACCCCCACCCCACCTCAAAAAAAAAAAAGTGTTAAGAGAACAGAAATTAACCGTTCATATATTCAATGTTTGCTTTACCTGATAACTACCTTTATTTTCTAATCCAAGTGAAGCATCTTCTTAAACGCCAGAAGAAAAAGAGAGATGTATTGGATTAAGAGCTACAAAAGTACTAGAAAATGTAATAGAACTACTGATTTAACAGCAATAATGAAAACAACTTTTCCAAACAAAAGTTATCACAATTGAACCTTGTCCAACTAGGCATGTCTAGTTAGAATAATAAAACCCAAAAATAAAACATCTCAAACTATGTCAACTCAACCACAATAGAATTTGGTGAACATCATAATTTCCAAAGAAGATTTTTAAATTCATCGGAAGATGACAAACCCAAGATGACAGATATAGTATGTCTAGCAAACTAACATATGCCAGTGTACTTATTAAGAAAGAATGTTTATATGTCAGATTCTTTATGCGCATAGATGAACCACCTTCAATGAATCTACTGGACCAAGTTTTGCACATTCCTCTAGAACATCTGCCTCAAGCTCTGACCGCAAACTTTCATCAGCCTGTAAATGTTCAGATGGAAAGAGAAATTTGATTACCAAGTACATGCAAGATCTCAAATTCCAAACCTGAGAGCCCATTGTGCCATTTTTTTTTTCTCCGGCCTCTTTCTTCTTTTGTAAGTTCATTTATTTTTCTTTTTTCTTTATTTCCTTATTTGATAAATCAAAAAGTGAATTATATTAAAGCGGAAGTAATGTGCAACTGCTTAGGGCGGGATAGGACCAGCAACTGTAATCTATTACAAGAGTTTACAAAAACACTGGGCTTGAAACTAGAATAAACCCAATCTAAGAAAACATTTATAGCTTCACATAGGCAAGGATCAATCTAGGAAGAGGAGGGCGATACATTCCTCTTTACATCTCCAATGATAAGAAAACCACGGAGAGTGCGAAAATTTCCTTTATGATACCTGAAAAAACTTCCATACCCAAGACAAAAACAGAAGAAAGTTCATACCCCTCAGAACTTTCTTCAAGAAACCCTAATTGATAGTATTATAAGCTTTCTGCAAGTCGACTTAAATGGTAAACCTAGGGAATCCTCTATTTGTGTGGTACCCATGGACTATTTCTTGAGCCAAAGCACATTGTCGGTGATACCACAACCAGGGACAAATGCGGACTGCTCTTTACCAATGAGGGAAGGCAAGACATCCCTATTCTAGATGGGAGAAGCTTTGAGATGGCTTTGTAAAGGACATTACAGCACAATATTGGTCTAAACTCTAACAATACAGAGGGGTTAGAATTTTAGGGACAAGGGCTAGGATGATATTATTGATTACTTTCAAAAGGAAACCAAAGTTTAGAAATTTCTCCACTACTGCCACTAGATCAACACCAATAATAGACCAAGCTTTCTTGAAAAAACAAGAAGAGAATCCATCAGGGCCGGTGGGGCTTGCCATTGGGCTGAGTGAGGATGGAATTCCTTATTTCATCATCTGAGAAAGGGGAATTAAGATTGCTTACTTGATCTACACTCGGCTTGCAAGAAGTGAAGTCCACTTGAACATCAGCCTACAGATTGGTCTTACTTCAACATATCCTTTGGCTTCAGACACATCACCATGGAGAAGGGTGTGCATAGTGTTCCTATTCTGTCCAAAAGTTAGGGATTTGTGAAAGAAAGAAGCATTCTTTTCACCCAACTCCAACCATTTTATTCTAGATTCTTGCTTGTAAAGGCTTTCCTCAAAGCCACAAAGGGTGTAGTATTCTTCAAAAGCTTTCTTTTCATCACTAAACAACAACACATCCCACCTACTCAAATGGCCACGGTTATATTGTAAGTTCTCCTTGGTATGCACAACTTCTGAAGAAATGTGGCAATTGGATGCATTTGGCTTCTTTAATTCCTTTTTGACCATTTTCAACTTGGTAAACACTTGAAACAAGCCAGATCCTGCCACTTCTTTCTGCCAAACGTCAGATTCACTGGATAGAAAGTCATCATCTTCAGCCCAAAAGTCAAAGAATCTGAAGGGATATTTTTGGAGAGCTTGACCAAAATCCATCAAGACCATACCCAATGAATGATCTGCTAACAAAGGCGAAAGGAATTTTGCACCTGTCTGGCAAAAAACGAATCCAAGGTAGGTTGACAAGGATCCTGTCCAGCTTCCTCAAGATGGGATTGCTATCACATTTGTTGCTCCAAAAGAAAAAAATCCCCTACAAAATGAAGGTCACTAAGCTCAGCTTCATCAAGGAAGAGGTTAAAATCAGTCATAGCTGTGTTGTGCCTTATATTCCTCTCGTTTCTTTCAAAAACTGATTCGGTGATATTAAAGTCATCAAGCACAATCCAATGATCATCCATTAAGGGCAAAGAGATGGGTCAGGGATTCTCCTATAGGCTCTTCTCCACAACCCAATTCAAGTCATAGATAAAGTGGCAAAGAAGGAGCTATTCACCCTCAGATTCATACAAAAACAACGTGAAAACTGGTTGTGCTCCTTTAACACTTGAACATCCCAAACATTTGCAATACAATCAACCAAAATTTTCTTCCTTGCACAACAATTTATTTCAAAATGCCAGGAGGCTCCAACTCTACGTTTAACATCTTCATTAACCAAGTTTACTCAAGTTTCTAATAACCCCAAGAGAGAGAGAGAGAGACTTTGTTATCCAGACAAATTTTCCTCACATCCCCACCTTTGAATGGGTCACTAAGACCCCTGATATTCCATGCTGTAATATTCATAGGAAAAAAACAAAGAACGTGATGGTCAAGTGAATCTACACCATTGTTTCAAGAACTTCTTGCATTTTTTCCCACCAAAGAACCCTCTACTTCAGCCACTACTAAACTTACATTCCCACTAGAGCCTCTATCACAGGTTCTACCAGAGATTTTAGAGTTGGCAGGGGTCTCATCTATCACACCTTCTCTAAGAACTTCAACCCCAGCTCATTCTCCTAGCAAACCAGGTTGTTCCTCATCTCCATTCCCTCCACACATGGGGTATCAAATACATGGGTTTTGTAAGGAAGAGTGTTGATTAGAGAGAGATGTTGTTCAGCCCTATGGTCAGGGTTGCGTCGAACATGGATAGGGAGGGCTTCTGCAGGTGTCTCTAAATTCCCGTCCCCTTCCTCTTGAACATTAATTTGAATTAGGGATGAGACTTCCTCACTAAGGATAGGCACTTGTCTCTTAGGGGTGGAAGGTGGAGAGCTCCTTAACACTCCAAACTCAACTTATGCTGCAGGAGTCTTCCACTCTTCCTTACCTCACCCCATCTTAGGTATTAAAGCGTTGTTTTCAGCTCTCTCATGAGTAGCAAGTGGATCTTTTGGTTAACAAGTGTCCAAAAACTTGGCAAGCCAAACATCTAGCTGGAAGCCAATGATATTCAATAGAAACTTGGCCTATGGAACCATATTCTCTTTCCACATCAACCTGAGATACCAAGTCCACTTTAGCACTAATCTCTATTAGCACAGTTATTTAATTGGCTCTCTCTTGCAAGGCAGTGAGAGAGTCCACTTGGAGAGGCATCCCCACTTCACTCACAATGTAAATAACCCCCCATGGAGTCAAGAAATTCACCAAGGATACCAAAGAGAACCTAAGAAAGAATAAAAGATGGTTGTGGCTTTGTCATCAGCATACGTTTTTGCCAATTTTTAAGAATAAATAGCCATTGGGCAAAGTACTAAGGTCTCTCCAAAATGGAGCTAAGCTGGCTATCATTAGCAAAACAGAAATAAAAGAAACTCTCTTCATTTCCAAGCACACTTACAATTCCAAAAACCTTCCAAACTCTGAATAATGTATGTTCCACTAAGGAAATGAGCATCTTCTTGCCTAAAAAGAACCCTACAAGAGTGCTTTCCCAAGACTTAGCCCCTTTTTCTGCCACTAGAGGAGGAGGATGGACATGTGAACTAGGGCCACAAGAAAGAGGAGGGTGTTAGTGGAATTCAAACTCGGGCGAAGGGGAGGTCTTGGAGGTGCACAGGCCTTTGCAAATCTCTTAGGAAGTTTGTGGGTTTGAAGAGCAGTTTTGGTTTTAAGCTGTGTCAAAGTTCATCAATTTGTTCCAAGATGGTATTGCCATAAGAGAGAAAATTTTCTGGCATATTTAGGCCTGATGCAGCAGTTTGATTATCACGCCTGACAAAAATCAATGTTGCAAGAGCTTTCTAATTGACCATGTCAAGATTGACATTTCTATCTAAAGAAGGCTTACTAGCAGCAGAGCCAGAAAGCTGCTTTTTCTTTAAACCAAAGAAAGTAAGGCACCAAGCTTCTTGGAAGTTGAAGCCTCACCCACAGGATTCTGGTTTGGAAGAAAACCAAGCAGAAACCTAGATGCCAAAGTATGGTGGAAACCACCTCTAGACTTCAGCTACCAGACATGGATGAGAACAAGGAGATGGAAAGTGGAAAAGCAGAAGGGGAGAAGGCAGAAGTGCAGGGCAGAAGGGAAGGATAGAAAGAAGGAGCAAGGGATAGAGAGACAAGGGAAACAACTAAAAAAAAGCGGTTTCTTAAGAGGTAAATGTGGTATTCTAAAGAGAAGGAAGAGCATTTTCTCTCAAATATTTTGAAATTTTAAGGACACTGTTTCATTCATTTTTCTTTTCTAATGATCTACAAGAGACATTGCATACAAAGAGGTCTAAGAGTCAGATAAATTAACATAAATTGACCTTAACATATAATGAAACCATATTCCATATGCGCATAGGTTAATTATCAATAATACACTCATGCATTCACCTTTTTTTCTCACTTTGCATACCCATGTTTCAGATTTTTACACTTGCATACCTATGTTTTCCTTCATTTAGAAAACATTAGTTAGACATTAAAAATAAGAACATGGAATGCATGAGGGATATAAATTAAAGACTTAAAACTATACCCCTCTTTCATTTCTCTGGCATTTTCAGGGTTCTTTTTTTTTCCATTTCACAATGCGTTCTATGTACCTATTTTAAAGTCTGAAAAATCAAAACTTAAGTAAGCAAAGTGAAAAGGGTGTGAAAATATAAGGACAGATTTCGTATTTAGCCTATTTGCAACACTCATGTGAATAAAGCACAAGTAAAATTGCAGAATTTCTTCCATTTCATGCTCATTAGACAAAATGAAATCATTGATATAAAGTTTCAAACAACATAATAACAATAGGGAAACACAGATGCAGCTTATACCATCTAGCCTTAATATATAGCAAAAGCTGTCAAGAATAATTATCCAAATAAAAAGCTGTCAAGAATTTCTTAAGGTAAAAAGGATATACTGAGAACATCTTGAAGCTAAGGACCTCATTTTTAGTGCCAACTACCAATTATGTACTTGGAACAAATATTCAGTAAAGCAATTAGCACAACCGCTGCTTGTTATTATAGTGAATTAAGTTCATCAATCATGGCTTAAATAATATTACCCTCAGTTCAGCTGGCACAAACATAAAACGAAGAATTACAGTAGCCGGTACTAACAACTTTGCATCGTCTCTGCCACCTGCACCATGCATCTACTCAGTTACATCCAGGACAGTAGAGCACACATATCACTAAAAAAATGCAAGTTGAGACCAAACAAAATCTCAAAACAATGAAAAAAGGAAGAGAGAAGAGATGAGAGAGAGAGAGAGAGAGAGAAAGAAAAAGATGCAGTGTACAACACAAGTAGACTCTAAACGGCATTAAGTAAAGAGTATTTGCATATGTACTACACGAAAATTATGTAAAGGCAGAATCAAAAGGAGAGGAAAGAAAATAGAGACTGCAAAAACATCAGAATAGAAAAGGAGAAAAAGTATGGGAATGGTATAAGTCCATCCTACTATCTTAGACCTGCAGGCAAGTGTACCAATTAATTCTATAGTATAGTGGATAAAATATCAAATATCAATCCTACAAGAATTATGATTACTAATAATTATCCTTTTCTTATTATCTATCTGCAAAATTAAATGAGTGAATAAAATCAATAACAAATAAACTAAGGAAAGCAGTAATCATTAAAAGTGTACCCGAATATCGAATCCCTCTAAAATTACTAATGTAATTAACTAATTATTATTCAGTATCCTTATTGTATTCTTAAACCGTTAGAATTCCTAATTTTAAACTAATAGCCCTCTCAAGACTTACTAATTCTTAATTCTAAGTTGATTAATTAGAATTTCTTCCTAATTAAAACCTCCAGAATTGTATTACATTCAATCTATGAACTCTACAATTAAGTTTGACTCTAATCCAAAAGATTTAGTAGTTCTATCTCTAAGATTGCGTGCAACTCCTTCTAATTATGTTACATCTATTATAATATAAAATCCCTCGATCTCTATATAAGAAATCAGACTTCAACTAATATACCGATAATATTAAATTGAAAACAATGAAAAATATATAATTGAATCACAAGAATAATAAATAACTTATCGAATAATAAATAAAAAAATTGCATATTCATTATAGAGTTCATTGTACCCGAGCACAAAGGAAAGTTTAAGCTTGCAACATATTAAATCTAAAAACAATAATATAAAAAGAATGCATAAGGAAAAGCATTAAAACTAAATATCTAAAAATCTCTAATAACCTACTCTATAGTCTAATCCCTTATTCTCTCTAATTTACCAAAGTGATTACACAAGTCTTCTAAATTATTACAAAGCAAGCAAATATTTACATGAAAAAGATCAATAAAATCTCATGCCTTAGCCCCATCATCACCCCAGTCATTATCTTCATCGAAATCTACAGAGATATATACATCATCTTCCTCATCAGGATATGAAATCTGAATTCCACTGATGAGTCAATAGAAACTAAATAGATGTTTCTATCCCATTAGCCTTTTTATCCAATCTCCTGAAATTGCCTCTAAATTCCCTATAGTATTCCTCATGCATTCGTTGCATGATCCTTTGCATATCTAACATCTGATACATCATATTTGAAATATTAACTATGTCATTAGAGTGAGTATAAGATAAAGTACATGAATCTGACATAGGTAGGACAACATACACCATCTTGTTCGCCTAGAATTTATACATTTAAAATATCTCTAAGTAATAGCCCCATTGCTTTTAATGATTCGGTTCAAATCAAGCCCATCGCACAGCCCATCTATATAGGAGGTAATCTATCAAAAATTCCAATTCTTTTAATCAATATTGTGATATACAAGCCAACACAAATAGAACTGACCCGTGGATCATAAAACCAGTGTTTTACAAATACAGCTAAAACTCCTAGATAAATCGGCTACCTTTCTATCATACTATATAAATACAAAACATCAACAGTACCAACTACTCTAAAGCTATTTCCCCTCCCATTTAAAGTATTTACAAGTGACTAGTGAAGATATCTGTGGACTAGGTTGCGTAGTGTGGAGGCTTTTCATCTCTTAGGTGCATACATATTTCCTATGCTGATCCAACACCAGTATTGTCCTTCTGTCAACCCTTGAGGCAGATCCATCGTGTATGTTGAGTATGCATTAGTGTACATAAATTCTTTATCATATACTCTCAAAAGGATTGAAAAGTAAGTGACACTCATTCTATAGAAGTCACCCTTAACTCAAAATCAAATCCCCGTTCTCTTCACTCCGATCTATAGACTCCTGAGTCAACTCAAATGTAAATAAGAATTCATGTGTTAGTTCAATATATGTCGGCTCTTGTATACCGAAAAAGCCAATCACATCTAGCAATGCTAATTAGGCTCCTAACTTCATCAACAAGGCGAGATTGTTCCAAAACATTCCAATCAATGTACAGGGACTATCTACAGGAACATTCATCTTCCTAATGGATTTTGTAATTTTAGATACAGACAAGGACATTAAGGCACCACTAATTTTAATACGCCATTTCCTAGCTACTACTAGAGCAATCATAAATGTAGGCAAATGCACATTAACTCTAAAAATTGAGGATGAAGAAAAAACTTTCAAAACATCTAACATAATCCCACATCCTCTAAAGAGTAACAATACCTACTATTTTGTGAATACATCTAACTTGCTTAATTATACTTATGTACAGGATGGCATTCACAAAAACCCGATACATCTCATCCGTGGAAATCAAAAGGATTCAAGAAAATTCAAGAAGCTTGAACATTGGAAATTTACTTGCCATCCCCCTCACTAAGCAAATGAGGTAACACCAGTCAAGCCAATGACGTTAAACAATATATATATATATATATAAGCAATACGATCGTGCTATCAACCAACAACATGATCAATAACACAATCGTGTACTTAAGCCATGTAGAGAAGAGGAATTTCACATAAAGATACATGAGCATCTACACGCCCATGTCTATCCCCATGTTAAAGCACACAACTTACACAAAAAGCACGCACGAGGCTACACGGCCATGTCAACACGTTTTTGGTTGTATCAAATTCAACATGCCCACAATACACATCCGTGTTGATGACCGTGCTGACCCCTGTGCATTTCGAATATTCACCGATTCTTATTCTTTTCACTTCCATTCCTGCGAAATCTCTATTTACACATATTTTCTCTCAAAAACATAGTAGTCCTAGTTCAATTATCACATTTCCTATAGCTCTCTCCATAAATCAAGTACGTTTTTGCTTTCTTTCTTCCAATAATCTGCAATATTTACTACTCATGTTACTTATTAGGTTGTTTCATGATTCTGTTTAGGGATGCAACCGAGGTGGGTCGTAATAAAATATCTGCCCCGACCAACCTGATAAAAACCCTATAGGATCAAACCTATAGGGTTTAGGGTTGGGTTTTGGGGCATAGAATAAAACCCGATAAGGTTTAGGGTTGGATTACAGGATCTAAAAAAACCAGATGGGAAAACCAGACCAGATTTTTTTTTTTTTTGAATTATAAATTAATATTATAATTTATAATTGGTATATTTATTTTATTATTTTTATATTTTTAATCAGTATATTTTTATATTTAATTTATCTTTTCTTTCCATCGCAATTAAATTAATAATAAATTAAAGAAATAAAATATGAAAATAAGTTGAGGTATGAAAAAAAAAAAAAAGATTTAATCGTCATTCGAGTCGGGTTAGGGTAGTGTCATTTCTTAATCAGGTCAAGTTCGGGTTAGGGTAAAAAAAAAAAAAACCCTATCGAGTCGGGGCGGGTTTTGGCAATATAAATTATTTACCAAGTCGACTTTGGGTTTCAATGAACCCATCCCAAACCCAACCCGTTTACATCCCTAATTCTGCTAGCATAAGTGGATAAAAATAGGAATTTTAGTAGTCCTATAGTAGTAACATACTGTTGAGAAGAAAAAAGCTAATAGTTTTATATCGGATTTGTATGTTGGAGTGCATTTTTGGGACCGTTATGCCAATTTCTACCTAGTTGACAAGACACAATTTTCTAAGATTCTTTTGTATGTTCATGTTGTTCAACAAGCCTATGAAATGATCTTATATAGTACATTAGATTTGCATGCTAGAGTGGATTTCTTTTAGAGCTATTATGATAATTTCTACCTATTATGTTAATTTTAAGTTCTTGACATGAGGCTAGTTAATTATATTAAAAACAGTCTATTATTAGTTATATGAAGTATCTTTTTATTTAGGAACCGTGCCTTTCAAACTTGCACAAAAGAAATCACGTTTCAATGCAACAAATACGAGTTCACAGCAGGCAAGTCATACGAATGCCAAAGACATGCTTCTATTCCAAGACTCAGAACACAAGAAGCGATATGGCCAAATTAAGAACCGCCCCTTCAAACAGTCCATGTACATTGACTGAGATGTCTTGGAACAAACTCACCTTGCTGATGAAGTCGAGCCTAATTAGCATTTGTGGATGGGATCCACTCTTCAGTATACCAGAGTCAACATATATTGAACCAACACATGAATTCTTATCTACATTTGAGTTTGCAATAGGAGTCTACAGATTGGAGCGAAGAAAACAGGATTTGATTCCGAGTTAAAGGCGACTTCTACAGAATGAGTGTCACCCACTTTTCCATCCTTCTGGAACTATATGATAAAGAATTCGTGTGCCCCAATGCATACTAAGCACTCCCGACGGATCTGCCTCAAAGGTTGATAGAAGGACAATACTAGCATTGGATCAGCACAGAAAATATGTACGCACCTAAGATATCAAAAGCCTCAACGCTACGCAACCCAGCCCACAAGTATCTTCACTGGCTACTTGCATATGCTTTAAGTGGGAGGAAAAATAGCTTTGGAGTAGTTGGTACTGCTAATGACTTGTATTTATATAGTATGATAAAAAGGCAACCGATCCATGTAGACGTTACAATACACGAATCGATTCTATTTGTGTTGGCCCATATATCACAAGATTGATTAAAAGAATTGAAATTTTCGATAGATTACCCCCTATGCAAATAGGCTGTGCGATAAGTTTGATCCAAACCAAATCATTAAAAGTAATTGAGCTATTACTTAGAGATATTCCAAATGTACAAATTCCAAGTGAACAAGACAAAAAGTAATATATTGTCCCACCCATGTTAGGTCTTGGTATCTCATCTTATACTCAATCTGATAACATAGCTAGTATTTCAAACATGATGCATCAGATGTTAGATATACATAGTTACATGAAATGAACGCATGAGGAATACTGCAAGAAATTTAGAGGTAATTTCAGGAGATTAGATAGAAAAGTTAACAGGATAGAAACATGTCTCGAGCGTCTATTGGTTCACAACAGAATTCAAATTCCACCTCCTGATGAGGAATATGACATATATATCTCTACAGATTTCGATGAAGTTAATGACGGGGACAACAATGGGTTGAGGCATAGATTTGATGATCTTTTTCATGTAAATTTTTGCTCGCTTTGTAATAATTTAAAAGACTTGTGTAATCAATTTGGAAAATAGGTGTAGCTATTTCTTTCCTTTTTATTTTCTTTTACCTTATTTTATTTTGTTATTACACTTTTCTTTCTTGTTATTACTCTGTGTTAGAAACTGTCTCATTTAGAAAACTAAGAATTATGCTTCAAGTTTATCAAGCCTTATCAGGGAAGTATTATGTCATTTTTCCCCATTCATATTTTGCACATCGAGGACTATGAACCATTCAAGTGTAGGGGAGAATAACATAATAGGAGTAACATAATATCACTAGTACTAAAATTAAATTGTATTCATAATTTGGTAAATTATTGAAAATTTTCCCTGAACATATTTTTACCTTTTCATTAGTGAACTAGAGTATTTGATTAGAGTTAAATTGTGAAATCTTTATAAATCAAAATTATATATTATTTAGACTTAGAATTTAGAAACTTTATATTAGAAGGATATTACTAATCAAAGAATAAGAATTCGAGTTTTTAAACTTATTTTAATATATACCTATCTCTTAGAAGTCTTTATAAGTACCATAATCTCAAATAATTGAACTAATGAAATTTATCTTTTGAAGACTCTTCTTATAAAAGAAAAAAGGAAAATAAATAAAGTTCAGTAGTGAGCCTTGTTGACTCGAACAATTAAGCCTACAGGATGCCCTTCGGGGAATAACACATATTGACTTGAATGACAAACTCGGGATCATTGGCCTAAAACTTGCTATATGGGTCAAGAAAAAGGTTTAAGAAAATTGAACTAACTAAAATAAATAATGGAATTAATGGAGGTTTGAAAGGATATTTCAAAACCTAATAGCCTAAGATCGTTCGGTCTGAGATTTACTAATCAATAAAATTACTCAAAAAAAAAAAAAAACTCTCTTCTAATAATTATAAAATAAAATTAAGGACAAATTTTCAAGGGATAGATGAAGAATAGTTTTGTTAGACGTCGTAGTACTTAAGGAAATGAAAAAGGGAAAGTATATACCTTAATTAAGTGGACAAAATTCTAAAAACTTTTTTCTTGATAGAGTAATGTATAGTACAGTTTTAGGCTTGTAAATTTTTGTTTAAATTGCATGATATATTTTGGTATTACATAGATTAACTCTTGAACTATGATATTAGTATTTAAAGTACACCAAATATGATTGAGTAAAAATGATGTTAAGGATAAATAACTTTATGATGAATGTAATTTGTTTACAATACGAAAGTAGTGAGTGATATTTAAGAAATTTGTCCTTGATCTTTCAAGGTTTATTTTTACTTGAAGACAAGCAAAAACTCAAGTGTGAGAAAATTTAATAAGAGTTATAATATACTTATTATTTATAACAATTACAATAACCTTTTATTTAATTCTTTTACATTTTGTGTAGATATTGTACTTAATCACTCTTTATTTTAATTTAGAGCTTTTAAATTATAATTTGTTATTTAATAGAGGAATAATATGAAAGTTGAAGAAAAAAATATCAATTTTATAAGATTAGAAGTCCAACACGTGAAGAAGCATGGTCGTATCCGACCATACAAAGAAACAGTACAAAACAACCATTCATCAATTGTGCTAAAGGACGTGCAAATCAGCGTGCAGGGGCGACATGAGCATAGACAAGCCCGTGCTAGTGGGCGTGTCGAGGCTAAATCTACACAGAATTGAACACCAAATTGGCATGCCAGTGTTGCTCCTAGTTGCAACCATGCTAAGTCGAATATCTATATAAAGGATGAATTCAAAGAAGATCAGATTAGATATATTAGAGAAGATAGATTAGACGATTAGAATAGAAGATTAGGAGAGTATTTGAGATTTTTAGTTTTAATACTTTTCTTTATGCATTCTTTTTATACTATTACTTTAGATTTAATATGTTGCTAGCTTAAACTTTCCCTTGTGCTTGAGTATGATAAACCGTAGACAGAATATGCAATTTTTCTATTTATTATTCAATAAATTAATTATCATTTTTATTAGATTAACAAGTATAGTGCTCCTAATATCCTAATCCCCAACAATAGCACCAAAAACTTGATATCAATCTATCTTACTACCTTAAACCTGTAGGCAAGTGCATCTATCAATTCTATAATATAGCAAATATAGATATCGAGTATCAATCCCACAAAAATTATAATTACTAGTAATTACCTTTTTTATTATTTAATTTACAAAATTAAATGAGTGGATAAAATCAACAACAAATAAACTAAGGAAAGTAGTAATCATTAAGTGTACCGAGATATTGAATCCCCCTAAAATTACTAATGTAATAACTAATTATTATTCAATATCCTTATTGTATTCTTGAACCGTGGAAATTTCTAAATTGAACTAATAGCTCTTTCAAGTCTTACTAATTCCTAATTCCAGGTTCATTAATTAGAATTTTTTCCTAATTAAAACCCCTAAAATTGCATTATATTCAATCTATGAACTCCACTGTTAGGTTTGACCCTAATCTAGAAGATTCATGTCATCCTATCTTTAGGATTGCGTACAACCTCTTCAAATTATGCTACATCTATTCTAATATAGAATCTCTCGATCTCTATATAAAAAATTAAATTTCAACTAATATACCGACAATATTAAATTGAAAGTAATAAAAAACACATAATTAGATCACAAGAATAATAACTAACTTATTGAATAATAAATCAGAAAAATTACATAACCATTCTAAAGTTCATTATACCTAAGTACAAAGGAAAATTTAAGCTAACAACATATTAAATCTAAAAGCAATAATATAAAAAGAATGCATAAGGAAAAACATTAAAACTAAATATCTAAAAATCTCTAATAATCTACTCTAATACTCTATTCTAATCCCTTATTCTCTCTAATCTATCTTCTCTTGAATTTATCCTTTTATAGACATCGAATTCAACACAGTCGCAACACAAGTGCAACACGAGTGTGCCATCTCCCCGTGTTCAATTCTATGCATATTTACCCTCAACAAGCCCGCCAACATGAGCATGGGACGCCCACCAACACAGGCATGCCCATGCCCATGTCGCCCCTACATGGCTGATAACACACTCCTTAGCACAGCTGATGAATGGTTGGGCACAGCTGCTTTGTTTTATTTGGACACGGTTGTGCTTCTTCACGTGTTGAACTTACCATCTTGTAAATTTAATATTTTTTTTCTTCAAATTCCATATAATTTTTCTATTAAATCAAAAATTATATGTTAAAGCTCTGAAATTAAATAAAAAATAATTAAGTGCAATATTCATACAAAATGTAAAATAATTAAATAAAAGGTTATTTTAATCATTATAAATAATAAGTAATAACACTTATCAAGGATCACATTGGCAAAGTCCCCTAAAAAGCTCAAAGAAAGAAAAGATGCAAGCTTCCCATTGATATTGATGGAAAATTTTAAACTGGAAAAGCACTGGTAGAGGAGCTTCCTAAAGTGAGTAGAAAGTCATACCATGCAAAATATTCACTGGAAACTGCCAACTCAAAGTAACATAGGCCTTTGAAATATCCATCTTAATAGCATAGCATGGCATATAGATATGATTCCGTGAAGCAACACTTGGGAAATAAAAATATTATCAACTATTCTCCTTCCAAAGATGAAAACTAATTGGACCAGTCAAGTTAGAGGCCAACAATTTTAACCTAAATGCCAGCAACTCTGGAATCCCCTTATAGAAGAGAATGCAACAACTAATGGTTCAAAAGTACACCATTCTAGTAGGGCTATCTATATTGCGAACCAAAGAAATGCTTGCAGTATTTACCTCCTCCAGCAAATTACCCAAAGGGAGGAATTCTTTATAGCTGTGATGATGTCGGATCCAACAATATGCCAACCAGATTCAAAGAATTTTGGCACGTACCCATCTAGCTTTTCCTTTTGGTTGGGATTTTTTTTTTTTTACCATGTTTGGTTGGGATTGGAAAGCAAGTTTTTTTCTTCAGCAGAAAAAGGTTTATCTAGCATAGCAACCTACTCATTTGAAAGCTTCCAAGTTACACACTCATCCACAAGCCCTGCCTCAAGGAAGAATTTGAGGCATTAGAAAAGGTGTTTGTAATAGCAATAGCTTCATTATTAACTTCAGCATCTCCTCTCATCACAGAATGATCTTCTCTAACTATGAAATTACAGTTAAAACTCTCCTTTATACAAATTTGAGTGCCACAAGACTACTTAAAAAGCACCTTGAGGGTAGCCATTGATATTCAAGAGGGACATGTTCAATGGTACCTTTGTCAAGATCGAGTTCTACATCAACAACCCAATCATCTTCTGCATCAAATTCCACCAAAACTCTTGCCTAGTTAGCTCCAAGGCCCCTCAACAGTTAGGGAATCAGCATGAAGAGGAGTCCCAACTACACTTGCAATGTAGCTTATATCCCTTGACTCAATGTATTCACAAGGCATGAAAGAAAAGAAAACCCAGAGCTAGGTAAGATATTGTATTAAAATAAACTTTTGGAAGCTTTACACAAAGCTAGGTATCACATCAGTGCAAGGGTAAGCAATACTTAGTTGCACCTAATGATGCCTAAGATTCAAAACAAAAAGGAGAAAAAAAGAGAAGAATAGAAACTAAGCTAGCTTAGAGGAATACACAACGGCTAAGATTCATCTAAGTAGAAAATCACACTAGGATACACTTCCTTCTTTTATTACGTTCCCTCCATAAATAGTACACAGTCACTGCAAAAGCCAATTACCATCACACAAAATAAACCCTTTCCCCATCAAGTAGGGCTTCCAATCCTAATAGAGCTCCACCCCAGGTAGCATATGACATTGTGCATTGTAGCTCACCACATACCTTCCTCCACACTTTTTTGAAGTACACGCATTTGAAGAACGGGTATGGGACTCTTTTTCCTTTCTACAAAGAAAGCACACATTTGATGAAGTAATACCCCAAAGAGTTAGCTCATCCATGGTTAGAAAACTATCTTTAATTATTAAACAAAACATAAAGCATGTTTTGGTATGTTCTCGAACCAAATGCTTGTCCTCAAATCCAACATTGTAGTCATATGCTCCAAACAAGCTTGTTTTACAAGTTGAAACTAGACGTTAGTTTCTTTTTTAAAGGATGAATCTTCAAGAAGCATGCCCAAACACCAATTTTCAAGAACTAGGTATCTCTAGGTAAAATACCAAGGCATACCAAGGCTGTTCCAATTTCCAGATCAAATTCATTACTAGATTGGGAGTTAACAGAAGAACCATCTATATGTCCTTAGTCATGTAAAATTCCCTTGCTACCCCAGAGGCACATGGTTATTGTTTGAACAAGGCTAAAGAGAATTTTATGTCCTAGGAAGTAGCCAACCAGCAAATCTTTTGTTAGTGGATCGATTAGAGGATCTAGTCACTATGTTGTGAGTTAGTGGTTCGGGTTCAATTCCCTTAGCACGGGAATCTCTTCCTTGTTTACCTATGGTTGCTAGTGGGTGTTAAGGACTCGTTATGAAAGAACCCTACGATCTCAAGAATCTGTTTTTTGGGAAGAAAAGCTTGCCTTCTTTTCTTCATTTCCTTCCATACTTAAATTACATCTGCTAGTGTCGGTTTTCTTAGCACCAACCACTTCCTATTTTTCCTCCTGCCACGTCTAACAATCCTCCTAGTGGCCTAGTAGACTAACTAACTAACTTTCACCCACTACACTTGCCTCGTGCCACGTCTAACAATCATCCTAGTGGCTTGGCAGACTAACTTCCTAGCTATTCCTTTCCCCCCCCACGACCCTCTTGCTGATCTGTCAACTGGGACTTCGAAGAAGACCTTCCATGTTTGCGGACATAGACTTTTACGGTTGGTGGTGGAGGTTGTCCGCTAACATGGCTCCCCTCCTGCAGATGGCGCCTGACCTCAGGTGCAAAGTGAGGATAGCGTAGCTGGAGCATGTGGGCATCTTCCCAAGAGGCTTCAGCTGGAGAATATCCTTCC
The DNA here is from genome assembly GCA_037954665.1 of Laguncularia racemosa. Lineage (NCBI taxonomy): Eukaryota > Viridiplantae > Streptophyta > Magnoliopsida > Myrtales > Combretaceae > Laguncularia > Laguncularia racemosa. The sequence continues at coordinate 111,090 of JBBMOL010000269.1, forward strand.
CAATGAACTAGGACGTCTGAAGTGTCCCCACTGGCACGAGTTTGGAGAATGGCTTGTGGGTAGGGAATGGAGTGGCCCTCGACAGTGAGTGGTATGCTGGGATTGTCTGGCGGCGGTCCCTTGAAGCGTTTGAGGCAGGAAACGTGGAAAATGGGGTGAATTTTGGTGTTGGCAGGAAGCTGAAGCTTGTAGGCGACTTGGCCGATTTTCGCCACGACTGGAAATGGACCATAGTAACGCGCTGAAAGTTTGTGCAATTTGGTGACAGCTAGTGAACGTTGACGATGGGGGTGCAGGCGAAGGAGGACGAAGTCGCCTGGTTGAAATGAAACTTCTCGGTGTTTGGAATCATATTGTTGTTTCATTCTTTGTTGAGCTTGAAGTAGATGAGCCTGCAATTCGTTGATGGCCTCGTCACGGTTGAAGAGTGCTTGATCCACGGCTTCGAGCTTAGTGCTTCCTGCTGCGTATGACAGTAGCCTTGGTGGGGGACGACCGTATACAACCTGGAAGGGTGTGGCTTTTAATGAGGAGTGGAATCCGGTGTTATAGCAATACTCTGCCCATGGAATCCAATTTGCCCAAGTGCGTGGCCTGTCACCTGCAAAACAACGTAAGTACATTTCGAGCGTACGATTAACGACCTCAGTTTGTCCATCCGTTTGTGGATGATAGGCTGAGGAAAAAGCCAGCTTGGTGCCACTTAATTTGAAGAGTTCTTTCCAGAATAAGCTAGTGAAGGTCACATCTCGGTCGCTCACGATGGTCTCCGGTAATCCATGGAGGCAAAAGATGCGATCAAAGAAGATTTTTGCGACGGAAACAGCATTATATGGGTGACTAAGTGGAATAAAGTGCCCATATTTGGAAAAACGATCCACCACAACAAGGAGAACTGTTTTGCCATGGGATGGTGGTAAGGCGTCAATGAAATCCATCGAGATGTCTGCCCAGACTTGCTGTGGAATTGGCAAAGGTTGTAGAAGGCCAGCTGGTTGTAGATGCTCACTTTTATGCTGTTGGCAAGTGGGGCAAGTCTGCACGAATTCTCGGATTTGTTTCTTCATTCCTGGCCAGAAGAAGTCCCTGCTGATGCGGTATAGTGTGCGTTGGGCACCTTCGTGACACGAGTCATGGATTGTCTACATGATGGTGGCACAAAGTTCCGAAGTGGTGTTCAAATATACTCGTCCCTTGTACAGTATGAGACCATCCTATAGCTTCCACTGAGGTCCTTTGCTGTTGTTCTCGACTTGTGTAATGAGCTCCTGGAGGCTTTTGGAAGAAGCGGTTTCTTTGCGGATCAAGTCGAATAGCTCTAGCTGTGGCGTGGAGAGAGCTGTGAGGGAGGCTTCTTCCTCGTTGCGTCTGGAAAGAGCATCCGCCACCTGGTTATGACGCCCCGGCTGATATTGTATGGTAAAGTCAAATCCCATGAGCTTGCTGACCCAATGTTGTTGAGGAGAGGTGGTGATGCGCTGCTCCAAGAGAAACTTTAAGCTATAATGATCCGTCTTCACAATGAACCGGCGTCCCCACAGATACGCTCGCCAATGTCGCACTGCCTTGGTCAATCCAATTAATTCCTTTTCATACGCTGGAAGTTTCATATGTCGCTGTGCAAATGGTCTACTGAAGAACGAGATCGGCTGGTTCTCCTGCTGCAGCACGGCTCCAACCCCAGACTCCGAAGCGTCACACTCCACGGTGAACGTCTGGGAAAAATCCGGAAGGCGCAGTACCGGATTGTGGGTGAGGGCTGTCCGCAATTTGAGAAATGCCCCCTCCAATTCTGGTGTCCATTGGAAGTTGTTCCTCCGTAGCATCTTGGTTAGGGGTTCTGCAATTACCCCGTAGTTTTTAATGAACCTTCGGTAGTATCCCGTTAATCCCAGAAACCCCCGCAGTGCTGTGATCGTGATAAGCTTCGGCCAAGTCTGGACGGCAATGATCTTTTGTGGATCTGCCTCTACCCCCGCAGCAGAAATTTGATGTCCTAAATATGCCACTCTTTTTTGTCCGAAGGAACATTTAGACTTCTTTAGGAAGAGTTGGTGTTGCTGCAGTGTGGTTAAAACTATGTTGGTGTGCTGGAGGTGTTCTGCCCAAGTTTTGCTGTACACGAGGATGTCGTCGAAGAAAACTAGTACGAACCGCCTGAGGTAGTTCTTAAAAACTTCATTCATGAGAGCTTGGAATGTAGAGGGAGCGTTAGTCAGTCCAAAAGGCATTACCAGAAATTCGAAATGGCCATGATGCGTGCGGAAAGCTGTCTTTTCCACGTCTGACGGTCTCATCCTGACTTGATGGTATCCCGAGGCTAAGTCCAACTTGGAAAAATATGAAGCTCCGTGTAGTTCTTCCAGAAGCTCCTCTATTACGGGGATGGGGAACTTATCTTTGATTGTCTTCTCATTTAAGGCTCGATAATCAATGCAAAAACGCCAGGTGTGATCAGCTTTGCGTACCAGCAGCACTGGGGAAGGTGAGAAGGCCCTGCGGGAGGAGGCTGAAGGGGAGTTAGAGATTTCACTACAAGCCATGGCTGGGGTAACACGAGCTTAGACCATGAAGATCCTCGGACAGGTAGGGGGACTCGAGACAAAGGTCCTAGTGGATTCGGGAAGCACCCATAGCTTCATTAATTCCACCTTAGCCGCTCGAGTTGGGCTACCGGTAGAAGCCCGTGCCAAGCTGCAGGTGGTGGTAGCGAATGGGGAAAGGATAGGGAGTGAAGGGATCTGTCGGGATGTCCAGCTAATAGTGGATACTTTTCCTTTCCAACTGGATTTGTATTCCTTGCCCTTATGTGGAGTAGGGGTTGTTCTTGGAGTAAACTGGCTGAAATCCTTGGGAACGATCGCGTGGGATTTCACCTCAATGAGAATGTCCTTTAAGAAAGAAGGAACCTCAATCACGCTTAAAGGCGAAGTGGAAACAAGGGAAAGCTCACCATTAGTTGCTGAGATGAAGGAGGCTGATCAGAATCATGAGCTGCAGCAGCTATTAACCAAGTTCAAGGAAGTTTTCAGCGAGCCCCAAGGACTGCCGCCACCCCGGACATGTGATCATGCAATCAACCTACTACCGGGCACCACCCCCGTCGTGGTAAGGCCATACCGGTATCCTCATCACCAAAAGGACGAGGTGGAACGGCAGTGTTAAGAGATGTTGAGAAGAGGCATCATCAGGACGAGCAAGTCCCCCTACTCTTCCCCAGTGCCTTCTCACCTTTGTTTGACTCTTCCAGTCCCTCCTCTTCACATTCTAACCAAAACAACCTCTTGCACTTATGTCCTACTGTGAATGGTTCATCACAATTGAAACACAAGCCCTTCGCCCTTCTTTCCTCCAGTTCGGTCTTATTTAGTCTGCGGATGAAGGGTGTTTTGGTGTTTGTGGTATGTATCGTTGGCTGGCACATTCTCCCTCCTATGGCCTCTGTTTCCCCTTTTATTTGCTGGCCTCTCCTCTCATACAGCCGTGCCAAATTCATGGCTTCCGACAGGCTTGAGGGTTTATGGAGTTCCACTTCCACCGCGATAAAGTCCTTCAATCCACTGATGAAGATGCCGATCTCATTCTCTATTGTGAGGGTCTCAATTTGCGCCGAAAGCTGCTCGAACTTGCGTTGATATTGATCTACCGTGGCTACTTGGCGCAATTTGGCCAATTCCCCCACCTTGTTGCTGCGGATGGGCGGACCAAACCTTAAGTCACACAAATGTTTAAATTCCCGCCAGTTGCCTCTCCGGTTCTCCCTTTCCAACTTCATAAACCACAACTGCGCATCTCCTTCCAGATGGAATGCAGCAAGCTCCACCTTGTCCTCATCCTTCACCAGTTGATGCTTGAAGAATTGTTCACTGCGGTTCAGCCATGCGAGGGGGTCTGTGCTTCCGTCATACCTCGGGAAATCCCACTTAGAATACCTTGGAACCGCCTGCCCTCTGTCCCTTCTTCTCCTTCCCCTCGAGTCGCCTCCCATTTCCGACATCAGATCGGGCTGCTTCGACCCTGTCCCTTCCTTCGAAAGGGTCTCCAATTGCTGTGACAGTTGCTCTTGGCGAGCTTCCATACGAGCCATTCGCGTCCTATCTTCTTGGTACATGGTCACGAGTGCCTCAAGTTGCTGTTGAACTTTTTGTAAATCCTCCATATCTGGCTCTGATACCAATTTGTTAGCGGATCGATTAGAGGATCTAGTCACTATGTTGTGAGTTAGTGGTTCGGGTTCAATTCCCTTAGCACGGGAATCTCTTCCTTGTTTACCTATGGTTGCTAGTGGGTGTTAAGGGCTCGTTATGAAAGAACCCTACGATCTCAAGAATCTGTTTTTTGGGAAGAAAAGCTTGCCTTCTTTTCTTCATTTCCTTCCATACTTAAATTACATCTGCTAGTGTCGGTTTTCTTAGCACCAACCACTTCCTATTTTTCCTCCTGCCACGTCTAACAATCCTCCTAGTGGCCTAGTAGACTAACTAACTAACTTTCACCCACTACACCTGCCTCGTGCCACGTCTAACAATCATCCTAGTGGCTTGGCAGACTAACTTCCTAGCTATTCCTTTCCCCCCCACGACCCTCTTGCTGATCTGTCAACTGGGACTTCGAAGAAGACCTTCCATGTTTGCGGACATAGACTTTTACGGTTGGTGGTGGAGGTTGTCCGCTAACATCTTTCCAATGTAATGCACCCTCCTCTACCATAGGCTCCAAAGTTTACACCCTTGCAACCTTCCTCTATGCACAGGAGGAAAAAATTCTAGCATGAAACCTTCCACCTCCCATTGGGGATGAGGACATACTTCATGAAAGCAATTCCTTCAAGGAACAGGAGAGGAAGAATAAGCTGGTTGTGGCTGTTACTGGTTTTCAGCTTCATCTAGGAATTCCCATTTCCCACAAAGCTTCTAAGTGGTATTTCCAAAGACACTGCAAGCATCATATAAGAAATGAACTGACTAGGAGGACCTGAACTCTGTTCCGGTGCTCCTTTTCATGAGTAAATGTTGGCAGATTTGCCTGAAGGAAAGGATGGGACATTTTTGCTAACCTTGGGTATAGGGCCCAAAAAAGTAGTGTTATCCTTTTTCCTATTTCCATCCAAGCTACCAGAGGGACCAGTGGGCTTGTCAGAAACCTTGTACTGAAATCTCACCTACCTGTTACTCTTAGGCAAACCTGCCTGCAAGGTGGAAACAGGGAAGGTTGACTACCATCCCTGGGATGAATTACCACTACACATAACAGCAAGGAAAAAACTGAGAGAGAAGATAAGATAGAGACAGATAGGAGAACGATAACAAGGATGGAGAGCATATGCATGATTGAAGGAAAACTTCAATATAATGGTATAAATGGTGCACATGGTAACTATTTGAGATAGACATTTTATTATGCATGTGACTTGAAATGTTTTTTCCACTCCTTCGGTAAAGGTTTAACCTCTTGGTGCATACGGATAATAATCTCCTCTAAATAGAAAGAGTTAAGGACTCTTGCTGCTCCCATTCATCTGATACTTGCAAGCATAAAAAGTTCTGGCAACAATAATCTCAAAATAGCACTTGCAATGACGCTGTTAGAAATAATACTATAATCCGAGAAAAGCCAAAAGAAAAACATGAGGAAGTGCAATTTAAATGCATGATGTGGAGAGAATGCTATCAATGCAATGACATCATTGAAGAAAAAGTATACCCCATCCAAGCATCTTCTCTTCAACTTTCTTCAGTTTCTTTTTCTTCTTGCTGTCTACTTGCTTGGATATAAATCTGTCCCCTGTTGGAAATTAGGTATAAACCTTAGAAAATGCACCTACGAGAGAGAGAAGGCATCTTTTCACCATAAACTAAGATGTGTTTTTATTACCTTTTTGCTCAAATTTTGCCTGGGTGACTGACATGGGTATTTTGCCACCAGGGCGCAAAGGCGTTCCATCCAAAATTTGGATGGCCAGATCAACTGAGGGCTCCTAGCATAAATATATGCAAGAAAACATGTAAAAATGCCAAATGACAGCAATTAAATACCAGCAAGAGAAAAGATGAAGGGCAAAGAGGTATAGGGGGACTGCATGTGCAATGCAGAGTACATAAAAGCCACCTTTTGTATCAAGTTTCTAAGCTTAAGAATTGAACATCTATTTAAAATGAAAATTGCATAAATAACAAACTTCTGTATGCATGAATTCACCTTCAAGTATGTAACAAGTGCATCTCCCTTTATTTGTCCTGTCTCTTTGTCAACATAAATCTTGACACGAGGCTTTTTGGTTTCAGGATCCTGGATATCACATGACAAACCCTCATCAATAGTGAAAGGGATATGTTACCATATGTCAAGCAACACATAAAACCAAAAAGTAACATTTGAATATATTGGCTGACTAGAGCTGAAAGATTCAAAAATCACAAGAATTAGGATATAGTTTACTGTACTTCACTGTATGGAGACCACATAAGAAATATTTTCAGGAACCCCAGCATTAATTGACTGTCAGATCCATAATGCAAAATTGTTATACTTATCTACTTATAAAAATGTATTGATTTCCAAATTGATTTGCCTCATAGCCTGTGTCTTTTAATTGAAGGCCCACTAATGATTGGAGGTAGAATTTTACTGATCTGACTCCCTACAGATGGGTAGACAGTGAAGGAAAACTTACCTAGCAAATAATGCAAAACTCCTCATTTTAAGAATAAATACAATAACGCATCATGATGCAATAACATCGATGTATATGCAATATATATATATAAGACCGACAACCAAGAAAAAATCAGCATTTCAAGGGAAACACTATGAGACCTCTAATGATAAAAAAGCCATAGAGGTAAAGAGCAAAATCTATTTGCCACTTTCTATATGAGGTACAGAATTTTCTGCTAGAACATTCCTACAGGTGAAAAGCTTGCAAAAAAGAAAGCATAGATTACTTATGTGATACAATATTAGCTTCCACTTTCCAGGTCTATAAACATCGCAATTCAGACAAGTTTTTCACCTGAAATTTCAGTTCAACACCTTTTGTTGGCAGTATCACAGAAACTTATTCAAAAATAAAGATCATTCATAATCTTGTAATGACAATAAAACTTTGGCATGCAGATCAATGCACCCACCTCCTTAATTATTCCACACTTGGAAAAAACCTCTACAACCTGCAATATACATCAAGGGATGAGATGTTTCACAAGTACACCAACTATCGATAAAAGAGAGAAAAAAAGAGAATGGCAACCACTTACTTCATCAACTGTAACATCTTCTGGCAGCCCAGTAACATAGATATGCGTATTAACTTTTAATTCAAACCAACTATCAGGAGGTTTGTTCGCTTCCTGAAATAATAAAAGGTTGGAAGGTTCAGAGAGTTCAGAGAATGTGCCTTACACAAGCAGCATGTTCTCCCATAAGCTGTTAAAAATTTGGATTGCTTCACACCGTCCATAGTAGTAATGAATAGCAAGACTTTTTGTTGGGTTTTTCCCCATTCAGCTTTGAACAAAAAGAAAAGTCAGAAGAAATCTCATTACTGTGATTCAGACTCTCCTTGTCCACATGTGAGAACAATGTGCTATACATAAGAGAGAACACTTATAAATAACATAAAGATAAGGTCAAAACCACCGGCTAAAATTTGGATTGCTTCCAATTGGAAGCTGCTAGATACAATATTCAATCAAACTTTTGCTTATCAAATTTTACACTTGAAATTTAAAGTTATTGAATTTCATACTCAAATCAAATTGTACTTGTTAAAATCTACTGTCTCTTACCACCTTTAGAACAAAATTGTGTCAAACACTCATTTTGGAAGTGTAACCAAGGAGAGATCAAGCAGTAAATTCTAAAGCAAATGTTTGATTAAATATGATATTTATCAACTTCAAAATCTAAGTGTACAATTAATACACTCAAACTTTAAATAGTAACTTTGACATTGTGACATATAAAAATTTAAGGATCATGAAAGGGATCAATGACAAAAATGCCTCCACAAAATCATTCACAAGATAGTAGAGCCACAATGTTAAGGGCAAGTTTGCTTATGCATGTACTAACATTCTGAAGTGTAAACCCTAAGGGGTTGGCAATGGCTGAGGCCCAAGAGCTCTAATAAGCTGCATGCATGTCCTGGAAGTAACTTCTTGGGGCTACTATACAGCACAAATATATTAAACAAGTGCATAGCATTGAAGCTTGTTTATCTATCCCGACAGTCAGTCCAGTTACAGGAACAGTCACCATATATGAATTGTTAATGATTACTTTCCATTTGAAGAGGCAAATTTCTCAAATACTGCAATTTTTTGTGTTTACACATCTATTTAATTGCTGTAGGAAGGAAAGAAAATTAAGTGCAAATGAATAAATAATAAACCTTCTTGACAGCTGACTTCTCAGGATCCTTTCTTTTGACATTAGGTTTTGCTTCCTCGCTTTCAGTGATAACTGTAGCATCCCCATTGGTTGCATGATCTTCTTTCTCAAGCAATGCATCAGAGGAATTTATAAAGGGGAAAACTTCCTCTTCTTGAGCAAAAGTCATTTCATCTACTCTATATGGATCTCCTCTATCAATGGTGTTATCCTACCAAAAAACCAAATCCACCAAAACTCAGCAACATGGAAATTTTAGAAATCTACTAGTCTTGAAAAAAAAAATCCAGTAAATCAGTAAGATGGATATTCCAAATCCCAGAATATGCAGAATAAAGCAAACATCAAATAAAAGCAGCTTCTTCACCCAAGTTGGTCAAGCTGACTGAAAGGCGAACATAGAAAACCAATAACACCATAAAAAGTACCATCATCCATAAAATTTTGATCAGAATCACAAATAACCCATGTAAAATCTTGCTCTGGATATAAGAGGTAAAATATTTAGTTAGACTTTCACCATACATGTAAGTCAAGACATTGACTATGGCCCCTATTACATGGAATTAATAAAAGGAGTAGATGATATCAAGGCTAAAAGTCAGGACATCCTTCATCAAATTCTACATCAGCACATGAGGGCAACTCTGAATCAGATCAATACACCAATTACAAAATAAATGAGGAAGCCAGTGTTACTATCATAATGATGAGAAGATCCAATCAACTATAATATAGCACAGATCAGCAATTTAACTTCAAATATACATTTCAAGCCAACATAAACTTTCATACCCACAATCTCAAAATCGGCATAGGATTAACCAGGCCACAGAAGCAGAATTAAATGTACACTCTAGGACATAATAATCCAGAGCCAAAAGAGGGTTCAAATCTAGAGTGATAAGACAGAACCATAAACCCATGACAACCATAACTGTAAAACAAGTTGGATAATCATTGAGTTACCAAAAAAAGAAAAGTTGGATAACCATTGCACTGGAACGATTTAATTTGGTATACCACAATCCCATGGCAATGTGTCACTAAGGTTAGTTTCAGATGTCCTGGCTATCATGTCTTTTCCCCTTGAAATTCAAATCCAGCTAGATAGACAACAGAAAACAAGTGCACCATAAGATGCCACCCAATCCCGTTATGGACGATGAATTTGCATAAAGCAGAAATAAAAAGGGATAAAATGCAAACAAAACCCCTTATGTTTGTTCCATGTGAGTTTAGGCTCCTATTCTTAAAGTTTTTTTTTTTTTTTTTTGGGTAATTCATTATTTATTGATTAGAAATAAAGGTACATCCGTTAAAGACGGTTACATCACAATACAACACAAGTAACTAATCTATTACAACTTTAGTACTATACCTATAGTAGTAGGTACAAACTAGTCTTAACAAATTATTCTAAGTAAATGTAAGATTTGATTTGATTGGCTAAAGAAGAAGTGCCAGGGATAGAGAATCCAAGTCTTGCTTTGTTGCGCACTCTCCAAATGCAATATACCGTTGCTGCGAGGCTTGCTCTCCAAGTCTGGTGTTGCTTGGCATTGGATTGGTTTGTTGCCAGTAGTACTTGTATGGCTCCCTGCCAATCCTTACCGGAAGGGGACATTTGGCCATATCACTCACTGTCTGCCATACTCGGGAGGAGTATTGGCATCCGAAGAATAGGTGGGAATGGTCCTCATCTTCTTGTTGGCATAGGTAGCATATGGAGGATGTGGCTAGCCCCCATGTGGTCAGTTTATCAAGTGTAGATAACTTTCTCAACCAGGCTAACCATAATATGAAGGAGTGCCTTGGTATGGTAGTTTTGTTCCATACAACAAGGTACCATGGGACTGTTGATCCGGCTGGATTGAGGAAGAAATAGCCTCTTTTGATGGTGTATTCCCCTGCAGTCGTGTGAGACCATTAGAGTTGGTCAAGAATGTGATGATTGGGCTTGATGTGCGCGGGAATAATGATATCAGACCATGGTGGGTGGTTTGGTAGCCGCCATGTGTTATTTTCCTCCAGAGAGCATAATTTTGCCGTTATTGGTATCCCAGAGTTCCTGATTTCTCTTGAAGAGTATAGAGTATCCAGAGGACCCATGGGTAACCAAAAGTCAGACCAAATAGAGATGGTTAGGCCCTCTCCCACTTTCCATTGAAAGCAATTTCGCACTAAAGGTCTAAGTTTTAGGAGTTTCTTCCAAGACCAGGAGCATACGGTTGGGGCTCGCGTTGTCCAGAAACTTCTGCCTTTTAACAATGTCGAGTGTGCCCATTCAGGCCATAGGCTGCGCTGTCCGCTCTTGCATAAGTGCCAGATGTGTTTAACTTGTAAGGCCTTGTTCCATTGATGAAGGTTAGGAATCCCCAATCCCCCACATCTGATTGGCTTACAAACCTCTTCCCATCTGACCTTGGCTTTGGTTCCTGTATGAGGATTTCCACTCCAGAGGAAATTCCTTATTAACCGCTCTACCTTTGTGATTATCCTCTTTGGGAGGAGAAATACTGAGCACCAGAAGGCCTGCATGGAGACTAAGACTGATCGAACTAGCTGGAGTTTACCAGCATATGATAAGAATTTTCGCTGTCCACGAGGTGATGCGAGCTGTGATTCGGTCAACTAAGATGTCACAATCCTCTGTTTTGAGTTTAGTAGAGAGAAGTGGGACACCTAAATATCTTATTGGAAGAGAACCTTCCTGGAACTGCATGATTTGTAGGATGCTTTGCTTATCCCTAAGGGGGACGTTGGAGAAGATTATGGAACTCTTAGAGTTGTTGGCTGTCAGACCTGAGAGTGCTTGAAATTGTTGGAGAGTGTTTCTGATCAAGGTTATAGAGAGTACATCTCCTCTGGCAACTATGAGTAGGTCATCCGCGAAGCAAAGGTGGCTGAGGCGTTCCGGTTTGCATCTCCAGTGGGGGGAGAATGTTGGGTTGGATATGAGTTGCCGGAGAGAGGTGGAAAGGACTTCCATACCTATGACGAATAAATACGAGGAAATAGGATCCCCTTGTCTAAGGCCATGCATGCTAGGAAAGCAGCCTGCCAATTCCCCGTTGATATTGATTGAGAATTTTGCAGTTGATAAGCACTGCTTTATTAGTCTGCAAAAATGCAGAGGGAATTGCATGGTTCTCAATACTTCAAGTATAAAATCCCAACGTATGGTATCATAGGCTTTCTGGAGGTCGACCTTTAGGGTGCATCAGGGCGCTCCTTTTTGTGTCTGATAGCTTGCCATTAATTCCTGGGCAATGAGGATGTTGTCTGTGATCTTCCGTCCAGGGATGAATGCTGCTTGCTCTCTCTCGACTAGTGCATGAAGGACTTTCTTGAGGCAGGCAGCTAAGATTTTTGACACTGCTTTATAGAGCACATTGCAACATGCTATAGGTCTAAAGTCCCCCATGCTGGTAGGGTTGGGGGTTTTGGGAACCAATGTGAGAATGGTAGAATTTATCTCTTTGAGGAGATGTCCCGAGAGGAGGAATTCCCTGATTGCAGCGGTAAGATCCTTGCCTAAAATTCCCCATGTTTCCTTGAAGAAGAGAGCCGTATATCCATCTGGACCTGGGGCTTTCTCGTTTGCTTGAAAGAAGAATCCCCATCTGATTTCCTCATCCGTGTAAGGAGCAAGTAGTTCTTCACATTGCTGCGCATTAAGCTTCCATGTCACTCGGCTGGCTATTTCCTCTGTATTAAGTTGTGGGTATGCTTTGTTGTACATTTGTTGAAAGTATTCGACCGCTTGATGTTTGACCTGTTCGGTGCCGATTGCTTCACTTCCATCCTCACGGGTGATTTGGAAGATGTGACTTCTGTTATGATGGTTTCGCATTGATTTATGGAAGAAAAATGTGTTCTTATCTCCGAGTTTCAGCCATTTCACTCTCGATTTCTGCTTGTAGAAGTTCTCTTCAGCTTTCCTCAGTAGATAGAAGTCCTTGAAGGCTGATCTTTCGGCTTCCATCAGAGATACGTTGCTACTACAATGAATGTTGGACTGCAGCTGAAGGAGTGTTTGCTTGGCTTCCTTAACTCGGTTGGATAAGTCTGAATAGTTGGTGTGGTTGAGCTGTCGCAACTTCCCCTTGATTAGCTTAAGCTTACTTACAACTTCGTACATTTTGGAGCCTGCTATCTCGATGCTCCACACGCTTGAGATTATGTTATTGAATTCTGAATGATTAGTCCAGTAATTGAAAAACTTGAAGGGTGTTTTTCTTACGTGGTGTGTGGGCTGAATGTGTGTTACGGATAGGGAATGATTTGATAAGATAGGAGATAGGAACTTAGCGTGGGAGCTAGGGAAAGTTTGCATCCAGCTTTGATTGACCAGGACGTGATCAAGTTTCCTCAGGATAGGGTTATTGGCTTGTCGATTGGTCCATGAAAATAAGTCGCCTCCATATCTTAAGTCCTCCAATTCAATTTTTGACAGGCAATCTTGGAATTCCGTCATGGCGGAGGTCATTCGCCCCTGACCACCCTGCTTTTCAGAAGGGGATTTGGTTATGTTAAAGTCCCCAAGGACCAGCCATGGAGTGGCGGTGTTTGTGAGAGAAAGTTCCTCCAATTGTGTCCAAAGATCCCTTCTATCACCGCTGGTGTTTGCTCCGTAAATGAAGGTGATACTAAAGCTAACATTGAGGCTACGATGAGTAGCAATACAATGTGACAGTTGGGTTCTTTCCATAACCATATGGATATTCCACACTCTCGGTTGCCAAGCTACCCAGATTCGCTTGGGTGCTTCTCGGTTGATGGCTACTTGCCAATTGTGTCCCATTCGTTGCTTTACTATTGTTTCATTGTTAAGGTTCAATCTAGTTTCCAATATCCCCATTAGGATATCTTATTATTGCCACTCTCTTTTAGTAATTCTGTCACTTTGAGAGGGTCATTTAACCCTCGTATGTTCCAAGCCGCTATGTTCATTGAAAGATAATAGTGTGATGATGGGATCCTATCGGTGCTAGGTGAAGGAGCGGCGCCTCTTCCTCTGTTTCTTCTTATGTTTTCCAGAGGAAGTAGAACCTTTGTTGCCCTTGAGGGAACTCGCTGTTTGCTTTGAGGCTACATGCATCAGTTTGGACAAGGGGGTATTCTCATAATAACTGTCCTCACCGTCTTCTTGTGGAATTGTAGGGTTTGCTTCATTGTTTAGAGTAGTGTTGCAAGGCGGGCAATCTAGTATGGGGAGTTCCATGTTGATGGTTTGACAGGTTTTGGTTTCCTGCTCGTGGGCTTCTATTGTCTCCGTGTACTTAAGGTCTACGCTGGGAGCCTGGTGGTGATTGTGGATGACATCGTGTTTGGTATGAGCTGGGATGGAAGTCTTGCTATCCTGGGTTATGTCTGGATTAGGACAGTTACTGCTAGGAGGAGGAGTGTGGTCTCCGCTAGGCGAGTGCGTTTGGGTGGAGTGGTTACTTGAGTTGTTCTGCATGGCTTCATCAGTGTTAGGAGGTTGAGTTGCATGTGCGATTGGGTGGACGAGGTGGTCTTTGGGGGAACGGTGGTGGTTGGGCATCTGTGCCCAAAAACTTGGCATATTTTGCAATGGGGGGGGGATCCATTGATAGTCAACTTCAATGAATGCCACTGATCCATTAGCCCTCTCTACCTTAATCCGCTTCACCAGGTCCTTCTTTCCATCCTAGTTCGACCAAGACGCGAGCTGATTGGGGCGCTGTCGTGAGGCGGTGAGTGTATCAGCTTTTAGGGGAAGGCCGACTGCGCTTGCAATGTGGCTTATGCCTTCTGCTGATAGGAGTTCACATGGAAGACGGTTTAGTGTGATCCAAACCGGAACGTGTGTTGGTTGAGGTTTATCCAACCTCATGCCTTTCCTCCACCTTTGGATGATGAGAAAACGCTTGGAGAAGAACCAGACCTTCTCTAGGATGGGCGTTAGGTCCTTGTTTCTATCAAACTGGAAGTAGAAGAATCCTTCGGGGCTTGCCAATATGCCTTGGAGTCGAAGTCCTTCCAAAGTTTGGTGGCGATCGCATGAACAAGGGTGTAGGGCATCCTCCGGCCAATGAAGTATCCCACTAGCGTGGACTCCCAGTAAGTGGCTCCCTCATCCTCGACGGATTGAGGAATTGTAACCTTGGGAATGTTGGACAAAGTGTTTGGAGGGATAAATCGTAGTTGGAACTCTAGAGGGGAAGGGAATGATCCTTGGCGGCAAGCAGAGACATAGGAGAGTGGTTGTTTCAGAGGTACGGGTTGGGAGTTTTCCGGTTGTTTTTGGTCGGAAAAGGAGCTTTTTTTATGGTGTACAGGTTCCAAGGTGTTTTTGCCGTTAATGGAAAAGCTTTGGGAGTGAAGTGAGGCAGAGTTTGGCAGAGGAACGTTGCATGGGGCTTTTTGGGCAGACAATACGGCAGGTGCAGCGGCTGCAGCAGGGGTGTGGGTCTCCACGCTTGCCATTTTGGGAAGGCTAGCTGTGACTTTTTCAAAAGCTTGAAAAGTTGCTGTGTCTTTTTCCTTATTGAGACTCCTTGGGTTTGGGGTCTCTTTTTTGTTGTCCGGTGAACAATGAGGGAGGTAGTTGACATCATGGGTGCTCCGGTGGTCGGACGAACTTCCTGACCGTCCGTTGGGGGAGCCTTCCGGCTACATTTGGTAGGTGATGGCGAGGAAGGAGGGTGTTTAGATATTTCCTAGTTCCAATGGAGTGCGTAGTGTATCCTAAAGGAATTGGTCCTCTAGGGGGGCATGGGGGGCAGAGGTTAGAGAGAAGAGAGAGCATTTTCTCACTCTAACTTTTTCCTCATCTCGTTGATAATGAGATATTTCCTATTCTTAAAGTTGAGTGTTTAGATCTCTAAATCTTGAAAAGCATATTTTCAAACCGATACATTATCATTTTCCCTTAATTACAATAACAAAAAAAGAAATAAATATAACAAATTATTCAAAAATAAAAAATGGGAGATCTCTCTTTTTGTTTTCATTTTATAGAGATTTTTTTTTTTAAATCTTAATAACTCTTGTGATATTTTTATCTAAGTTTAAAATGGACATGTAGGGTCTAAAAGCACATATTTAAATATTTAGAGGTATAAATGCTTGATTCCAAAGGTAAGGGAATCTAAGCACGCATGAAGTGAACATTAGAGTATATTGCAACTTATCTAAATAAAAGCTCATTAATTTACACTGTGCTTGGGCAAATCTATGGGTGTGCTTACCCTTGTCACTACATCTATGTAAACGCCTTTGATAGCTCTATCATACCTTTCTTTTCTAAAAACCCTCCATAAGACTTTCCTTTGAACTCTATCATATGACTTTTCAAGGTCAATGAACACCATTGACAAATCTTACTTTTATTTCTAGCATATGCAAGAATAAAGAGAAAAGAAAATTGTGTAGTTCAAGGCCCACAACAACCCCACACATCCAGCCAAGACTTCACACAAGTATCTCTTATAACAAAATGTGGATTCTAAAATCATTGCAACCTTTGCAGATAGCTTACAAAGACAACTACAATACTGTGAAGAGACTCTTTTAGAACGCCATCCATCTACTTTGGATCCATATTTAGTCATAATTACCTCCTTTCACATAGAGTCAAGACTCTAAAGTCATTCCCCAAGAAGGGCTTTCTAGACAGAAATGGCATTTTTAAGTGCCAGACTCCCACAAGAGATAGGAGGACAAACAGTGTTCCAATCAACTCGATGAAGTTCATTCCCACCAGCATGGCCACCCACAGAAGTCTGATGCAGGAAATTCTTTCATTGTTCTCATTTAGTCTTGTTTACATCTAGTTCCAGTTTAAATGTTTTAACCAGTCATTTAAGTGCCTGTGACTTTACTTATGTTGGCTGATTAGGGCTAGATGGGATCTTTAGTAAACAAGGACTGGGGGTTATTTACACGAAATCCTAGCATAACAATCTTCTTGTAGGACATATTTTGCAGCATTATGAATAATTCTAAACCAGAGGTTTATCCAGAGTGTATTCTATTTTCTTGTTCCAACTTCAATATTCTCTCCTCTAATCTATAATCTATTGTTCCTTTCTTTTTTAGCTCAATCCTTTACTCCAATTTTTGTATCAGAGAAAAAGATCCACTCTTAAAACTTAGGTTATTGATATTTCACTATCTTTGAACATGAAAGAGGTCGTGGAGGTCGTGGAAAGAGCAATCAAGCCTAACAAAAAGAGTTAGATGAGATGAGGCGAATGAGGATTTGTTGTGAGCCATGCTCACTTTGCAACAATGGGAATTGCAAAACCATACTAGAAGTCACCTTAAGGGAGAATCCACCTATAATTGTCGATAATTAAGCACATATGAGAAATCCTAAAGAGACCTAAGGAGGCAACATTTCTAGGATCAACTTGATTATAGAGGGGAAACATTGGAAACCAATGGTGAAACCACCAAAGAAATATCATGTCTATTACCTACCTCACATTCGAACCAAGATAAGACAACCTCTCGTAGTTTGAGTAACTTTAGCCAACTCCACAAGCACAACAAAGGTTCTTAGCGATCCAAAAACTATTACCTTTCAGAAAATAGGCTTTAACCCAATTTACTTAAACACTACTTGAGTTAGGCAGGTAGCAATGCCAGATATGTTTTGACTTTGGCTGCTTTATTCCACTCTTGAAGTATAGGAATTCCAAGCCCCCCTTTGCATCTAGAGACAAGCACATTTTCCCATTTCACCTTAGCTTTCATTGAATCATATTGTGTTCAGTTTTTGCAGAAATTTTGCATCAAATGCTCAATCTTTAGGATAACCTTTTTGGGAAATTATTGAAGTTCCTCTAGTATAGTTCAATTCTTTTCCAACCCAGATGGATTTTTGCAGGAACATCTTCAATTTGTTCTTTTTTCGTCTTTTTTACTTTCAGTTTCAGTTTTAGAGATTTAATAAGTCATGTGATTGGCATGTGACATTTTGAATATACTACATGGCCAGGATTAGATGGGATCTTTAATACTTAAGGGCTGAAATTTATTTATATGTAACCCTCATATCACTATCTTGTTTTAGAAATACTTTGCAGCATTATGAACAGCTCTCTTTTCTAATCTATAATCTATAGTCCCTTCCTTCTTACCTAAATCTTCTACACCAAAGTCCCTCTACAATTTCTCGTTTGTCCTTGTGATAGAAAAGGGAATAGTCAAAAAAGACATAAAGCAAGATCAAAGGTGAGATAAAACTCTCTTCGAAAGTAAGACAACTTCTTCAACAGATAGCCAACTAGCCACCTACCATCCACTTGGATTTCTCCTCTATATTCCCTAAAATCCCATTCCAAGCAGCACATACAGGCATTCCAAGATATTTAATGGGGAGAGCCCACTTAACAACCCAAAATATATGCTAATGAATCCATGGTATCAATAAAGCCAATAGAAACAATTTCACTCTTGCCTGGATTGATTTTCATCCCTAAGATACGTTCAAAGAAGAGATGATTCCATTTTTAGATGTAGAAGTAGCTCAAAATTGGCATCAATGAAAATGACAATTCCATTAGGGAAAAAGAGACATAAGAGGAGGAGATTGGAGGCATCATAACTACCCACAACAAAATCTAGAAATAAAACTAACTCCTCAGCTTTGCACAACAACATGCTAAAATTTTTGCCTCTAATCCCCCACTCTCAATTTTCCTTGTCACACTTGTGTCGGCCTGTTCAATTTCCCCCATTCTCAAAGAGTCCAAAACAAGCTTGGCAGAGGAGAGTTCAGATTCAAGAAGAACATAACCAAATGAAAAGAAAGAGGAAAGACAATCGCCTTTGACAATGCCCTCCATAGGTGCAGAAGATGCCTGATGGATGGGCATTTACAAGGAAAGACAGCGTCAAGATGAGCTACAGAAACGGATTCAATCCATTTATCATTGAATCCTATCCTTACCTCCTTTTATGGAACTTGCCTTTTTGAGTATACCTACTCAACACAAGCCTTGTTCTAAGGTTTCTTTCCGTCTTAAAATTTTTAACCTCCCTTCATTTCATAAAGAGAAACTGTTAAACTAGAGATTCCAATAAACTACATATTGAATGAGGTAGGTAAGATGATTAGATACTGGAATGACAAGAAGGGAAATTTAACAAAAGGGTTGATGTAATCCTACTATTCTACAATAATGTCACTATCTTACAAGTATCACCATGTCCCTTGTTACTCTATTGTACCTACATGTACAGCTCAACAGCATGCACCGATCTTCATGCCTTTTATCAAAACCTCATGAAACATATCCAAGCACTTTATCTTTCTTTTCAAGATGCTGATAGCACATGTAAGTCTATTTTGTATACAATGTGGGTCCACTTCAGTATAAAATAGCTTTTGCAGTCACTTGTAAGCATATTATATGCAACAATCTATGGAAGCCTGCATAAGTTTAAAACACACGCACATTCAAATAAGCAACAATATTAGGAGTTCAGACAGAAGATGCATCACTGGTGAGATGAAGATGATGCAAAGAAAGCATCCCACCTAGTTGTAACACCTTGATTTTAAATCAAGATGTAGTGAAGGAATTAAAATTCAAAAGAATATAGTATCAAAAGAAATATCACGATAAGTTTAAGTGTTACTATAGAGATAGCAAATCAAATACCAGTACTGCACCTTCTCTACACTTGATAGAAGAAATGCAACAAATACGAAAGACAATGAAGCTCTAGCCAGATTCCTAAATAAAAGTTGAACAAAAAAATGAACATATTTGACTTCTATTAGTACTATATTGATCCAGCATTTCTGTAGGACCTAATGATAAACCACCTAAAACAGGATGGACCAAAGATGAAAGACCAACCTGAGGAACCCAAGCTCTAAGCCCATGATCCCATCTGTATGTAGTCCCATCATCATCAGTGAATTCTTCCTCTCCCTCTGGTGGTGTTGAAGGCCTATCCATATCATCACCCCCCACAACAGTAGCATCGCCAGAAACAGATTCATCTTTCGACAATGCTGCCTCTGCCTCTCCAACTTCATTTTGCCACTTCTCAAACTCGTCAACATTGTCTGCAGGTGCTGCAATATTCATCAAATTGTTGGCAGAAAGAAGTCAATGTTCCTTTTTTTTTTTATCCTTAATAAGATTATATTTCTTATATTTCTCCAGTTCCAAATTCACATTCACCTGCATATGAATTAGTAGACTCCTTTGATGCATCTCCATGCTTCAACTCTCTGATAGACAATATTGGTTCCCAGTCCCCCCTTCCTTCGCACCATGCAAGGGTACTCTCAGAAATGTAGCCACTAACCAAATGTGCTGTCAGAATGAAACAAAAATAAAATAAATAGACAGAATGTTTTTGTCTTGTATCGACTATCAATCTTCGAAAACTAAAGCAATGTATATTAATATGAAGATTAAGATAAGATCAACACAGAGTAAAATTAGAAGAGGACACTCAAGTTCAGATCATCATGACAAAAAGTATAATGGAACTTTACTTGTGCCTCAAGACACTGTTCAACAAATTTTCTCCACCCAATCCACCCCCATTGGAGGTAATACTTACCATGTAGCTC
This sequence comes from Laguncularia racemosa, assembly GCA_037954665.1. NCBI lineage: Eukaryota > Viridiplantae > Streptophyta > Magnoliopsida > Myrtales > Combretaceae > Laguncularia > Laguncularia racemosa. The sequence goes on from JBBMOL010000269.1 coordinate 131,053, forward strand.
TGAAGATGTATAAGGGCCAAGAGTTTGCTGATCTGCAGCAAGTATGTACCATGCAGTTCCCATCCCGACATTGCTTTCTGCACCATAAAGTTCACATACACTTAAAAAGGCAATTATACAAGGACACTTCCACAGAAGGGAACACAAAATTTCTAATATTGAGGATATGACTATCAGCTGCTTAGTTTAATCAAATATTGGCCACATAAAGCAGAAAAATAATTTATCTATTGTTTTAAAACAAATAATAAATTTCGCATTCAAAGTGCTCTTAAATATATAGGATGTATATAGTGTAAAAAAAGATATGATGCAAATTATTGTAGTAAGGGCATTTGAATTAGTTTCCTAAAATCTTCTCGTTTCTCCAAAGGCGGTTGCATTCTTTCTAGTTTTTATTTTGTTTTTCCAATATTTTATGAAAGAAATGTTAGTCAAGCACAAAATTATTTTTCAGGGCACAGCACGGGACCGCTTAAGTCCAACTTACACTAAAATTTCTTTCAAAAATATTTGTAATATTGATGGAAAATTTTTCTTTTCTTTCCATTTCTTGCATTATATATCAAACCTTTAAAGTTTGGTGGAATCGAAAACCTAAAAATGATGCAATTTGTCGTGTTGATGTCAGAGGCAATCTATATTGAATCAAGTTGCAATTTTCCCACATTCTTAGCAAATTTAAGCTGTATCAGTAGCTCAGGTGACCAATTTTATGTCCCGCATTGCATTCATGTCCAAAAGTAACCTTAAATTGCTTTTCTTTCCCCTTCTTCATTCCTCAGTAACCCTAGCGTGTTGAGTGAAATGAGACTCCAATCCTTTCTTGACCTAGAAATCCTCGAATAAATTCAAAAGAACATTCCACTTGGCCTTTGTGCACATAGAAAGGTCTAATCTTGACCTCCAAAATAAATTGCATCAGCCAATATAAAACAAATTTGAAAAAGAAAAGGAACAGCACTTTAAAACAGATTTCAGAAAATAATTCCGGAAAGCATTGCACGAACAAGAAAAGTACGCTACGGTGCCCGAACATAAACATGCATATAAAGACTAAGAGAGAGAGAGAGAACCTGGTGCGGCCATGATTCCAGTTACTCGCTTAGGGTGTGTGTGTGTAGTTACGGAGATACAGAATGATAGGGTCTTCCGGTGTCCAGAACTCTCTGGAGCACTATAAAACAACAGTCCTCTTCTTCTTCTTCTTTCTTCTTTTTTTACTTTTTTTCCTTCTTTCTTCCTCCCAAAATCCTTCGCTAGATATAACTCTCTTTTTTCATCGGTCGCTAGGCTGGGAGGGTTCTAGGCTCTTGTCATAACTTCCACCATGTCAGCTTGAGCCGGGAGAGGAGTCTCGGTTCGACTCGACACGTTGCTCCTCGACATCAGTTCTCATTGGTTGCTCATCCACATCAATGTTATTAAAGTGCTAAGGATGTTTTTTTTGCTATATTAGATGTTTGTAAGATTTTCTTTATCCTTTTAAAATTATGATAACAAAAATCTTATGTGTTTATTTTTTTAATAATAAAATCATTTATGAATGGATAATATTAGAAAACTCATCTTTTTATAATTATACATCAACCCTATTTTTAGAGTGTGATTGTCTAATGGATACTTTATTTAGATTAAATTGAACCTAAAATACTTGTCATTTATGATCTAACTTAGAGTATGCCCTTACAACTTTTATACATTCAAGCAACACATTAGAGTAAGCACTACAACTTTTATATATTCAAGCAACATGCCTATCAATCAAAACCCAATCAAGCAAAGTTGAATACCGAAAGTACAATCCATTAAAATTGGGGCATGATTTGAATAAAAGGGTAAATTGAGGGTATTACGAATGGAATTGCCAAATATAATTCTTTTACTATGCAATTCAATTCTTTTTATAGTTTCATACAATATTCCAAACCATTTAAGCAATTTAATTTTGTATTCTATATAAGCTAAACCGCTTAAAACCAAATCGAATCATACCGCATTACTTGAAAAGAAAATAAAAAATTTTACATGTATGAAATAGTCTTCATTCTATCATTTATATTATTGATTTTATTTAGATTAATTTGTTCTACTCATTCCTATTCAATTTATATATCCTAATCTTAAAAATTCAAACATTTATACATCTTCTTATATAGTTTTTTTTACCAAATGGATTTTTTTCATACAAAGCATGATTTATAAGTAAAAAGGAGCATGATTAATAAGTAAAAAGGTCAATTTTGATGTTGTTAAAGATATATAAAAATATAACTAAGGATGTGATTGAAAAATAACTTTAAAAGAATATAAATGCTATACAAGCCAAATTTGAGTTGAACTTAACCATTCAAGAGTAGTTTGGTTTGGAAGGGAATTCTACAAACTGAATGGTAAAAAGCAATCCAGTTTTGATTGGGCCCATAAATTAAATCACATTATGTATTGTATGAAGGTTCCTGTAAATAATTGATCGCATGTAACAAGTATGTCAAATAATTCTAGAAAAGTCTTGATCTGATAACATGTGAAGAGATGATCATAGAAAGAAGCATGGGAGGAGGAAGACATGAACTCAATGTTTTATGTATGCATGTGTGACAGCGAATTGAATATATAGTTATCAATCTATTCTTGCCTTATTCTTGATGATTTTTTTATGTTTAACCTCATGCAAAGTGATTTCAACAAAGTAACAGCATTTGTGTGAAGTTTACCAATGCTTCAAATTATCCAAATGAGGAGGAAGAAAGCTTTTATATGTGGATTTTGGCCTTCGATGTTAACCATTGGATGAAGTTGAAATTGATAGATCAAATAAGCCATTTTTATGATAAACGTGTGATCACTTTTGATGATAGACAATTGAGATTTAAGCCTCCTTAAACTATGGATGTATGGGCTTTAGATTTAGCTATTATTTATAAAATAAGTCCATCATTAGTATAATAAAAGCCTACCTCCTTTTAAAATAAGCCTATTACTTATTAAGGACAAATAAAGCCCAAATGGACTCAAAAGACTTCTTTTAAGCTTATTTTTCATGCAAGAAACAATCGAAGAAGACCAAGAGTAGGAAAATCGTCTAGTGATTTCTGTTTCTAACTTACCAAGTCAAATCTTCCTAGATAAGTTATTATAGAGTATGTGCAAGACGTAGAGTCATTGTATTCATCTTAAAACTCATTTGTAAAATTGCTATTTTCTTTTTTGTTAATGAGTTGTAGTAGCATAATATGACATATATATGGTTGATGCAGTATTTGCCTCTTAGTTAGTAATGTTTTATTTATTACTGTTGTTTTGTTGCCCCTAATGTATTGGCTAAACTCTTGTAGTATAATATTAACAATTATGATCTTTTTAGTATTTTCTTTATTCATAGATCTTTGTAAGTTGAAATAGAGTTATCTAAATATTTATAGAAATTCGAGCCCCTAATGTAATGGCTAAACTCTTATAATATAATATTAACAATTATGATCTTTTTATCATTTTCTTTATTCATAGATCTTTGTAAGTTGAGATAGAATTATCTAAATATTTATAGTAGAACTTTTAACCCTTTTGTCACATATGTTGATGAACTTAAAATTAACTTGATGCACGTATGTTAGACATTGGAACCAAGCCGAACAGGCCTAATTACCCTTGTAATTTATTTTTTTTGCTTTTGAATTTTTTTTTCAAAATAAAATAATTTATTCCTAAATTGAAAACTTATGTTGCATTGAATATCAAAATTTTCAAAACAAAAGTATTTACTTAAGTTGCCTCAAATAAGACATAATATACATTTTTTATACATTTTTATGACCATAAATTATTATTTTTAACTTGCAATTTCCAAGTGAGTAGTTATAATAACATTAACGATATACATGTACTCTTCTCCTATTTAACCATGTAGGAAAAAATATCTTTAGCTTTATTAGCTAATGGCAAACCTTATACATAAGTCAGCACCAAATTTTATTAATTAATAAAAAAAAGATTACAGAAAGAGAGAGAGGCATTTGACCATATATCTTGTACATGATACTTAAACCCTATAAGTAAATAATAAAAATAAGTAAAGAAGTATACTCCCTTTATAAATTATATCTAATCTACTACAAAAAATAAATAAGATAATACTACTACCCTTATAATTAACTTTTTTCTACATTAAAATTGCACAGTAAAAATAAATACTATTAACTATTAACGCCTTCCATGTGTTTTGGAATTAAGTTAGTTGAGCTTCCCCCTAACAGGTTGAAGTCACTAAAATATTCATCTTCTTTATTGGACATGCCACACAACTCTTATATTCTGTTTTCATCTTCTTTATTGGACATGCCACAACAGCTCTTATATTCTATTTTTGCCTTGAACCAATCATTCATGCAAGCCAACGCTTCAACATTAATGGGTGTTAGTCTCAACCGTCGTTGTTCTAAAATAATACCTATAGTATTGAACGCTTGTTTCACAATTACTGTTAATGCAAGAGTAGTAAAAACTTGGCAAGCCATTTCGGAAAAGATCGGATAAGTCTTCTAATGCCTCCTCCACCACTCTAAGATATGAAAGTCTATAATACTATTATCACCAAAATCAAAATTAGTGTTTAAGTAGTGATCAAGTTTCATGTATTTAGTCCCACCAACTCGGTGCCTCTTCAACTTTTGTACCATCATTTGTTGTGTATAAAGGGTTTTCCTAGACGTTGCACTATGTAATGTGGGGGACAATGAGGGGATAACTAGAACTTGACCATCATATAAGAACGAAAAATCGGAAAATAAGTTATGTATTACCTAGGTTGCCCATTGAACTTTCTGTGCCACATTAACATCATAAGTATTTTGTGTGTCAAGAAATGTATCAATAGTTTGATAATACATATTAAGATTTTTGTTAAGCATGTCTTTTTTTGCAATGCTGATCTAAAATAGAAATAACAAGATAAATAGTTGAAATTTGTTTGTAATATTGCAATCATTTTGTAGTCATATCATTAATAGCTATCTAAAGAAATGAGTTGTTTTGAGCATTGAATAGGACTAATAGTATGTTTACAACATTCGTTAAGAAAAAGTGCACATTAGACTTATACACTTGACAAAATATTAGAGTACACTTAAGGAAAACCCTAAACATACTTAGCATTTTTTTACATACTTCCAACTATTGGGGTGCAATGGAAAATCTAAGATGCTAGTTATAACAAAAGAACATAATGCATTTTTATATAGGACTATACTTTATAAAAGTCAATAAATCAAATTGCATCGATACTTAACGTCTTTCTAAACTTTTTTGTTGTAGACCATTATCAATACAAATTTTTCTCCATGCCTTATTTATAGATGAATGCTCAATTAAATACTTAACTACCTATTTTATGAAAGACATCTTAAAATCTAAACACTTCAAACTGTCATTAACATAAAGATTTAAAATATGACATGCATATTGTATATGGAAAAATATTCCACCAAGCATTAGTTGGCATAGTGTCTGAAGTTCATCAATTGATACGGTATTTGTAACTGCATTATTAAAACTAATTGAAAAAACCTCCTTTGTCAATGAGTATTCACCTAAAATGATACTTATTATCTTAAAAAAAATTTGTGCCGAGTGACGTTTGTTAAATATCTTAAAAGCTATTAATCTTCTATTTAATTGCCATGTGATATCTATCCAATAACATGTTATTCCCATATACTAAACGTATGGAAACCTATGTATCAAGATAACTAATTTTAGTAGATAGCTTGCAATTACTAGTGTAATAAAATTTCAAATTAGATTATGCAAGGTTTTGGCCTCAAACTATTTTGAGCAAGGATTAAGAGTTTTTTATTTGTATTCCAAGCAGTGTATAGATATACCTTAGCTCCATGATAGCTGACAATTGCTAAGTATTTTGCAAGGGGAAATTTTTGCCTCTCAACGAAATACCAAAATAGGGATGATAATTGCAAACTAGTGGACTTTGATATTTATTGTAGTGCCTTGTCTATACTAAACTCTATTGAGTGCTTTGAGCATATGTGCTTGTTTAATGTCTTGTAACCATCATCCTTTTTCCATATGTAACTTGGTTGACAATAGTTGCAATACACATAAGTATTCCATACAATCCTATAATTTTATGAAAATATTTAGTGAAAATGTTAAATTTAAGTGATATAAGTAGCTTACTACTCAAGTCAACTTTATTATGTTGATAGCCTAATACTTCTTTCCCAGGCACTTCCTTAACCTCTTGTTCCTCCTCCTTATACTCCTTGCACTCCTCTTGTGGCTACTCCTCACTTTGACTATGGGGATCATGTGTTCAAACTCAAGGGAGGCATCATTAAATTCTCCAATTGCTCATAAGTGAAGTCTTGGAAATTGTAATCTTCCATGTTGTAAAATTACTCATACTCATGTTGAATGAATTTTCTCTTGTCACATTTTCTAGAACCCCTTCTCACTAGAAGATAATTACGGAAAAAACTTGTCTTTTTTTTGCAATAAAAAAATGAAAATACGAGAAAAATATAAGTTGATTACATGGTTATAAGAAAAAAAAAAAAAAGGTAGACAATATAATGTATGCAACAAATAAAAGTAGATGATAGAACCATATATGAGCTAAATAAAATGAGGATATGAGATACAAATATTGTATGCGTATTTGTGAAACAAAAAATTAGAGAGTTTGGTAAATGAGATCATATAATGAAGATGAGAGAAGAAGAGAAAGAAAATTTTTTATGAAGGAAATTTTTCCAAAGACTTCAAACATTCAAATTTCTCTAAATGTTGAGATGTTCCAATTTGTATTCATTACTTCTAAATGTCAGAAGACTTAGAATGTTTAAATTTAAAATTTTATATTATCAAATTTGTGTTTCTAAAAGGTTAAAAGCTTGAATTCATCCACCTCCTTGGAATTTCTCTACTATGTTTTAAATTTCTCATATCCTATGATCCTACCCTTATTTCTCTCTCTCTTTCCTCTCTCGTTAATTTCTCTAAAATTTGATGCATCAAAGCTTGAAATCATCAATTTATTTATGTATGTGTTGTCACATCAAATTTCAAGCGTGTGCCATACTTTTGTGTTTTGTCCTTTTTTTTTTTCCTTTCTCTAAATTTGCTTCCATGGTTTTGATGGCAATGTACTCACTATTAACGATGAATTTGTCACTTTTCATCATGAGAACTCAACGATTCGACAAGTTTTCATAGTTGAACTACCATCAACTCACTTAAACAAGTGAGTCTTAAGTCGGGTTAAACTGGCCAACCGAGGTCAACTCATAGTTCTTAAGTCGGCAAATTGGTTTTTGGTTCAACTTGACCATTTTCCTATTTCTAATGTGTGTTATCACAAATGCAATTACTTTTATTTTTTTTAAGCACATATGCGCACTTTTCCTTCCTTTTTTTCTTTCTTTCTTTTCAAAAAACAGCATCATATCCAACATAGCATATACATGTGCTATTCATTTTTTTCAAGTATGCAATATGGGCTTTTTTTTTCTCAAGCGTGTACATGCACTATTCAATTTTTTTTTCCAACACATAACATGTGCTTTTTTTTTTTTCAAGTTGCAACATAAGCTTCTTCTTTTTTTCCCAACTGCTTAATATGGACCTTTTTATTTTTTAAAGAACATACATGTGCTTTTACTCTTTTTTTTTCCTTTTTATCTTCTTTTTCTTCCCTTAACTTTCATAATGGTCAATATCCCTTTATTACTTCAAATGTTACAAGACTTATAAAATCGATGAAAAACACTCCATTACTCCCCATAATTGTTGTCTTAATAATTATTGATTGGCATTACTCTATTATTTAAAATTTCTCCAACTCCATTTATAGTAATAAAAAAAATTCATTACATCTCATAATTGCCGTATTAATGATTGTTGACTAACATTAAACCATAGCCATAACTCACATCTTCTTCACTAGTATAAATAGGGATGATTTGCTTATTCTCAAACCACGACTTATAATCACAAGTGAGTGGTCAAAAGATGTAAATAGGTTTTTAGAGATCTTGTAGTTGTCGAAAGTTTTTTATTTGTTTCTTGCAAGCACTTTCTCACTCCACTTCTCTTATAAGGAAAAAGTTGTTGCTATGACAAAAGCGAATCCAAGGTCAACTTTAGGTCTTCCATAGGTTTCTAGTATTAACTATGTAGAATTGAAACATTGAGTCATGACAACAAACCCTTCAACCACTTTACAAAAAGAAACAATAGGAAGCATGAAATAGCATGTTGCAAAACATAATAATGGTGCACAATAGTATAATGCAACAGCAATGCGCAATAGCAGCAAGCGATAATCAACAATATGTAATAGCAAGCAACAGCAGTTGATAGCATCATAGTAGCACACAACAACAAACATTAGTAGCAAAGTACAACAATGCATAGCGCGTGTGCAATTGTAAAGTGCAATAGCACAATGCACAATAGCAACAATATGCAACAGCAATAGAGCAGTAGCATGTATCGATAGTGTATAACAGCATTAACTACAAGTAGCAATACATAATAGCGTGCAATAGTGGATAACAATGTGCACTAGTAGTATGCAATAGTAGTGCGCGACAGTAATAGTGCAATGGCGGCAATGGTTGACAACACATAGCATTAGGCAAAATTCTCACTTGGCATCATCAACTAAGTCTTGTACTTGCATGAGTATCATATTTTTATCACAATGTACCGCTGGAGTTATATCGCCCATGAACATCAAGTTCTTCAAATATGTCTCATGGCAACCATGCTCCATTACTTGCGGAGTTCTAGCATTGTCATAAGTAACCATCACTTACAAGAAGATGACTCTATCTAGAAACAAACTTCATATGTGTAAAGCCCTCACTCCGAGTTCCAAGCATCAATTAGAGCATCATACTAACCTTTCGTTAAGCTTTAGAAGTTTAGAAGTATGCTTTACACTTTGCATAGCTTTCCTTTAAGCTTCAAAAGTTCACTATTGTGTTTTATGCTTTGCATATTTTTTTGTCGAGCTACAAAAAGAAAGAGTTAATGTTGCGTTTAGTACCAAAACTTTCACTATTTTTACAATTAACCACACAAACTTGAAAATTGATCAATTTAGTACCTAAGCAAACTTTTCGCAATCAACAAAGCTATCATAACTTTGTTACTCTCCATTAGATTATGTGGCATGGACATCTACCCATAATACAACACTGTCTTTTTGTGTTTATGTAAGCTAAAAACACTACTTGTAAGACTCTAGTTAGATGATGAAATGGATTAAATGGGAACAAATCATTGAAGACGAAGTGTAACGATGTTATGTTAAAAGATAAATAGAAAACATCCTACCTTCTTTTCCATGGCACCAATGTTCAAAAGATAAAGCCTAATTGAATTTCTTTGCCAAAAATATAACTAGAAATTGAAATCAACAAACATGGATATAGCCCTAAAGTCATGTAATTGAGGAAAACCTAATTTGTTTACTTGGAAAAGGCCAAAATGAGAACAAACTAGGATTGTGAAGATGGGGAAATCATGTAACACTTTCATGGCTTCAACCTAATGAACATCATCAAGCTGCAGTAGGCTGCTTTTTTGCAACCGTGGATGGTAAGGCAAGGATTTTAGTTGTAAAGAAAGAGGTGAACCATGGAAAAAGGTTTTATGGCTTCAACCTTAATTTTCCACACTAAAAGTTGAGTCTTTTTTAGATTGAGGAATCCACTTAGGGTTTTATAAAACTCTTCAAGTTTTAGGTTAGTTGATTTGTTCTTGAGTTGCCATAATTAAAATTTTACTTCGAATGAAGGTTAGGGTTTGGTTGAATTGGGGCTTCATAGTCTTGGGTGTTGTCGATCGTAATCTAGGAGGTAAGAGCAGGCATGATGTAAACTATAGATTAAGGTAAACTTGTTTGGGATGAGCCAATGTCATTACATTACTTGCTTTACATCATGTATTTTTTCTTCTCCTATTTAATCCATATCATCATTTAGTTGGAGTCTTATGTATAGTGTTTTTAGCTTACATAAACACAACAAGACACACGTCGTGTTGTGGGTGGATGTCTATGTCATGTAATCTAATGAAGAGTAACATAGTTATGTTAGGTAGCTTTATTGATAATGAAAAGTTTGCTCAAGTACTAAATTGATCAATTCTAAAGTTTAGATATTTAATTATAAAAATGATGAAAGTTTGGGTAGTGAACACGACATTAACCTAAAGAAAAAAAAAAACATTTCTAGAATTTCTCAAAAATTCACTTGCTTGTGCAGTTGATGACTTGTAAAGTAGAATACATCAAGGATTGTAACATATAGGAGCATTCATACATCAAGGCTTGTGCAGTTGATGACTTCGTACATAATTGAATTTTTCATTCATTATCATTTACATTTAGAGGTTATGACACTGCATGTCATTTTATTTTTATAGTCTCATAAAAGGATCAATCCAATTGATGTGCTTGCCACTGTAATCTTGATAAATACTACTTTCAATTCACAAATATTACTACATCATATGTTTATCATTTTTCAACATCATGAATGGGGAAATCTACGGAGTAACTTAACTCCATCAAGATCAATTACATTTCTAAAAACAATAGTGTCTTAGCCAAGTAACCACAAAAGAAATTCATTGCAGTTGCTTCAAATCCTTTAATGTTAGTTATATGCTTGGGATTGATAACATTATAATTAAGTAATCAACAAGCAAATTCAAGTGAAATTGCTTTGCCTCCTTGGACAAGCTATATAAGAGTGACTTATAACTTAGCAGTAGCGATGATAATAAGACCTAGGAATCATTATAATTCCTTTTGTAAATTAACCGCACATCTTACTAGTGGTGAATTCGCTTTGACATCCTAAATGTTAAGTTACTCATGTGCTTAAGAATGATGCTTCAACCAAGTAGTGATGCCTGGTTATGAGAAGGTTACTTCAACCTTCTATTGTAAGAGATCATTTTAATGTGGAAACATGCAAGGAAGACATTGAACAAGTTGCTTTGACCAATTATAAAAAGGATTGCTTCAATCTTAATTATCACAAGTAAAGAGTTGTTAAGAGGATGGGACTACTTTAACCTCTCCCTTTAATGATGCAAGTTTGAGTCAATTTAATGCTTCACGAGCAAATGTCATGATCAATTAATGATCACAAGGAAAGAGTTGTTGGAGGATGAGGCCGCTTCAACCTCTCTCTTTAATGTTGCATCTTTAAGTCAATTAAATACTTCATGAGCAAAAGTCATGATCAATCATTGATTAGCAATGAAGGGTGTCTTTGACCATTTATAAAAATTAGATGTATACTTAAGATGACAATGCCATGGTCTAATAACCAAGAAGCAATTTCTAATGGAGTTGCTTTAACTCCTTAAGGCCAAAGTTTTGACTTCGAAGATAAATAGGTTTTCTTCCACTATCCTCTTTGAGTAATTTGCATCATGATTGTCTGCATAGTTGCATTCATAGAGTTACTTAAACTCTCACAGAGATCAACTATATTAAGTTGGATGTCAACATGTGCTTAAGGGGCGTGTGTTACTATTGAGTGGCAATGGTGCTATAACTTGTTGGAAAAGTTCTTTGTGCTACCTTTAGCAATTGTAAAATTGCTTCAATCATTATTGTGAAGCCTAATTTTGGATTTTTTTCTTAATTAATCCATATTAAGTCCAACCCACTTAATACAATTACTCAGTAGTAAAATTAAGGAAAAACTACATTTTTAATTATCTTAAGAAAATTGGAGTCGTCACAACCTAAGTTGGAAAATAAGATAAGTTAAGATTAATGAGGTGGATTAACCTTAACTAGCTACTAGTCTATGAATTTTTCTAAAAAAAAAATTGGAAAAATATTAATTAAAGAATCTGGACTCGAGGTTATCTTATTAAAACGTAAATGGTTACCACTTATTATCTTCTTCAAGAAAATGAATTAAAAGCTTCTTATCAATTCATTTCGCTATCACATGTGCAAAACATAAAAAAAAAAATCAAAACAACATAGAAAATTTTTAATTATTTTTTATTACAAATGGATTTTCTATTCTTAAAAATAAAAGATAATAAAGCTTTTGCATTTTTAATTTAATTAAAATTGAACTAAAAAATAGAATAAAATATTTTTATGTTTTTATATTATGAATTGAAATTTTAAAAGGATAAAATATTTTTTATAAATTTTTTATATGGTAAATTGAAATTGGAAAAGAACAAAATGTTTTTTTATTATTTTATATGTGGTTGCCCATAGATGCCTACATACCCGCTAATCAAGATCAAACCACGTAATTCTGTTTTTTATAAAATTTTAGTGGATTAATTAATTTTAATTATGAAAACAAGTCGAGTTTACATTTATTATCATTTTAATTTTTTTAGAGAAAAAAATTCTAAATCTAAACTTTATTTCTCAATTTTGAAAAACAGAACTAAAACCCTTTAGTTTTGAAAACGTCAATTAAAATTTTATTTCATAAAAATCATTTTTCTAGGTAAGAAAACATTTTTTTTATTATTTTTAGAATAAAACCTTATCCAAGATAATAAATCATTTTTAGTTTTTTTTTATAATTTTTATATCTTTATATTTGCAGACTAGTATTACTAATTATTAAAAAAAATTGGAACCTAATTGTCCTTAGGCAACTGTTACACCGCAATACTTAAGGCTTACACAATAGTTCCTCCTAATTATTTGATTTATTAATTTTCCTAAGTTAAATTAATTAGGATAAAGTTACTAACCTAATTATATTCATTATTATCATTCTTATTATTATTTTATAATTATTGTTTACTTATTTATTTAGACTTATTTTTTATTTTTTATCAATTAGTTTAACAAATTAAATAAAATAATTCACCTAAACTAAATAATAATAATAATAATAATAATAATAATAATACAACAACACTTACCTAGATATGGGTCGATTCAAGTTTGGTACGCGGGTTGGTGCAGGTTAGATCCAGGTCAAACTCCGATCACGAGCATGGCAGTTGAAGACCCTCGTCAGCGGTGCTCCAGTAGTTGTTGAAGCGCGGGGAAGCATTGGCTTGGGCTTTGCTAGAATGAGAAACTCGATTGTGGTAACGAATTTGCACCTAAGTCGCCTAGAGTGTGGCGGTTCAAAAACGCTAATGGTGGTCGGAGATAGGTCTCGAAGATTTTTCTCTTTCGGTCGAATTGATGCAAAAGATGCCATTTTTCTAAAACTAGGAACCCTTAGGAACTTATCAATACCTGATTCGTGATTCAATTTTATGTATAAAGCTCCTAATCCTAGAGAGAATGTAGAGGGTGGTTATGGAGTTTCTAGAGAAAGAAAGTGAATGCTCGAAGCAGATGGTGACGATTTGAATGTTTTCGATGGATCCCCTGAAATCGCGATACTTTAATCTATTTATAAGAGTCCATGAATGAGTTAGATAAGTGTTGGAAAGATTCGAATTTGATTTAGGATAAACTCAAATTTTATCTCTTTAAAACAATTTGTTTTAATCCTTGTTGATGTTGATCTTTAATATATATATATATGTGTGTGTGTTTATCAATTTGTTAAAGTAGCTTAGATCAATGTTGATTCGTCTTCATCTACTTTTGTTCTTCCCCTTTTTTTTTTAGTTTCCGTTTCGGCCGGTCTGAAGGAGGAAGATGACCATGTGCTTCGCACATGCGTCGCTCCAACCAATTGTATGCTATTACATGGATGCTTCAAAAAAGAAAATGAAAAACGACACATAACGCCTCCTGTTGGAATCGAACCCGTGACCAACCTCTCCTCAAATGCACCCAAGTGCACACACGAACCAACTAAGCCAACCCATTTCTCAATTTATTATTGCGATTAATTTACCTATAAGCTAATAGCTTTAATTAATTTCTATGGGTTTAAAGTTCTCGAGCTTAATTTAGATACCCATATTTCCTTAATTTTGTTAAAAAAATTATTATTATTATTTTTTGTTACTTATTATTATTATTATTATTATTTACTAATTCATAAACCGGGCCTTTTATTATTATTATTTTTTATCATTTTTATTTATTTATTTATTATTAAAAAAATCTAAATTGGGGCAAAAATTGGGTGTTTACAATATCAACTTAAAATCACTTGTCTTTTCAATTATTAAGAGGTAAGGTGTTGCAACTAGCAAGCATGCTGTAGGATTACTTCGATTCGAAACAGTCAAGGTCACTTTAACCTCGCAATTATACAATATGGTATTATAGTTGCCAAGCTTACTATAGATTTGCTTCAAACCTTTATGGCCGTGTTTACTTCAACCCCGTGATTGATGAAGTCATGGAAAGAGGCATTATGCCTACCATGTGCTCATGAGTGGGTGCTACTACTAAGCAAAAACAATTATCATGTGATGATCAATTTGACCATTCGCAAATGAAATCGTTTTGACCTCAAGTTTTGTAGAAAGGCGTTATAGCTACCAAGCTTGCAATGGAGTCGCTTCAACTCATCGTAGTTGAGGTCTCTTTGATCTCATAGTTGAATGAAGATTGAAAAAACGGGCATTGCGCTTGTTGCGTGCTTATAAGTGGATGCTTATACCAATCAACAATAGCTACCATGAAATGATCACTTCAATCATTAACAAATGAGTTTGCTTCAACTTAAATTTGAAAAAAGGCATTACAATCGTTGATCCTGCTATGGAGTTGCTTCAATTAGTTATAGCTAAGATCGCTTTAATCTCATGAATAATGTTCTAGAATGGGCATTATGCCTACCGTGTACTCATAGCAAATGCTTCTATTAAGTGACAACAGTTACCATGATATGATCACTTTGATCATTCATGGATGAGGTCACTTTGACCTTGAGTTCAATAGAAAAAAGGGTATTATGGATGCCAAGCCTACTGTGAGATCGCTTTAACCCTTCATAGTTGAAACCGTTTTGATCTCACGAATGGTGTTATAGAATAGAAGTCTAAGCCACTACAATTATCATGATATGATCACTTTGATCACTTATTAATGAGGTTGCTTTAACCTTAACTCTAATAGGCATTACAACTACTAAGCCTATCGTGGAGTCACTTCGACTCTTCATAGCTAAGATTGCTTCAATCTTATGAATAATATTGCAAAATGAGCATTGCACCCACTACATACTCAGGAACAAATGCCTTTACTGAGTGATAACAACTACCATGAGATGGTCACTTTGATCATTCATGAATGAAGTCGCTTTGACCTTGACTTTGCAAATAGGTGTTACTATTTCTAAGTTTGTTGTAGCATTGCTTTGAGCATTGCAACTGAGATCATTTTGATCTTATCAATGATGTTGTGAAATGGGCATTATGCCCACTAAGTGCTCAAAAGCACATGCTTCTATTAAGTAGTTGTAGCTACTGTGATATGATCTCTTTGATCATTCACATATGAGGTTGCTTTACCATTGATTATGCAAAAATGGGCGTTACAATTATCAAGCCTATTGTGGAATTGCTTTGACTCATTATAGCCGAGATCACTTAGATCTCATGGATAATGTTGTCGAGTAGGCATTATGCCCGCCACATGCTCAAGAGTGCATGCTTCTATTGAGCGACTACAGCTATTGTGATATAATTACTCAGATCATTCATAAATGGGGTAGCTTTAACCTTGATACTATAAAAAGGTGTTATGGTTGCCAAGCTTAGTGTGGAGTCACTTCAACTCATCATAATTGAGATCACTTCGATCTTGTGATTAAAGAGCATGCTTATAGGCATGGTGGCAATGTTAGTTATACTAGACTTCATAAAGATTATTAGGAAGGGATGTCAGATGAAAGTATTATGACATTGTGTTTCATGTCAAACTAGAGATGATAGTTTTCATATTTGAAGATGATGGATTTTAGCCTTTAACATACGACGCTTAGTTTATGCTTGCAAGAGAGATCACATGGGGTAAACTTAACATTTGCTCTTAGTGCAATTTGACATCTTCAAGGTCTTTGGCATTATATATTTTTTATCCTTAGAGCATAACTTCTCCATTACCTTCGTGGATATAGGGGTTTCAAACTTAAGATGTAAGTAGAGAACATTGCCTAAACCAGCTTCAAGTACTTTCTCAAGATTATATTTCATCATGTATGTTGAATGAGTTGGTGAAAAATTAGGTTGAAGCTAGAGTGTAGATGTAGTGTTCACATGTTGAGTCTAAAAGATAAACATCTTCTAAGATGGAGTCATGCATGATGAACAATCATTGCCCCATTAGTTAGAGTTATAGTGCGGTTATAGTTGTAGCCCATTTTTGCAATCCCACCTCTTATTGTATCACTTCATCGTCTTTAAGGACTTAGTAGATTATCTTGTATTGGGCATCTTCTAATGTTAACAGTTATGTAGATCTAAGATCCTATAACTCCAACATGAATTTAGCATTATGAAGTTGCATGCTTAAGCCCCATTACTTATTAGATAAACCTAACATTAATATGATAGAAGCTAACCTTCTTAAAAATAAGCCTATGACTTATTGAGGGCATGTAAAGCCTAAATAAACTTAAAAGCACCTCTTTTGAGCTTACTTTTCATGCATGAGACAACCGAGGAAGGCCAAGAGTAGGAAAATCGATCCAACGATCCCTGTACCAAGCATACCAATCCAAGTTTCCTTAAGACATCCTTAAATTGGGCTTAATTTCCTAGGCCCTATCACTAATTCATTAAACTAGTTCATGGCACTAAATTAGGTTAAAGGTCCAATTACCAAAATATCCATCTACAAATATATACTTGAGAAGGTAAATGAATTGATCCTACCCGTGAGCTACTTAAGTCTAGCTTAATATTTATTGGAGTTTGACTCTATAGCTACTCCAGCAGTTTATCAAGTCAAGCTAAGGTTTCATGATATTTAACTCAACTAGCTTAGATGTCTAATAAAGTTTGAGTCAATCTTACATTTTAAATGAGTTTGAGTTGAGTTTGGATATTGATATTATTGAAACAATGTTGGAAATAATGCTTAAACTTTATGCGAAAAATCAATTTAACACCTAAACTTTAAAGTCATCAAATGTGGCACTCACTTGGAAGTTTTGTTGTCAATATTACTACTTGATACATATCAACTAGTGTGCATTAGATCAATCATTCTCTAATTCAACTGGAGCTAAACATGTGTTCCTCATTTTATTAAGTACTTAATCGACATCCACGCATTGTTGCATTGAAATAGGTAGTATTTTTAACATATAACTTCCCTCCCCCCCCCCCGCGCGGGGTTCCTCCTCCTGCTGATGCAACCCTAATTCTAAAAAATGTGTTAAAAATAAAATATTTTCCATTTATTAATGATTAAGACATCAAATAAGTTATAATGTTGTCTCATTTTCTAGATTAGTGATAGGTGCTCAATTAGATATAGATATTAAATAAGATTTAACATGTTTTTTCCTTGATTTTGGCATGTTTCTGGAAGAATTTAAATTTTAATTGAGTAATATTTTGATTCCAGGGCTTTGATGGATAGTGGAATTAAAAAGGAAGAAAATAAATCCAATTTTACTCAATTTGGAGCTAAAATGAAGAAGTTATGACGTTTTGAAGTTAAATACAACCTTTAGACATAATCGTGTCTAAGGCCACGTTTACTGGAACGTCATGTTTTACAAAATTTTGAGTTACGAATTAGACACAACCCAAAGCACAACCGTATTGGACAGCATATTGGCATAAAACACGGAGTTTTTGACGTGCATTTTATAAATAGAAGAGGATTTTAACATAAAGGGAGAGATATTATTTTTCTAAGTGTTCTAGGGTTTTACAGAGAGATAAGACAACTACTTTTTACACTTCAAGAATTTAAGGTTTTTCTTTGTTCTAATTGATTTCCTTGATGATGCATGTTTATACATCATTGAAGAATTCAGTTTCCATTATGAGTAGTGCTTAATTTTCTTTAGTATCTAGACTTGTGAAATCCAGGTTTATTATGTAACTAGGATTCTATTTTATTATTCAATAAATTCTTGTGTTTCTTGATTCATACATATGTTCTTAATGTTCTAATTAGATTAATATTTCTAGGATATTTTTCTATCTATTTAATATTATACATTAAGATTGAAAAATTCGATGTATAATTAAATCTAGCATATTTGAAGAGAATTGATGCAATCTTAGATATAAGTTATATAATTCTTCCTAATTTAATTTAGTTATAGGAATTTATTGTTTTTAATAAGTTCTTTGAATTATACTATTGTAAAGAGATTCAATAAGTAATTTTAATATTATGGTTTAATAAGCTTGAGGAAGTTATTAAATTAAGAATTTCCTCAGTCAATGAATTTTAAGAGGTGTCGAGTCTAATTTTTGAATTCCCATTCCTAATCCGATCTAAACTAAACCCTATGCTCATCTAATCTAGATCATCGACTTGAATTAGGAATTTCGTTTGATTTTTGGAGTCGCCACCCAACTGTTGTTGGGAAAATTGAATTAAGACTAAAGGAGCGGATTAGTCTTAATTTGGACTACTAGTTGTCATTATTTCCTCTTCTCGTTTTTGTGAGAAGAAAAAAGGGAAAACCAGAGTTTCTAAGTCCGGAGGCTAACCTATTAAAACCTATGCGGTTACCACCTAATCTCCTAAAATTGTTCATCTTTAGAAATGTGTTTCATTGTGTTTCTGTTAATTTTTGTTACGTCTTTGAATTTATTTCAGAAAAAAGGATTTTTCATTTATTTTATGGGTTGACCCGAATGGGTGCCTACGTACTTGCTACTCAGGATCAAACAAGCCGTAGTTCGCTTTTTTTGAAAACTTTTAAATTTGTTGATGAATTTTAATTTTGCAAACTCTTTTGATTTATGTTCTTAAAATTTTTGAGATTTTTCTAAAAAATTTCTAAGCCTAAACTTTGAATTTGATTTTTGAAAATGATTTTGAGGGAAAACATCAATTTTGAGTTTATTTGAAGAAAATGATTTTTCTAAGTGTTAAAACTTATTTTTTTGTAATTCTTGGAATTTTTTTAAATTTTTGTGATCTTTATGTTTTTTATGATTTTCATGATTTTTGTGATTTTTATAAGTTTTGTAAGTTTTTCATGATTTTTGTGATTTTTATAAGTTTTGTAAGTTTTTCATGATTTTTATGTTTTTTATAAGTTTTGTAAGTTTTTCATGATTTTTATAATTTTTATATTTTTTGTTGAAAATTTTATCTCAAGTTTATTTTCTATCCTATTTTGAAATTTAAAATTTTATTATTATTATTTTTCTAATATTTCTATTATTTTTCTTCATTTTTATTATTTTTATTTTATTTTTCCTTATTTCCTATTTTCTACATTATTAAATCCTAGAAAAATACAATTCCTACATTTTCCTATTTATCGACAATATAAATAAATAAATGGCTGACAATATAATAAATAATAATAAATAAATTCAACATAAACAAATAAACAAAATAAATAATAATAAAAAAATCTGGAAAATCCGACTTACCTGGATCCGGATCGGTGCGCGGGTCGGGTCGGGTCGGGTCGGGTCGAATCGGTCAGTCACGGCGGTGGTATTGGCTCGTTCACGGCGTTCCGGCGGTCGTTTGCGGCGAGTGAAGTGTCGAATCCTAGCTTCTCGAGGGTGCTGAGTCTGATGGTGGTGGCGATTTACTCCCAGAACGTCTCCTTGCGGTGGTTTGAACTCCGATCGGCGGTCACGGCTAGGACTTCCTCCGATTTGCACTCTTTTCTCTCTCTCTCGCAATTCTGATCTGTGTGTTGGCTTCTTCACCTCCTCCTCTATTTATAGGCACCTGAAATTGAGCTGGATAAGCTCGGATTTCCTCCGATTGAAGCTGATCGGATTTTCGGTTGAAAAACTAACTCCGATCCGTGCCTATCCAACGGTTTGTTGCGATTTGATTCCAATTAGATAGTGTTTATCTTATTTCTGTTGAAGATCTGTTGGATTCGTGCAAAAAAATCGGATCAAAACGGCCGAAATACGAATTTTTGCTTCTCGCCAGCGATCTCGGGCTCGAGGTAAGGGATGACCACGCGCCCGGCGCGTGCGTTTCTTCCAGCCAATCAGATGCTGCCACGTGTCATTGGATAAGTCGAAAAATTACAAAACGCAGAAACTGCGTCCTCCGCGATTCGAACCCGAGACCTCGACCCCCTGTGCGCACCTTAGCCCATGGTCCGGACCAGCTGAGCTAACCCACTTTCCTGATTTTTTTATTTTCGCAAATTGCATATATGCAATGCGATTTTTCTATTTTTTGTATTTTTTGAAAATTCCAAAAAAATTTAAAAATTGTTTATTATTTATTATTGCCATTTCTGAAATCATTTTTCAAAATTGAAGTGTTTTCCTATTTATTTTTATTTTTTTGAACATTTTTATTATTTTATGCTAAATTAGGAAAAATTGGGAAAAATTAGGAAAAATTGAAAAATTGATTATTATTGAGAATTGTTGATTCCAAGGGCAAAAATGGGGTGTTTACAAGAGGGATTTAAATACTTTTTGTTAATGTCACATAATAATTCGTAGGGAAAACAAAATCTAGATATTAGTTTTACTATCTTAAAGATAATTCTAATTTTCTTTGATTTTTTATCTTTAGATAAAATCTTAGTTTTTTAGTTAGCATTTTGTTATCGTTTTTAAATCAATCAATTTCTATAATTTACCGGTTAGATAATAGGGTATAGGTTAGTATTATTACTCGTAATTTATGTGGGATGATATTCGTATTTTTATACACTATATTACAAAATTTGATAGGTACACTAGCCTTACATCAAGTTTTTTAGCACCGTTATTAAGGATTTCGATATTAAGAACACCAATCACTTTATTAATTTAACCAATTTTTTTCTTTTTTCTTGCTTTATTTATTTGTTTTATTTTTTTTTGTAGTGCATGACCAAAAATAATCCACCAGACGTGTTGATTTTTTATTCAAAAATTGAAAGGACAACTTGGCAATTAAGAAAAAGGGTTTAGCAAACAATAAAGGAATCAAATCAAGGATCTCCTCTAAGAATTAAGATAGAAGAGGAAGAGGAAGAGTTGGACATCGTGGGTGATGAAAATTAGAAGCAACAACAGACTATATCCAATTACTCTAAACCCACTTAGTTGAAGTCGACTCGAGCATTATTAGGCCACTTGTTGCTGCCAGCAAGTTTCAAATTCAACCCCATATCATACAAATGGTGCAGCAATTTGTCCAATTTGATGGACTTCAGGATAAGGACCCTAATGCTCATATATCAAACTTTTTACAGATTTGTGATACTTTCAAGATCAATGGAGCTTTGGATAATGCGATAAAATCGTAACTATTTCCCTTTTTACTAAGAGGTCGAGCAAAATAGTGGTTGAATTCACTCCTAAGAGGATTTATCACTACTTATGATGATATGGCTAAAAAATTTCTGAGAAAATACTTTCCACCTGCTAAGACCGCTAAACTAAAAAATGACATATCATCCTATAGTCAACTAAAGACTGAGACTTTGTATGATACTTGGGAGAGGTATAAGGAGTTGTTGAAGAGATCCCCACATCATGGTCTACCACTCTGGATGCAAATTTAAACTTCCTATAATGGTTTGAATTTGTCCATAAGATAAATGATAGATGCCGCTACAGAAGAAACATTGAATACTAAAACACCCGAAGAGGTTCAATCCTTGATTAAGAACATGGCTATGAATAGTTCTCAATGGAAAGGTGCTAGGGTGAGGAACACAACAAAGGGTATCTATGAAGTAGATGTGATGACAACCTTAGTTAATAAGGTTGATGCCATTAGTAAAAGGCTGAATGCATTGTTCATCAATCCCCATTATAACTTGGGAGAGGTTAATGTAAAGGGAACCGGAACTCATCATCAGTAGGAATAGGTAAACTATTTAGGAAACCCCTCTAGGCCACAAAATAACCCCTATAGTAACACCTACAATCTGAGATGGAGAAATCATCCAAATTTCTCTCGGAGTAACTAGAATCAAAATCAACAAATGATGAACTTACCTCCCTTAAGATTCTAGTGACCCCAATCGCATGAAGAGAGATCAGGTTTGAAAGAACTTTTAACTAAATATATTTAAACTAACAAAGCTAGATTGCAGAGTATAGAAACTTCTTTAAGGAATAATGAAGCCTACATCCATAACTTAGAAAATCAAGTGGGGCAACTTGCAAAAATAATGACTGAAAGACAACAAGAGACACTATCAAGAAACACTGAGACAAATCTTATAGAGTATGTGAAAGCAATAACCTTTAGAAGTGGAAGGAAGTTGAAAGTTGAACAGAAAACTATAGAAGGGTCAACAAGAAATGAAGAGGAAGTTAAAGAAAAAGAAAGTATAGAGCCACCAAAAGTAAAGGAATACAAATCACCCATACCCTATCCTCAATGCTTGAAGAAGACTGCTTAGATGAGCAATTCAGTAAGTTTCTCGATTTATTTAAGCAAGTACGTATTAACTTACCTTTTGTTGATGTCCTATCACAAATGCCTAAGTATGTCAAGTACTTGAAAGAATTACTCTCGAACAAGAGGAAGTTGAAGGAGATATCAACTGCAACATTGAATGAGAAATGCTCGGCGCTAATGAAAATTAAATTGCCATGAAAATTAAAGGATCTAAAGAGTTTTACTCTACCTTGTCTTATTGGAAATTTATCAATAAATGGAGCTTTAGCTAATCTAAGTACAAGTATAAATTTAATGTCACATCATATATTTAAAAAGTTAAGATTAGAGAACCCTAAATTAACACATATGAGCTTTCAAATAGCTGATAGATCTGTTAAGTACCCTATCGGCATTATTGACAATGTGTTGGCTAAGGTAAGTACATTCATTTTGCCAATGGACTTTGTAATCCTGGATACAGATAAGAAAATCGAAGCACCACTAATTTTAGGTCGCCCTTTTCTAACTACTGCTAGAGTGATTATAGATGTAAGAAATCAAACATCAACTCTAAAAGTTGATGATGATGAAAGAACTTTCAAGACACCTAATAAGATTCAACAACCCCCTAAGAATAAAGATTCTTGTTATTTCCTAAATATATCCAACCTACTTGGCTCTACTCATATGCAAGATGGCATTTACAAAAACCTAGTTCAACAACATCTCATTCATGGCAAGAAAAAGGGTTTAGATAAATTCAAGCAATTTGAGCGCCAAATTTTTCATGGTCATCCACCTGACTGAAAAAAAAAAAAAAGGAAAGTATGTCGAACTAACGACGTTGAACAAAAGTGGGATGCAACCCTAGTTTAGTATTTTATTTTGCTAACTTTCCTTAGTTTAATTTAATTTAATTAGATTTATTTTCATTTTTACACCTAGTTAAAAAAAAAACAAAAAAAAAGAAGAAATGACTAAGGGATAAGTGGATACATTTATCTTGGATTATACTGTTTAGTAAAATCAAAGAAGAGGGAGTATACACTTTAATAAAGTTAGTGAAGTGTTTATGATTTCTTCCTAATTAAGAAGATGATAATTCAGGTTTCAAATCTTTCATATGTTAAGACAATTGATTGAGTAAAAAGTACAAGAGTTATAGTTAATATTTTTTTTTTAACTGCAAGTTAATTAAGAGTTTGTCTCTTAAGCTATTATAGGGTTAAATAAGAATTATTTTGATTAATTTCTTAAATAATAGTAAATTAATTAAGTGTCTCTTATCCTCCTATTTAATTTGATTAATTTGCTTGAGGATAAACAAATGCTTAAGTATGGGGAAGTTTGATAAGTGCCCAATTAGATATAAATATTGAGTGAGATTTAACATGTTTTTCCCTTGATTTTGGCATGTTTTTGGAAAAATTTAAATTTCAATTGAGTAATATTTTTATTTTGGGGTTTTGATGGATAGTGGAATTAAAAAGGAAGAAAATGAATCCAATTTTACTCAATTCAAAGCTAAAACAAAGAAGTTATAAAGTTTTGAAGTTGGATACAACTGTGTCTAAAGGTTGTATATCTTTCTGATCTAATTAATTTTGACACGATCTACAGACATGACCATGTCTAAGGCCATGTTCATTGGAACATTATGTTTTACATGATTTTGAGTTACGAATTAGACACAACTCAAAGCATGATCGTGTTGGATAGCATGTTGGCCTAAAACATAGAGTTTTTGAAACGCATTATATAAATAGAAGAGGATTTTAACATAAAAGGAGAGATGTTATTTTTCTAAGTGTTCTAGGGTTTTATGAAGAGATAAGACAATTACTTTTTATACTTCAAGATTTTAGGTTTTTCTTTGTTCTAATTCATTTCCTTGATGATGCATGTTTATACATCATTGAAGAATTTGGTTTCCATTATGAGTAATGCTTAATTTTTCTTAGTATCTAGACTTATGAAATCTAGATTTATTATGTGACTAGGATTCTATTTTATTATTCAATGAATTCTTATGTTTCTTGATTTATACATGTGTTCTTGATGTTTTGATTATATTAATATTTCTAGGATATTTTTCTATCTATTTGATATTATACATTAAGATTGAGAAATTTGATATATAATTAGATCTAGTATGTTTGAAGAGAATTAATATAATCTTAGAAATAAGTTACATAATTCTTTTGGATTTAATTTAGTTATAGGAATTTGTTGTTTTCAATGTGGTCTTTGAATTATATTGTTGTGAAGAGATTCAAAATAAGTAATTTTGATATTAGGGTTTAATAAGTTTGAAAAAGCTATTAAACTAAATTAGGAGTTCTCCCAATCAATGATTTTAAGAGGGATTTGAATACTTTTTGTTAATGTCACATAATCATTCATAGGGAAAACAAAGTCTAGATACTAATTTTATCATTTTAAAGTTAATTCTAATTTGTTTTGCTTTTTTGTCTTTTGATAAAATATTAATTCTTTAGTTAATATTTTGTTATTGTTTTTAGATCAATCAATTTCCATAATTTACTAGTTAAATAATAGGGTGTAGATTAGTATTAGTACTTGTAATCTCTATGGGATGATATTCATATTTGTATACACTATATTACAAAATTAGACATATACACTTGCCTCACATCAATTATCTCACTTAAAAATCAAAACTTTAATGTCTTTCTTCAACATTTTGAGCTTTCAAATTCAAGCTTCTCCTGCAAAATTAAGTTTTTGTATTTGAGTTTTCTCTTAATAGAAGAAAAGAAACCCATTTCATCTTCATTGACCTATAGCTTAAAAAATGATTGGAGTCGCTTTTGATTATAAGTTTTATGACCTAAAGATATCACTGTACATAACATACTTTGGTAAATCTATTTGCATTTAACTCTTAGAGCAGGAGCTAACTAATGTATAAGAACAATAATCGACATTGCCATGTTTTACAAGTTTGAACCCAATTGTATATTTTTATTTATTATTGTTTATCTTTAGAAGCACTTTAAAATATTTTCACTTCCAATATGAAAATTAGGGGAAATTAAATAACCTCCCTAAACTTTAACTAGTGTGGATATAACCCTATAAACTATTAGATGTTACAAATAACCCTCTTAAGCTTTGATAAATTGGTAACTGAAAGGTCACTTACTTTTTTAGTTTGAAAAACACATCAAATTCAAAGTTTAATTAATATTAAAGCACATTTCGATAAGTTTGATGAGTGTTTCCACACCAAGGTCAAAGTTTATGAGGATTATTTATAACTTTTAACATTATTTGCCAATTTATTAAAATTTAGAGATGATAATTCACGATATTCAAAAGTTTAGGGAATATATCAATACTTAAGTCGAACTTTACGAGGGTTACTTGCATTTTCACCTAAAAACTAATAGTATTTCTTCCACTTAACCTACAAAATCAACACAACACCCATTTTTATCGAATATAAGTTGTTTTAGTTGTTACTAACTTTTATAGATATTGTATTAATAATTTTATACTTACACTTACAATTCATTATGGCTTTTGTAATTCTAAATTGAATAATAAAAATAAGAAAACAAGAACACTAGTTAAATTTGGACAATTTTCTAGATGGTAAAATTTTTGAGACTAATAACAACTCTTGAGCACATTTTCTTTATTTATTCTATCAAATCATAAATACTTTCGCTATTGTCAATCTCTAAACTAAGTATATGGAAATGAAAGTTTTATGATGTAAAGGTTATGGAATCAATCATGTCTCTATTCACTTCTTTAGCTTGCAAATGTCAATGAGTTCAACATGGGACATTTAAGCATGGATATGGTGCTATATGCCACAACACTCCAAGATCTTGTCATTATTATTACCATCAACCCAATAGAAATTGCACTGTGAATGCAACAAAAATGTTAAAAGTTTAATGACCCAAATTGTTATGTTAGATAGTTTATATTCACGTTTTTTCGTCTCAACCCAACATCAACTTTGTCCTCTAGCTAATTGATAGGTTTGTTGGTGTAAGCCTTGCAGTTACTTCTTGGTGTAAGCCTTACAATTCCATTGGATGTGGCGGTTGTTATAGCTAGAAGCATCTTGTCTACATGAAAACTATAGAGGAAAAAAGAAGAAGAAGAGACTTCTCTTTTCTTTTAAGAGAAACCTAGATAGAAAAATTCAGTTTTGAAGTAAAAGCTTGAGGCTGAAAACTCAAAATGTCGAAAAGAGACACTAAAGATTAGATTTTTAAGTGAGTTGATTTAAGGGATGGAGATCAGCAAAATACCAAATTTGATGTACTTAATTGTGATTATATAAAATAGATTTGAATTTGAAGACATTTGTTAGAGTTAAGGTTGGTATAAAGTGAGAAAGAAGTAGAAAAAGAAAAGTGAAAGTGTTTTATTTATCCCGATATTAGATAATATATGATTTCAACATTTTTTAAATTTTTATATCATATATTTTCAACTTTACATTTGTTTATAGTGTCATTAATTTTGTCTTTTTTAGGAATTTCATTTACATAAAGCAAACATAGAAAAGTTTTACAGCTTAAGTCAACATCGATGGGAGTAAGCATCACCTCCATCAAGCCCAAAACCACATTACAAGTTTCTTGCCTCAAAAAGTGGCAAATGTTTGAAAAAAAGGTGCCCTCACCGGAATAGCCCCTAAAGGCTATAGTAAAACTTTCTCTTCTAGCTACTTTTGGCGGTAAATCAACTTCCTGATTTACCTCTCGATGCACCTAGTGGATTTCCACATTAGCAATGTTGTCAAAATCACAAGTTAACTCGCACGTTTCTAAAATTTTACAAGTTAATGAGCACATTTCTAATCAACTCGCATGTAAAAACATTTTTGAAGTAAAATCATAGTAGAATTTGAGATTCCACTTGTGAAATCGTAAAATCGTGAGTCCACTAGCATTTTTACGTTTCTACTACAAGATCTTATATTTCATCAGTAAAAGGAGTGAAGAGGAAGTAGCTCCGCCTAGTTAAACACGTGTAGCCTAGAGAAGCCTAGCCTAGCCTAAAATTCAAGTAAATTTTTAGGCTATAGCTTTCATTCTTCAGCTATGTCAGGCGTTACGATATGTATGTGTATTATTTCTAACTTTCTGTTCTTACTTTTTCCCATCGGTTCCTTTTGTTTAGTAGAAACTTGAAACTTCAAATAATATTTTTTTTTCTAATATTGAATCTTGAGTGTCGATCTTGTGTGGGGGAAATGTAAACCTTCAGGAGTTGTTGTTGTTGCTGTTGTATGTTCATCAATCATCGTTCGCCGGTGTGCTGCGTTGTGTTGAAGTCTTCGTGTTCATGTTCGTCGATTGTCGGTTTTTTTTCCTGTTTGTGATCATATTCGTGTTAAGCACTCATGTTTGATTACTGCAATTTTTCTTATTTTAAATAATATTTTTGTAATAGTAAATAAAATAAAGGATAGATAACCTTAACTTTATAAGAATTTTTTTTTATTTTTAATTTTATAGGAAATGTATAAATGTATTTATATTTCTATCTTTTCAATATCTCATAGTTATAATACTTTTAAATATATACTGTTGAGTAAATATATTTTGAATTAATAATCATGAATAGTGTAAAAATTTACCTAGTAATATATAATTTTGAAGGCTTTTTTTTGTTATAGTACCTTTTTTATTATTTACTTTTGGTTAATAGTTATTTATCTTCTTTTTTTCTATATTACTCATTTCCAATGGTATATCTTTGTTATTAAGTTTTATTTATTAGTAATTTCTTAAAGTCACATTTGATTTTTAAATTTTATCTATTATCTTTTAGCTTTTATATATATAACTAGGTGAAACTCGCTTTATATATAATTTATTATTTTAGAAATAAAATATCTATATTATACAACTTATGTTTAATTATCTATATTATGACTTTTATTGCAAATTTGCAATTTATGACCAAAATAAATATTGAATTTCCTTAAATCTATTATCCATGATATTTTTTAATGACTATTATAAGTAAATTTACAATATTTGAAAATTATTTTACATAGGTTATAGAAACTTACGCTTCTACATTTTGATTTTATAGACCTTTTAGCAATTTTACGTAAAATCGCGATTTTGACAACCTTGCACATCAATTAGCTCTACTACAGTGTCCCTACAAATATGCTCACAATTAATTAGATATAAGTCATCTTGGTGCGCCCTTTCTATAATTATTTTTGCATGTTCTAAGTTTGTCTTGATTATAACGTTCTTTAGTCCCAACTTCTTTGAGTACTTTGTTGCTGCTTCAATACTCCAAAGTTCTGATTATGGAGGGGATGAATATACAATGTTCTCCATGAAACCACATAACCCCCCTCTCCCCCCAAAGATTCGTCCCTTTGAATTTCTATGGATGCCTTGATGTTCGTCCTACACTATTCCTTCTTTGTTGCTCCATCTAATGCCCATCATTAATTGCTTTTGCATTCTTATAATCACTACATCTATTAGTTATTCTCGTCTTTTCCTTTTCCATCCATTATAGCCCATAAAATTAAAAGTCCATCAATTAATTTATTTTAATTTTCTAGTGCACTTATTGCTTTATTTTTAATGTAAAGATATGGATGAAACAAATTTATAAGTAAGCTTTTTTTTTTCTCCTAAAAAAAATACACTTTTAGTTTTAATGTTTAACTATTTTTCTATTTAAGTTCTCAATTTTTTTTCTCCATTCATGTGGATCTTATCATTTTTAAATTCTTACAAAAATAAAAGGCATTTGTTAAATTTATTATATTTTTCATTCACTAGTGACATGTGTCAACTTAAAATTGGTCAGTAATAATCAAATTAATGAAATGATGATATTAAATATTTTTATTTACATAACATAATAAAGCCAATATTAAATTGCATTTAATGATATAATATAATAAAAATAACAAAAAATATAAAAAAATAAAAACAAGAAAGAGGGTTAGAAAAAGTTATGCATACTCTAACTAACTTAGTCAACTAACCTAGTTAATATATGCTCAAAATGGATAAAAATTTTAATATATTTAATGTAAGTTTTATTTTTGTCGACTTTTGAAATGATTTGTATATTTTCTTGGTTACCGAAAAGTATTGGATAGCATAGGACAAAAAAAAAAGGATCGTACAATTCTTTTATATTACATTTGGTATGTATTGTACCGGATAAAGATTTTTGTGATATCAACTATTTAAACGAACAAAATATTGAACTAAATATAATATATAAAGTATTATATAAGAATTTTTATTTTTTTGTTTAGTAAATTTGATTTTTGTATCATATTTTAAATGATAAAAAATATAAGCATTTGGTCCAATATTTTAGGATTATTTTTGTTCAATAATAAAAAAAAATATATATAAACAAAAAAAAGAATAAAATGTTTTGCTCAATATAATATTATAAATTTATAATAACCAAACGATGCTATTTTATCATAACGTTTAATAGTACGTAAAATAATATATAACGCATTAAAGGATTTTACTTCTTTTTTTTCTTAAGTAAACTTGACCTAAAAATATTAAATATGTAACAGATTAAATGTAATTAAAATCCTTACCGAAAGGAAATATATCAAAATAAAATAATAAAAAAGAAGAAGAAAAAGTAAAAGACCTCAATTTGAATTTAAAAACAAAATAAATAATTTCTCACCGGATAACTAAAATCGTGAAAAGAAAAAATCTGAAGTTTTCAACTAAAAACATCCTCCGGATCCTGTGATCGTGTCGCTCACTGTTGGCAGCGTCGCCAAGTTACCGGAGAGAGAACCTGCTCAAAAAGTACAGGGTGTCGCCGCCAATATAACAGGGCATTTCCTTCCTGACTTTTCTGTCGTCGGGCAGGGAGAGGAGAGAGAGAGAGAGAGAATGGGAGACGTGGAGAAGGTGAAGAGCGAGGCACTACGAATAATTGGAGAACACCAAAGTCTGCCTCGTCTTGTCGTGTTTGATCTCGATTACACTCTCTGGCCGTTCTACTGGTACTTTTCTTCTCTCTCTCTCTTATGCGATGCTTTATGATATGTTATTGTTGCTTATAAATTATATTGTTCATGGGAATTACAATACAACGTGCTTGCACAAGATTGAAATCGATAGTAGGCTCTTTTGACGTAGAAGCAGTTATAGAAGATTAATTTTGAATTTGCTTTGTTCAGTTTCTGGAAAGATGGATTTTTGGGGATAAATGTGCTGTGCTTTAATTTTATGCCAATCTACAATTGATTCTTACAATTTTTCACTAGGGATTTTTTAACTTTGTCGTGTTTCAGTAGTTATCAGGGAAGACGATGGTGGGGGGAAAAGGCAATGTCTTGCTAAAGATTGCCTTCCCCCACCTCGTACCGTGAAGTGCTACTCATTTGTGCAATTTGATTAGTTCTATATTCGAGAATCATAGAAATCAGATGTAGAGAAAAGTTTGGAAAAGCAATTTCTATGAAACAAATGCACCCACCCTTGACATTTTTCACTGATCGGTTTTTCAGGCTGCTAGAGTTTTGGGAATGATGGCATAGCTAAAACAGCTATTGTGAATATGTTCCTGTTATCCTTTTAGTATTAAACAGTTTATGTTAGTCATACCAACATAAATCTTACGGACTAAGCTTGAGATACAAAAATGGGATGAAGTTCAGGTCATAGTACTTTCTCAAGCTTGAAGATGGGATGAGTTGTGAACAAGAATATGAGATATTTTCTTCATGGCAGGGCAAAGTTAAATGACAATTTTCTGTGTAATCGGTGAACTTATGTAATAAATGCTCCATTTCCCAATTCTCAGTCGATTTCTAACCCAGCTCCATAGTTGTGGAGCTAGTAGATGACGCTGTGCCTTGTGCTGCTTGCCTTTAAAAGGCCACATAAAACAAGTATCGACCTTACTAGTATGGAGTATGACTAGTTAATGGATTTCTTTGTAAAGCATAGCTGTAACCAACTTATCTTAATGTGAATACTTCATACATGGCTGTATATCAAGCAATCAAAACTTGGAGAATAACTTCGTTTAGCTGGTTATAAATAGATATCTGTCCAGTGAAGATTAGGCAATACCGTACCATCATCTGTAAACCTATGATGCCTCATTGAGTTGTGTTAAAATCTTATGATTAAAAAGCTTGGATTGATCAGAATTGAAATGGAGATCTTTTACTATTTATTAAGCTTCCACTTATCTCTCCATCTGAATTGATGTGTATATACCTAAAGCTACATATGTTATGTTCTTAAATACAAAGAGCACATGAAAATTAGCAGCAATATGGGAGAAAAACTTGTTCTGGACAGGAGGAAGAACTAAAAGGATATTGCAGTCTTTGTGTTTTACTATTTTAAATCATGCTTTATGAATGAAAATTTCAAACTTGCAAACTTCAGTATTTCTATTTGATCAAAGTATAAAAGAGCACAAATAGATTTCTTGTCATTGTAGGTCAAAGAACATTCAATTAGGATGTCAGGGAAAATGTTCAGCATTTATTGGAGAACATTATCCCAAATTAAAAATAAATAACACTGGTTAAAATCTTTAGTAACAGCCTTGGAGATATCAGGGTATGTTATGTCAGTCACCCTTTCTCTTTAAAAAAGGGACATGATAGTAATCGGTCTGGTTACCTCCCTCCACATGTACCATGTGTCAAGACCCATTCGTGGGTTGTTTTTATAACATCACCATCCTAGCAGGTTCAGTGTATCATACCTCTAGTGTATAACATTAATTACTATTAAGATGATGAACAGCCTACCCCCCACCCCCAAAGAAAAAAGAAAACGAGCTGGCTACTGCAATGAAAAGAAAAATGCATCCATATGAGCATAGGTGATACTGTCCTTTGGTAATTAATCTTCTTTGGGATGTGGGGCTGTACCATTGAATGTGGAGGCTTGAGGTCCTGACTATACTGATATATTAGTGCAAAATTCATCTAAGTGTAAAGTATCAACAAAGTAATTAAATATATTCATGTGACCATTGCAAGTGGGGCTTTTCCTTACACAAATTAATTGTTCAAATTTATTCTCAGTGAATTCGGCTATGAGGACGAAACTCCATATCTGTATCCAGAGGCCATGGGCATATTGCATGCACTTAAGGAGAGTGGACTCGATGTGGCTGTTGCTTCAAGAACACCAACACCTGATATTGCAAGAATATTTCTTGCAAAATTAGGAGTCCAGTCAATGTTTGTTGCCCAAGTAAGCCAATTGCTTCTTTTTATGTTTCCTTTTCTTTTCTAGACGAGTTGCATGTTTTCCTTGCCAATACTTTGTGTTTCTCTTTTGAATTGATTAAATGGGAAATAATTATGTTTGTGGCCACCTGTATATAAGGTCAAAATATGTATATTGCTTTATTTTTAAGTACTTGTCATATACAAAAAGATACTTCAAATATGGTTTTAAGTAATCTTGCATCACTATTTTAGGACTTGTTTGACTTAGAGTCCTCATTTTGGAGCAATTTCTAACTTCATGGATCTATTTAACTCACAACAAGCAAATTTGAATTTGACCTCAAATTATTATCCTGATTAGATACTCTATACTATGGGAATATGCTATGGGAAATTATCTAAATTCTAATCTAGTAATTAGTATATACATTTCACTTTGAAGAACCATGAGCTAAAATTTTTTGAGTGTGAAGACTCTATCTATTGAGTTTTATTTGGATACAGCATTCACTGTAATTTGGGTTTTTGGGCATGAGAAGCAATATACTCTTGATGGTCCATAAAGCAACTATTCTAGTACTAAAGTAGGTCTATAACTCTTTAATGGTACAAAGGGCATCTTTTTCGTGAAATTTTTGTCTGACCTTGATCTTCTTAATGAGTTTAGATGGAAGTAATTTTGTTTCTGGGTTTGTTGTATTAGTACCTTTGTATGGAATTTCATGTCTATATGTAAAAAAGGAAAAAGCAGAATTTCAGCTACTATTGATATAACGGATGAGCAGTTAGTTGCACACTTTAAGCCAATAGCGTTTTGCAAGTCAGTTTAAGTTTATCTCTCTTGGACCTCTATTTGATTAATGATGACTTTATTTTTATATGTAGGAAATATATCCCAGCTGGACACATAAAACAGAGCATTTCAATAGAATTCACAATATGACTGGGGTGCCATATGACTCAATGCTCTTCTTTGATGATGAGGACAGGAACATTGAATCGGTTAGTGTCTCTGTATACCTCAAAAGCTCCATTCCAGTTATAGTAAATATGTTTAATTTGCCAAATCTTTATATCAGCTCTGTTTAAGTGATAAGTATTAAAAGTCCATTTACGAGTTTGACATTTAACATCAATTCTTTTGGTGCTAAACTCAACAAGCTTCAGTCAAAATCGCAGCTTAGAAGTGAGGGGATTGTTAAGTAAGACATGTTGAAAGATTACACCATATCTGTAAAAGCTAAGCTATTAGATTAGTTGGTTGTAGTCTCAGTATGGTATTAGTAGAAGGTCTTGAATTTGAATTCCTGCACTATAGAGATTTTGCTCCTGATTATAGAAAACTTATTGGCAGGTTTCTAAAATGGGAGTGACAGGCGTTTTGGTTGATAGGGGTGTGAATCTCAGTGCTTTAAGGCAGGGATTGGCAGATTTTGCTCGGCAGAACTCAAGCCAGCGGAGTTAAATCATACTCAACTGCATGGTGCCTTATCTTTCATTCACATTGGGTGGGTATTGGGTGTTATTTAACAGTGATGTGTCTGACATCGTTTTATTCGATGTTGTTTAAAAATTTTAGAGCTCTTAATGATCGGTAAATGTTGTATTTCCATGTTGCAATTCGGGTTTCCTTATTTCCACCTCAGAAGCAGCACAGGGAGGAAATGCCAGTCTTTTGAGGAACGTTTTCCTCCACCACCTCCATTAAGATACAAATAATACTTCGATTTCTCAATCTAGTGCGAAATACATGGGACTTTCTGATAAATATATATTATATGCTCTTAGCACCAATTATACTAACATATGGAATGTTTCAGAAAAGTAGTCTCTTAAAAGATGGCGTCAGGTAATTGTTAAGAAATTACTGTTTATATTTACATATCATTTTATCCGATCGTTGGTTTTCTGCCCATATATATAATATTGCATCAGGGACGGGCCTAGAGGGGGGCCCATAGGGCCTTGGCCCCCATCCCAAAAGTTTCCTTCAACAGACTATTATTCATATTCAGCCTAATAAAGGTCCTGTCTTGAATGTCTAAAAGAAAATTAAAGCCTGCTGTGCCCATGATGCTTGTAGCTTGTAATTAATACCCAAATCACACTATTTGGATTACAATCTAACAGTAGTATTAATTAATATTAATATAATGCAAGTAAGTGGATCAATTAAGTGATTGAACTCTAAAGAAAAAATCATTATTAATGATCTAAGACAATTACCAAGATTATTACTGTATGACCATTAGTTGTTCTTCTTTTTTGTTTTTTAAATTTATCATACCTAATTAATTTGTCTCGTTTTTACCTTAGCAACATGAGATTTAAAATTTTTAAGATATTTTAGTTATTGCATGTAAATTTATAAATTGGTTAGCCTATTCTGATTTCTAAAAACAATTGACCCATTTTATTGAAAACAAATGATTTTACACACATCAATTTATTCGAATCCGATGTTAAAATTACAACTCAACATATTCATAGCTTATTTTAAAAATACCAATGATCTACATAATTTGCTAGAAAAAAAAATAAAAGAAAGAAAAACTTTTTCTATTAATTTTCTCATTTTTTTTATAGGCAACCATCATTGTAAATTCCATGTAATTTTTATAAGTTAGGTTATTAAATATTGAATTACAAAAGCATTTTTCTCAAGATGATGAATCACAATCAAATATCATCATTTCTTAAACAACAAAACAACAAGTTTTACTATTGCCATCCCAAGAAGGTAAACATTGTCGTTATTACTCTTATTTGCAACCGATTTAGGAATATTTATTATATGTAGCAAATTGTGTCTTTCTTGACTTGCCAATTTTTCTTTTCCTTGTATAATTTATTTTCATGGTATATGTGTTGCCCCTTTTTTTGTTGGCTATTTATTTATTATTAATTTTTTCAAAATTTTATGAATATACTTTTCCTTTCATATAATAATATTATTACAGATTCAGTGGTTTAATGGTATTGATGATGGCCCCCCAACTTGTAATCCTACATCCATCCCTGTATTGCATGCGTTATTTATACCATGGGAAGGCCATCTAACACATGTAATAACTTAAAAATGTAAAAAGTGATTTCTTAAATTGTGCAGTCAAGTACTCATGGGAGGAACTCTTTTAATCAGTGTATTATTGCAAGAATCACCACTCGCTTTTCCCAGTAAATCATGTTGGAGGAACAGGTGGAAAGTTCTAAGCAAATATTAATTCATATTTTACAAGATATATATACCATGATTTGTGTTTTGTCTTACATATGTAGATAGCATCATATGATTGATGATGATATAAGAAGGAAATTTCGAGAAGAAAACATTGTGGGTATAGGCAAAATTAGTGCTCTGTCCTGTTCAAAACTTTCCTATTATAAAAAATGTCATCTGTTATGATTATCGATGCCGACCTCATTCTTTATTTTTTATTTTTTTTTTCTAATGGGTAACTTAAAGTGATTGAATATCAATATTTACTGAACTTTTGTCCCTTTATATCTATTTAGATTATTTATTATCATATTATCTTTTTTTTAATAATAAATAATAAATTTAATAAGTAAAAGTTTATTTGAATATATGATATTTAATAACTTGAAATTTTAAATATTAAATTTAATATGTAAAAAAAAATAACTATATATAATATTCAATAATTTTAAACTTCAAACATAAAATTAAAAAAATACGTAAAGTTCAAATAATAATTTTCTAAATTATTTTATTTTTTATTTGTATTATACACCTCTTGCTAAAGCAATTTGAGTTGTGCGGAGGAAAAGCAATCAAAAAAGGGAACAAACGATTACCAAAATAAAAAGGTCTCAAAATTGTTGAAAAAGGGGAAAGGAAAAATCATTAGACATTTCTGGTTCAAAGTGCAAAGGGCAATCAATTATACTTAGAAAAAAAAAAAGAAAGAAAATTCAGAGAAAGAAGGACATTGTCCGTGATAAGTGCATTTGCTTTATGGGAGAAAGTTGATTTTAAAATTAACAGAATCTTGGATTTTCTTTTGTATAATGATTTTTGACTTTACTGAACACTAAGCCTAACGTGAGAATCCATTTTGGAGATAAAGAAGATAGAGCGGCGACGAGAAGAAGAGGTAAATAAGAAAAGAAACACCATTTGCATTTCTTTAACTTCTTTATCTTTTGGTCAATACCTCTTTGGTAGCCTTCAAGCACAAGATTGATTAGGGTTTCATTTGTATTAACGGGTTGTGATTTATATTTTATTATATATTAAATTTTTATTAAGTATTAAAAGCATAAATAATTAAATAAAATCATAAATATATGATTACAATATATCAATTTTGTATTTTATTTTCATTATCAATGTTTCTAATTGTGTTGTGTTTATATATGTGCTATAAAGTTCGTAAATATATGATTAGATTAATATATATATATATATATATATGAGTGTGTTTTTTAGATTCGTCGATGTTTCTAATTGTGCCGTGTTTGTATTTTATTGTCTTGATGTGTTAAAAATCGTAAATCTTAAGATTTATAGCCTTCAACTAGATAAGGGAATAATATTTAGAAACTCGTGAAAATCAACTGGTTTTTTGCTTTCTGGGAAAGACTTAAAGCTCTTTTGCTTTTTCCTTTTCCAATCCCCTCCCACACAAAACCAAACGTAAATAAAAAATTCACTTATTCAAGAACTCGATACAAATACAAAATTAAGAAAATTGAGATGATATGATATTAAATTCGCTATAAGTTTTTGTAATAAAATATTAAAGTTTGACTTGAGCACAAGTCAAACTTCAAATATCTAGATCAATTTCAACTCGAAGTGAATTATGATTTTTAAATTAACTTGATTAATTTTGTTTATTTGAAAAAATTATCTTATTTTTAATTAAAATTTATACTCAATACCAAATTCAACTCGAAATTGACTTCAATTTAAGCTTGATCCAACATTTTTTTGACAACCTTATTGCCTCACTTTTTTTCTATTACATTTGTATTCTATAATAAAGCATATGCCATGATATCTTCCAAAAGATAATGAAGGCAATAAATTTAGACTATTAAAAATTCAAATGAGTATAATATTTAATAGTTTCAAACTTCAAATATAAAAATTGATAAGCAAAAAATTGATTGAATATAATATTTAATAACTTTAATTTTTAAGTATGGAAATAAACGAATAGGTTTTGAATTATTAACCCTTTTGATATACAAAAGGATGGACAAACTTTTGAATTTTATGTATGATAACTTTTCTTAATATTTTAGTTTTATTTTCCAATAGATAAACTTTTGTTATCACCCATTGCCCTATGAAAGAAAGCCTAAATTTTTGTAAGAACTTAAGTCTATGTGTGACTAGCTAACTTGAATCTCTATTGTGTGGAAATGATTATAATAAGGGGTATTGGATACCAATTACCAATGGCGTTTATAAGAAGGAAACTCAAAACTTTGAGACAATCAAACATCATTGTAAAAGGAGAAAATTAATGATAAGACGAGGTAATTCTTTAAGCATGGAGGAGTATCTTTATATTTACTAAAACCCCTCGAGCTCAAGGGAAAAAAAATATCTTTGGATTTTCAATAATAAAGGAGGAACTCTTATGTGCTCTATATGTAAATATGGAGGAAAAGTAAAACATATGGACAATTTGTTAATTGGTATTAAGCACCAATTAATAGAACTAACTAAAATAATTCTTGATATTGATACGACTCATAATCATAAAAATAATAACCGAAGATTTTGTGGATTATTGATATCACATGCACTAATAAAACTCAAGGTTCACCACGATCCAACAAAGAGATTTACAAGAACATAAGAACAAGAATATAATTGTTAAAAAGTCTTAATTCATGAATATATTATTCTATTACAATAGAATTCTTTATCTATCTAAATAGAAACAAATGTATCTCATTGTAAAAAAAAATAACAAAAATTGGAAACTAATTATGAAAACTACGTAGGAAACTCTTTAAAAACTCATCAACATGTTAGATCAATTGACTACGCTTCCTCATCTCCTAGTTGACTATCAATCGATCTACCACCCAACATTTTGATGACCTAAGAACCCCTTGGGCTTATCTTGGATCATCCTAGTTATAATTTCTCAAACTTAGATGCCCATTAGCAACTCTTATTACTTATGGTCCCAAACCTAGGTTGACCTTTCCATGATTACGACAAAGCTTAGGTGAAACAAAATGGAGGTCTAAATTGATTGAGTGACTTATGTAAAAAATTAACAGGTAAGTTATGGTTAGGAATGAAATTCCACTTGAACCTAAAGTTAGCTATTATTCCGTTTAGTTAATTATGATTTTTAAAAATATCTTGCTTATTTGTTAATAGGATTAACAAATTCAATAAAAGTTTTAATGTTCCAATTGAAGACTTTGCATTTTTTTAATTATTCTTAGTGGACAATATTATTTGTTTTATTAAATATTTGTGGATTTGATCACGATCTTATAATAAGAATAAGAGATATTTCTCAATCAATTGCCTTGCTCCTCATTCTTCAAGAATTAGAAAAATCCTTTTTGAGTTAGAACTTATTCATCGAAATATGGTTTTTCAACTTGATTTTTATTTACTTCCCTTTGTTATTTGTCAATTCATCCATCTTATTAAAGTCATTTTGATTGGTGAATCTTTAGAAAGTTTCTTAAGTGTATTATATTAATATCTTATGGAACTTTTCCTTTTCAAACTTTATCTTGAGTTCCTTCAAAGAGTTTTTTAACAATTTTTATAACTTTTGTGTATTCTAAGTTCCTTGACTATTAAAAAAAATGTTGCAAAAATCATTCCTTTGGCAAAGGAACTTTGCTAAGTTAAAAGCACTGGATTTAATGGTTGGACTTCCTTGGTTTGAGTTGTTTAGTCTAGGATGTTGTCCAAGAAGAATTTCAATAGGGATGGACCAAATATCATTCATGCAGTCAATGAATCCACTGTTCTAATGATTGTCCTTGTACATCTTCGAAATAATCTCCCTTTAGCTATTTTGATAGAACTTCTCCTCTATTACTGAGTTCAAGTTTCATTTCCTTCTATGAATAAGCCTCTATACAGGTGCCCTTCATGTATCGATACTTGAACTCCAGTCATACTTGTCTCCTATGCTCACCGGTAACTTCATTCGAATTT
Organism: Laguncularia racemosa; assembly: GCA_037954665.1. NCBI lineage: Eukaryota > Viridiplantae > Streptophyta > Magnoliopsida > Myrtales > Combretaceae > Laguncularia > Laguncularia racemosa. The sequence continues at coordinate 170,908 of JBBMOL010000269.1, forward strand.
TATTTACACTGATGATAACCTCCTACACGTTAAGAAGCAGACGATCAAACTCGATCCATGCTGTTAATCTTGAATTTTGACAAAAAAGAGTTTGTAATAAATAATTCCTTTGATAAATAATTATAGATATAATAGGCAGTAATGGCTAATTTATGATTTATGGCGACATGTCATGTTGCAGCAATGTGGTCCGTCCATCCTGATTCTTTCTAAAGGCATCCAAGATCAAAGATGGCAAAAAGACTTGTCATCTGGTACGATGCAATCATTTGTTATAAAAATTAAATATGATTGGGACCATAGTATGGCTATAAGTATAACAATGGATAACAACAAATCCATTCTCCATCTTTATACCATTCGAAGGAGGATTTATGCGAGCCACACAATATTCTCTCACCTCATAGCATTAACTTATATATATATATATATATATATATATATATATATGTTATGATTTTAAATTTCCTTTCAATATTCGAATGCTAACCTTTCACGCAATGCCTTTGAAACATGCACCACAGCCATTAATTTGGGGTCACTAATTCTCAGCCTCTATAGTCATGGATGGCTCAGTTGCTAGGACAAGGCTTTGCTTTTTTTATTTTTTTCTTTGATGTGATCCTCCACTTTAAAACAGAAGCCTACCATTTAGCAATTTGCTTCTCCATAATCTATGTTATCTTTGCATTTCGAGTCATTTCTGCATTTGCTTAATAAAATAACTATTTTATTGTTACGAAATAAGGTATCATGATTTTTTATAGAACTAAAGAAATAATTATTTTTAATATATCTTTATATCTATCCAAAAGATCAAATAAATTATAAAAAAAATAATTATTAATTTTTTTTAGGAATTATAATTTTATTTTTATTTTATTCTACTTAACAAACCAAATGTATCATTAATGTAATAAGATTGAGAAAAGCACATAAAAGTCTCTTATGTTAACACTAAAATTTAATAATATCTTTTAAATTTTAGTTGGGTTTTTAAATTTTTTTTTTTTTAAAAAAAAACCCTAACTTTTAAACGTAGTTAGGATATGTTAAGGTTGAACTCAAGAGAAAAGCATGATGAAGAACTTGTTTAAAGACCATGATAGGATTGTTGATTTTAATAAAATTACCGATTGCTAGTATTAAATTATTATCTTGATCAAAAGGACCCTTCCAAGTTCAGCAATCATCACTCTAAAGTCCAATCAATTTCGGGGCTGCAGACCAATTGAAACCTGACCTTTTCAATATCAAAATTAAAATTGAGTGGTAGATATTAATAATCTACATGCTTTTTTATCGTCGAAATCTGTCGTATGTCTAATAGAATATTAGCTTGAGATGTATTGGAGTGTGATATCACTTCTGTCAGACTTCAATGGCTAATCAGATGTTACAACTGGAAATTTAGTCAAATCATATCTTACACCATACTTTGGCATTCAAAATTATTTGGGTTGTCTATATGGTGTTGAAGATAGGGAATCATATGGTTAATGAGCCCGGTCCTTTATAAATTATGTGACGAACGAGGCCACTAGGATCAAGAGAAGAAACTCCAAATTTAGATAATATTTTATAAGTAAGCTAAAAAAAAAAAAAAATTGAGAATGATAAGATGATCCGGCACAGCTATAATTTGTCGACAAGTTTAGGTATTAAAGACGTCCGTTTATGAATCCTTAGTCTCTCTACCTTTATGAAATCCTCAAGTGGCTACAAATATAGGCTTGTCGGCCAGAATATTGGGTTGTCACATAATATAGAAAAATGGGTCATGGGATTATCATTATCTGGCTTACGCAGCAAGTGATTGGCTTTTGTTTGTTCCTATCTTAGACAAGCTATGAAAATATTAAGTTTTCAAACTAAGAAAATCTAGTTAAACTCAAACAAAAGTCATTTCTTTTTCAGCGTTATTAAACTTATTCGCGAAGTCTAACTCCTATGTTTTAGTAGCTTATTATAATGTATCGAAACTTAGGCCGTCTTACTGCTTATTATATATTTTTATCTTACAAGAACTTATTAAGACTCTTAATCAACACTAATACTTTTTAACATGTAACTCCTATATAAAAGCATTCAATACATCTCATAACTTCAAAATAAATTTCATAAATCCATATTAAATATCTAACGCAGTAGAAATATTTAAATACTAAAATAATATTCTTTAAAAAATAATATTTATTACAGTTAAATAACATAATTCACCAACTCCTGATCACCATAATAATAATGGTAATCTTCCTCTTCCTCTATATGTAGTTTATCCAAACCCAAGTTATCTTCTAAGGTATCATCTCCCTCAACACCTGCATCTAAAAATATTTCTTAAAGGGTGAGCTAATGCACGGTACATATAATACAAATACACACGCATAAACAAACATAAACAAGTATCACACACATCATGTAGTACATAACTACAGACAAACATTTCATAATACAATTTATGTCCACAAACAACAACATGATACTCATGACTCCCTTAACACATTTAACACATTAGAACATGATTTAGTAATGGGAACTGCTACTATGGGCCCCACACTCATGTCCACTTAATTCTCTTAACCAACATTCAGCTCAAATCATTTCGAAGCACAACTCCATTAAGGACAACGTTACATAAGCATCATTGGGGTGCTCCCTAGGGATCTATCACTACGAGCTCCTAGACTGAGCTAAGCATATACAACACACAACTTAAACACTTAAGTCAAATCATTAACTTAATCAATTTTAATGCATATACTAATTTAAATAAGCACAGAACAATATACAAGTTACACGTACCTTGAATCTTAGCCTTAAGCACTTCCAGTCTTGGACTTAAGCTAAATTGAAATCTGTACATCAACAAGCTCTTCTTAGTATTTAATATAAGATTAATATCAATTCTTAACTTTCTTAATCCTATTCATTTAAATTCTTTAAGGCCTTAATAGCTATTCAAGTTGCATGGAAATTAGCTTAATTAGAAGTTCAATTGATATATAATCACATTATGTTTTATTCAACACGACCATGTTAGGGGTTGTGTTGCTCAACACGAGTTAGTACACGATTGTGTTAAGGGTCATGTATCTTTCGGTGTAAAGTTTAACTTCAACATGGTTGGAACACGGTCTTGTTGAGAGGTCGTATTTCTCTCAATTCAACACGGTTGAAACACGACCGTGTTGGGAGGTCGTGTTTCCCTTGATTCAACATGGTCGAAACACGACTGTGTTGCAAGGTCGTATATCTCTTGGTATGAGTTTTGAATTCAACACGGTTGAAACACGATCGTGTTATGAGGCTATGTACCTCTCAACCAATTCTACAAACCTTAATTATTTTACTCCAAATTATCCTAAACTTGTTTCTCTTTATCCCTAAACTTAATTAAATTTCTAAAATACGTAAATACATCTAAATTACAAGGATTTTCGTACTTACATCAAAATTCCACAAGTCATATCCTTGAGTTGTTGATTCCCGTTCCCGTATCGTCTTTTTCTCAAGTTTTGAGTTCTGGATGAACAAAGTGATGTAATTATATCAAATTATCCATTCTCCATGAAAATTCTTGTATAAAAACCTTTACCTCTCATACTTGGAGTTAGGTCGTGCCGTTTTCCTTTTATCGTCTTAGGGTTTGTTTAGAGAGTGTTTCCTTGTTTGCTATTTTACTATGAAGGAGTGAAAAAAAAAGGAATGTTAAGTCATTTGAGGTTAAATATTCCCTTTTGTGGAATGTCCAAATTACCCCTCGAATTTTATAAAATTCTCGTCCTTGTCTTTAACTCTTTGTAACAACGTATATATCAAAATAGATAAAAATTCAGGTATTACATTCCCCACCCTCCCCTTTATAAAAACTTTCGTCCTCGAAAATACTTGATTCTAAAAGAGTTTTGGATAGTTCTTCCTCATTTTTGCTTTCAGTTCCCATGTCGCTTCTCTTTCTATTTGGTTAGTCCACTGCATTTTAATATAAGAGATTGTTTTCCGTTTTAGTACCTATTTCGTGGTATCCAAAATTCTGATTAGTCTTTCCACAAATGTCAAGTTTGGTTGTACATTCAGTGGTTCTAAAGCTACTATCTAATCTGGGTTGGGTACATACTTTCTTAGCATGAATACATAAAATACATCATGTATTCCAACCAAATTTGCTGGAAGAGATAACCTATAAGCCACAGTGCCTATTGTTTCCAAGATCTCAAAAGGGCCTATATAGCTTGAGTTTAGCTTTCCTCTTAACCCAAATCCGATCACTCCTTTGTCAAAGAAATCCTCAACAATACCTTATCTTCCACTTAAAATTCTAAAGGGCGTCTTCTCTTGTCTACATAGCTCTTTTGTCGAGACCGGGCTATCTATATTCTCTACCTAATTAGTTCCACCTTGTCTACCGCTTCTTATACTAGCTTTAGCCCCATCATCTATCTTTCTCTCACTTCATCCCAATGTAGTGGGGATCTACATCTTTTTCCATAAAGAGCTTCATATGGAGCCATCTGAATAATTGTTTGGTAATTTTTATTATGGGCAAACTCTACCAAAGGTATATGCTCATTCCAATTGCCTCCAAAATCTAGTGCACATGCCCTGAGCAAATTTTCTAGTATTTATATGGTCTTTTCAAACTGACCATCTATCTGTGGATAGAATGTTGTACTGAACTGCAATTTGGTGCCCAATGCTTTGTGTAGGCTGCTCTAAAATCTGCTCACAAACCTTGTGTTTCTATTAGAAGTAATGGTCACTAGCACTCTATATAGTTTGATTATCTCTTGTATGTATATCTGAGTCAGTTTCTCCAACTTATATCCTATTCTGATAGGTATAAAATAAGCAGACTTGGTCAATCTGTCCACTATAACCCAAACTGCATCCTGCTTCTCTTTAGTGCTTGGGAAGGCTATAATAAAGTCCATTTTCACATGCTCTCATTTCTATTCCAATACTAGAAGAGGCTCTAATTCTCCAGCTATCCTTTGATGTTCTATTCTAATCTGGTGGCAGGTGAGGTATCTAGTTATATATTCAGCTATTTCTCTTTTCATATTTCTTCACTAATAACAGTTTTTCAAGTCCTTGTATATTTTGGTACTTCTAGGATATATTGTATAGGTAGAGTAATGCACATCTTTCAATATTTCTCTCTTCAATTCTACATCATTTGGCACACATAGTCTCATTTTATATTTTAAGGTCCCTTCTGCATCTAAGTTACTTACTTTGTTCCATTTTACTCTTGATCACTTGGATACTATTATCTTTTATCTGACCAACTTTAATCCTATCCATTGTTGTTAGTTGTATCTTTAAGGTAGCCATTTTTGCTCCCACTTCTTGTGTTAAAACTTCTAGCTCCAATTTACGCATGTCTTGTAATAACTCTTTTTGCAAAGTGATGAAAGTGGCTATATTGCCTTGTTTCTTTCCACTAAGGGCATCTACCACCACATTGGCTTTTCTTGGATGGTGTTGTATCTCAAAGTTGTAATCCTTAATGAACTCTAACCATTTCCTTTGTCTTATATCCAACTCTTTCTATGTAAATATGTACTTCAATCTTCTGTGGTCAGTGAAGAGTTTGCACCTTTCTCTATAAAAGTAATGTTTCCATAGCTTCAAAGCTAATACTACAGTTGCCAATTCTAAGTCATGAGTTGGGTAGTTCTTTTCAAAGGCTTCAATTATCGAGATGCATAAGCTATTACTTAATGACCTTGCATCAATACACACCCTAACCCTTGAACTGGAGCATCACTATACATTGTAAACTCTTCTCCACTCTTAGGAAAAGTCAAAATTAGTGCTGACACAAGTTTCTCTTTGATCATTTGAAAACCGGCTTCACATCTATCATCCCATTCAAATTTCACATTCCTCTTCATTAATTTGGTGAGAGGAGTTGCTATTTTAGAAAACCCTTCTACAAATCTCCAGTAGCCTACTAAACCTAGGAAGCTTCTTACCTCTGTAATTGTCTTCAGTCTATGCTAGTCCACTATTGCTCTCACCTTTTCTAGGTTCAAAGATATTCCATCTCTATTAACCACATGACCTAATAAGACTACTTATTTCAATCATAATTCACATTTATTGAATTTGGCATACAACTTTTCATCTTATAACTTGCCCAATACCAGTCTCAAGTGTTCTTAATGCTCCTTAATGCTTTTAGAGTATATCAAGATATCGTCTATAAACACGATTATAAATTTATCTAGAAAATCCCTGAATATTCTGTTCATTAAATCCATGAATGCAGCTGGTGCATTAATTAGTCCAAAGGGCATTACCAAAAACTTGTAGTGCCTATGTATAGTCCCAAATGTTGTTTTCTTGATGTCTTCTTTAATTCTTAATTGATGGTAGCCTAATCTCAAGTCTACTTTGGAGAACGCCTGAGCTCCTTGCAACTAGTCAAACAGGTCATCTATCATGGGAAGAGGATATTTGTTTTTTATTGTAACCTTGTTTAACTCCCTACAGTCTATATAGAGTCTCAAATAGCTGGTGCATTCGTTAGTTCAAAGGCATTACTAGAAACTCGTAGTGCCTATATCTAGTTCTGAATGCTGTTTTCTAGATGTCTTCTTCTTTAATTCTTAGTTGATGGTAGTTTGATCTCAAGTCTACTTTGGAGAACACCTGAGCTCTTTGCAATTGGTTAAACAAGTTATCTATCCTGGAAAGAGGATATCTATTTTTTATTTTGACTTTGTTTAACTCCCTATAGTCTATATAAAGTCTCATGCTTCCATCCTTCTTCTTTATAAACAGGATTGGTGCACCCCAAAGAGAGACACTAGGTCTTATAAAACCCTTATCTTGTAGCTTTTGTAATTGTTTCCTTAGTTCGTCCAATTCCACCAATGTCGTCTTATGGAGTGATTTTGATATGGGTACTATGCCCTATACCAAGACAATGTTGAATTATATTTCCCTAGCTAGGGGTAAACCAAGAAGATCTTCTGGAAACACATCAGGAAATTCTCTCACTATCGATACTCCTTTCATCTTAACTTCTTCACTAGCTTTAACAGATATAGTTGCCAGTACACTTTTTCCCCACATCTCATAAGTAAGCAATCTAGTGGACCTCTGCACTTTCTAACTTGTATTCAAAATATCCATCCCCTAGTATATTAAACGGCACCACCATGTTGTGACGATCAATGGTGGCATGATATTTTGATAGTTAGTTGACACTTAAAATAATGTCAAATTCTATCATCTCCAATACAAGATCTGCTGGCATCACCCTACCATGTATTTCTATTTCCACTTCCCTCTACAGATCCTACTTATTCTTCTTCCTACTCCAATGGAGTACTAACAGCCAGATAGTCATTTATGTTTTCAACATTCAAAGCACATGTACATATAAAATTCTCAAACATAAGATACAAAGCATCGGTGTCGAACAGCACATATGCATTGCAAGAGTGTACTAGAAGCATACATGCAATGTTATCTACGTTAAGGATATCTAGAGCTGCTAATGGTGAATGGCAAATGCTCCAGTAGGAACTCTTTGTCTAGGACCTCCTACCTATGGTCTACCCCATGTCCTCTCACTAGAGGTCAGCTGCCTATTAGACTTAGCTTGCCTGATTTCCAATTTGTCCTTGAGGACGGTTGACTACTTTGTGTCCCCTCTAGTTGCACACATGACAAAAGATTAAGGAGACTGACCTCTTAGTGTAATGCCTACTAATGTATCCCGTCTTCCCACAAGAAAAACATGCTCCATCTAGCCATTTGCATTCTCTCAACGCATGTAAGCCCATAACATTTGATACATTTAACATTCGGCTCTATTGCAGTCATGCCAAAGGCATTTGTCTATTTAAAGAGGGGCTGCACACTCGTTGTTTTGCTTTGCTACACATGATATGTTTTGCCTCTATCTTGCCCCATTCCACTAGAGGCAGTCTTTTTCCCAGAGTTATTATTGCCTTGCGACTCCTTTGTTCTTCAATAATCTTCTTGTTCTGCTCGGGTACTTAGCCTTATCCACCATTTTATCATATATATTTAGTTGAAAGGCTCCAACTGCAAGTTGTAGGTCTAAGTCAAGCCTTTAGGAATCTCCTAGCTCGAGACCTATCATCATTACATACATTTCAGGAAGGAACTAGATAAGGTGGCGATTCAGCTCTGCCTATACTATTCAACTATTCGGTACTCTTGTTCACAATTGTTGTACTCACTCTCCATCTTTTCCTTGGAACTGCTGGGGAAGTATCTCTAATAAAACAACTTCTTAAATATACCAGTTCATGCATTCCCTTGCATGTCTGGGAATCGAGGCCCACCATTTTGCTGCAATTCCCTTAACGTGAATGCACATAATTTTCTTCCTATATTTTAGTATCTGAAATGCAGCAAATGTTTTCTAATTTCTTATACCCAATCCTCAACTTCGATTAGGTCATCCACTTGGGGTTAAATTCTTTAGCTAGTTTAATGAACCTGTCAAAGCTGATAGGTTCATTGGCATTCTTGTGCTATGGGACATTGGGCTAGTCTAATTCAATCTCCTCTAATCTAACTCTAAATGCTAAAAAGGCTATACACTATGTTTTAAGAAAAAGAGGGGGAATGAATGATAGATGATTAGAGTTACTAACGAAAGTTAAGTCTTTATAGTTGGTAAAAAACTTGCAAAAGTAAAGGACCTTTTGAATTTTACGAGTAAGATTTAAATGAATGTACTATTTTGCTAGATTTCTATGCATAATACTTTGTTTGAGTCTTGCAGGTGACATATCCATTTAGATTTTTGTTCCTTCACACAACATTAACAGACTAGCCAAAAACATAGGAGGCATTTTGGTCTAATCTAGTGGTTGAGATTTGAATGCCTTGATAAATCACTTACTTTGTGTGAAATGCTATAGTTCTTATTTTAGTGGAGCTAGTTCTTCCAGCAAAATAACCATACAAAAAATTATATTTTATTCTATCCTTGTGGCCTACTTCACTTTATACCTTGATTTCTAAGTGTTTTGCCAATTCATTTCACTAAGTACTTATGCTTTCATCGACAAACATCCTATATTTCAGCCAAAAAAATATAATAATAAAAAGAACATGAAGATAATGCAACAATTCATCAGATTACTTGATACCCATATTTCTACACACTTATAAACTTTGATTTAAACCGATAACAAAGCTTTGGTTACCTAAATCCTTAATTATTGCACTTGGTTGATTCCCTAATGAATATTGGACAACAATATTGGGAAAATATTTTTAAAATGGAAATCCAACTTTTCCATCGTCGTCCATTTCCTAACTAAGAAGTCTTCTTTTTTCTTGAAAAAAATTCCTAAATCAATTCAAGTACTTAGTATGAACATACATTATATATTGTCACCGAAAGTGCTGACTGAAGTTTCACGATCAGGTTCAACAGAGAGCCGTTTTCCTTAAATCTTCATGTGATTCGTACGCAACTAGCATAATAGCATTTGTCATGTATGCTGCAGATACGTAAAGTCACATGCTAACAACTTCGTATGTATTGGCAGGTAACGAGCAACTTGCTCAATTGTTGTCATATAAACAGGACTGTGTCCTGTTCATTGTCTTCTAGTGAGGTGCTATGAGTCTGTTCTATGGCTGAAAAGTCAACATGGGTGGAGCAGGAGGAGTAGGAAAAGTCCAGTTTAACTGCATGTCCTCGTAAACTTGCAAGTGGGCTGTACGAACTTTCGTCGCCAAATGCCTTGTCAAAGAGTGTTTGATTTTGCCTTTGCCTCAAGAATATTGACAGCCATTCACTCCTATCGTAAGAATTACGGATACGTGAAAAGCCACACCTGATTTAACATCGAGGATTAACGTGATAATACATAATATGCCGAAAATTCAGCCGTAAACGATATAGACTTTTTTTATTATACCATGAAGGAAAATCATTTCCTTTTAAAGATGGTTGGCTAAATGTTTACTTCATAACATAGAAAACCTATGGAATGGACCTATGATCCAAAGTACAAAAGTATGACTTGTGCTGTGCAATCCGGCTGGGGTTCAAGGGTTAATAAATAACAATTTTGACATTTTCGTATGGAGCATGAACTACCTAGCTTTTATAACTAAAGATAAGTTAATTCCGAGAAAATAAATACATAATATTCGGGACATCTTCTGACATCGAATAAATGCATATTTATTTGTTCCCGTTTTGGTCTACTTTTCATTCTAAATCCTAACATTTAGTACTCCTCGTTGCATTTTGAATCTCAAGAAATGATGAATTTATAAAGATTTAATGGGATTATATGGTGGAATAGTTTTTTTTTTTTTAACACAATTCAACTCTTTGATTATCATAGTAATTTTATTTATTTATTTAATTTTTGGGTTCAAACAATAATTGAAAATCCCGTATGGTTATTTTTATGATTTTACGAGAGATTGGTTTCTTTTGATGAAAAGTCTTAAGAAAGATTTCCAAACAGTTAAAAACATTATTAGGTTATAATAATCATCGATTGAGAGGAAACAAGAAGGAAAGTCCAATAATTACGTGACTTCTGCGATTCTGTCTGTAGTATGATGGAGCTTTAATGATTTGACTAATGAGCGTAAGGCGTGCATGCATTTCTTATGCAGGCATGTTAAATGAGTTTTAAATATTTGAAGATGAGATCAGTAAGGGGTAAAAAATAAAAAATTAAAATGCTTTCAACATGAGTTTCAAGAGCTCGAAACTGAAAACGCATGGATGGCTCTTAAAAAAGACCTTAAATAGATTTATCAATCAACAACGTCATCAACTTGAATCCTCGCGTGATTCGATAATCATGATTATTGCTTACGATTACATTGTACTAAGTTAAAAATGATAATAATCTATTATTAAAAAAAAAATTACATAATACTTCTCTCTCAATCTCACCTGTATCGTAAATTGCGGGTGCTTATATCACTCTACTCGTTGGAGTTTGTAACGGGTTGATTTGATTTGACCTGATCAAAACGTGTACTTTAACACCTAACTGGAAAATTCAAATACGATATAGTAGCATATGATTATAAAGAAATTGTATAGGTAAAACTTAATATAATTAATAAATGAATTGAATTTTTTTTAATTATTTATAAATATGTATGGATTTTAGTTTACATTTAAATTAGTAGATAAATCCATTTAATAAATAAGTTTTTTTATATATATCTAACTAGTGAATCCATTTAAGATTAATATTTATAATTTAATTATGCACTTTAATAGTTAAGACTTTCCTAATATAGTGGCATAAACACTAGTATTAAGATTAAATGAATTAGGTTCAAATCCTTTTCTCTATTTGTGATCACCGAAAAAAAATTATGATTTTTTTACTCTAATCTCTTCTTTAGTTTCTACATATAAACATCCTTCTCTCTCTCTCTCTTTATCCATTGTTACCACTCGTCTTTATACTCGCTAGTTGTCGATACTCTCTCTCTAATTATTATCTTCATCTACTTTGTTTCCAATTCTATAAAAGTAATACTCTTAACCTTTTATTTCCTTTATATTCTAATTTAACATTTTTCTAAAAGCATGCAATATTGCATTTCAAGCTTCATTTTATGTACATCCATTTAAGCATATTTTAGTAAGTCCCAACGCTGTAACCATTTAGTATTTTTATTAAAAACTGAATGGAATGTATTAATCATTTTTTGTTTAATATGCTTAATGTTGTCTATTAACACACAAAATAATTATGCCATAAACTTTTGTTTAATTAGACACATAGTACTTAAGTCTAAATTGGTGATTGAACTCTTAAACTATTATATTTTTATTGAACTTATCAATATATCTAGTCTATGATTAGAAAGATACATTTGCAACTATTAGTATAGTTTTCAATGTAATTTCCTTTTGTAAGTATTGAGCAAATTAGAAAGATAAACATAATTTTCAAATATAGACTTGAAAGTTATGGCATATTTATTCTAAAATTTTCTTAATTAATAAACAGATTTAACCTAGATATAAAATGTGCTTATTAAGATGATTGGGTTACACTGTTAGATTTTTAGATACTGACCTATTTAGATACAGATACAAAACATAACTTATTATCACAAATTGTCAACCCTATTTTCTTAGGTTAGTGACATGACCTAAAGAATGAGGCCTATTTACAAGGGATTTTTTTTACAAGATTTGGTTTGGTAAGTTTAGAATAGAGATCCCTAGACCAGTTCAAACACTTTCAACCTTTCTTTGTAAACTTGTGTAGTTAGCATCTTTAAGTGTATAGACTGTCCACTTGTAGTAGTCTAATTTATTCTTTGTTTATGATGTGCTTAGAAATTTATTTTTTTTTCTACTTCTAAGCTAAAAATTTGTCACTCATACATCATAAGCCATAATGATCAAATATCGTTTCTTGTAAGAGATATTACCTATTAACAATTTTACTTTGCCACCAATTTTGTTTGTTGTTTTCTTTTAGTCATGATTGGATTAGCAGATTGATTCGTTTAATCAACCAACTTGAGATGGGCAAAACTAAGCTAACAGTTGAAATAGCTTGATTAATTCTAGCCCATTATGGATAAAGCTAATGAGTTCATTTAATCTATTTGCATAGTTTTAAATAATGACTTGCTCAATCATGTGATACGTTTTATAAAATATTAATCCTAAATAAAGGTTCAAGTACAGTAAAGTCGGTTTGTTCTTATCCATATGTTAGGAAATCCACGACAAGATGACATATGGCGTTCAAATTACGGTCCATAACATGCGCTTCGCGAAACAGTTAGTCAAAAACGCCTAGGGTTTGGTTGGGCGGTTTATGTCCGGTCCACTGGCTTGAGCAATGAGAATGAGCAACTTCGATCATTTTTATTTGTGGTACAAGTAAGTTTCCTGCTTGGGGATTCAGAATTGGACAATGGGTGTTCGTTAGTTTATGTAATCAACGTTAACCTAACCATGATTTCATCGTCATTAGATGACTATTCATTACGTTAGACTCTTATTGTTGATTTGTAAATTTCCGATGAATTTCATGGAAGCAATGCAGGTAAGGACGTTGATTTTTATTTATTCAATTGCTTCCAAAGGTGACTCACCTCCAATACTGTTAATTTGCATTTATTTGAACCCTTTTACACGACGTAGCGGAAAGAAACAGCGTAGGGTTGTTTATATATATATTCAATCTCGTGATACAAAAATACTTACCATTGAATTCTATAAGTGGATACCGTGTATGAAGTTTGTTCAATAATACTAAGTACCATCAAGATAAGAAATTAATATATAATCGTGAAAATTTGTTCAATCAAACTATTATATACATTTGATTAGTGGGACATCGGTAAAATAAGTTGTTGAAAATAGCAAATACTCATCCATATTTTATTATGATACAAGCTCCATATAATTCGGTATATAAATTAGAAACTCTTTTGACCTCTCTACCATTTTTCTATAAATTAGAAAATGGGATAGTATTTAAGACGAGTTTTTCATTATGTGATAGTTATTATATTATATTTATTTAAATAATGTGTTGTATAGAATATGAAAAAAAAATCAAGAACTCTCTTGCAATTTAATATTATATATTTATGTAAGCTAAAGTCTCATGCTATGCACATATTTTGATTTAAGGTATGTATAATATTGATTAAAATAATGGATACGCATTAAAGAATATCGTATTAACATTTTAACAATATATTTTCCTAAGTGCATGAAAATATCAAGACCGGATTCTGAATATAAGATAGACAAAAGAGATGTTATTTCGTACAAAATCATGCAAAAGTTGTAACTCATCACGCAGAGCTCGCATATCTCCTTAAGTACCATTTTTCGTATTAATGACATGTCTATAAATATATTATTAAAAGAAAATAATTTTTAGTAGCAAAATGTCTAAGTAGCTAAATGAAAAATTATTAATGGCCAAAAGATATTATTAATTAAAATTTACAAATAATAAAAACTTTCAAAATCTTCAATATATATAACTCCGATTAGCTGTACCTTTTCTTTAATATTACTTTTGATCATTTATAATTTTTTTGTTTTTGTTACTAATACCTTTTGGTTCATTAATATTTTTTTTTATATGTATCGAAAGACATATCATTTATACAAATAATAATACCTATAGAAGAGTTGCAACATTTATTTAATTTATTACAAAATTATACAACCCAAGCTATATAATATTGCATTCCCACAATTCAAAAGCTCACCATATCATAGTCATATAAAACTACAGTATGTAATACGTAGTTATATGATTAAACAATAATATTAGCATCATATATGAAATAATTTATAAATACATATATTATTAATATGTTAATATTGATCCTTTTTAAACAAATAATCTATTTTTTTTCAAAGTACTATAGTTTGTATAAAATATCGCACCGGCCCGCGAATTAAATGGCATTTTGAGTTTGATTTGATTGGATTACCAGCTACATTGAAGGCAAGTTAATGGGACATGAATTTAAAAGTCAAGCAAGGAAGAAAAGGTGAGGAAGTTTAAGTATTTATGGCGAACAAAATTAAGGGATGGCGAACACGAATTGCTTTAGCGTCATTATTATTATTTTCCAAATGACCTTGTGGACCGTTCTTAATTACGTCTTAAGATTGATTGATTGTTATATCATAGTACTAGTACATGCACATGGTAGCAAAGTTTTGGATCCTAAGCTTTCACGCAGCTAGATAAGTCAGTATTAGATATAAATATTGATAAACTTATTGATAAAACTTTAGATCCTTTACATACCTCCAGCCATTGTAAAGCAAATAGGTGTCCTATTCGGTGGAGAATGGTTTTGCGTCTCGGTTACGATTAGTGCTTCTAAACCTTAACTCACTTAATATAAATGGTGTATTTTCTGTAGTAGTGAGCAGGATTAGGGACCCCGTAGTATTCCTATTTATAACCTATTTCATCAATGAGTTGTTCCACAAATTAGGAAATATTTAGAACATAACTTTCCTGATATAGTGGGATTTATTGTTCCTGATTTAGTGGGATTTATTGTTTCTGATTTAGTAGGATAATATTGTTCCTAATATTATGGGATCATGGACCATATCTTGCGGTTATTTTTTTTCCAATTAAATAGGAGAGAATAACCAATAACCAACAAATATACCCTTGATGCGTAAAAAAGTAAAAACAACTAAAAAAAAAAAAAGAACAAAAATAATGTTTCATTGGAATTAACCTTCATCCTCTTTATGAAATATAATATATATTTTTAATAAAACAAATGTTTTACTATAGGCTCTATAAGTTTTGTATATAAAAATCTTATAATATTGCATATGAATTACTTTTTCAATACTATATAAACTTAAAATTTATAGAATAAAAGATAAAATTTACAAATTTTATAAGACACCCTATACCTATAGGTTTTACAAGGAGCAAGGTACTAGATGGTTTTAAGATATTATAAGATAAATTCTAATTCCAAAATTTATGAATTTATATCTTATAAGATAGGATACCAGTAAATCCTTATACCCAATCTACTTTGTACCTAATCACTCCCGCATTACCTTTTCAATCATTAATAATTATTTTCTTTTTTCTATGTTAAAAAACATGTCATTTATACAAATAATAATACCCATAGAAGAGTTGCAACCTTTGCAAATTTAATACAAAATTACATAAATCATGATATATAATATTGCACTCCCACAATTCAAAAGGTTATCATAATATCTTATTATTATAGAGAAATAGTCAACAATTATATAAAACTACAATATCTGATATATATTTAAACAATTAAACAATAATATTAACACCACATTTGAAACAATTTATGAATATACATTATTAATTTTTTTTCCCAAAAAACAAGTATCGTTTATTCGTTCAAAGATTTGCACATCAGTTTCTAATATAAGGCATTTCTTTTTTATCTAAAAGTATTAATCCTCTACAATAGGCATCTAGATTAAAGAAGCTAAATGTTACAATACTTGTATTGATCTTTCTTACTTTGTTAGTGAGGTACTATACCACCTTATTTGATTCTCTGTATATATGAAGAATTGAAGCTTTCAATTTCTGCAATAACTTCTTTATGTTTTGAACTATATAAAATATGTGCCATGGAAATTTTTCACCATCTTCAAGCCATTTTACTATTAACATTGAATTTACTTCAATCTGAATCTGTTGAAGCTTGTATTGTTGGCAAAGAATTAAACCTTGTTCTATAGCTATTAGCTTAGCTTGACAACAAGCATCTGAATGCAACCAAGATGTGGCCTTCTTCATCTTGGACTAGGCCTCCACCAGTTGCATAACCATTTAAAAGGGATGCATATGTGTTGAGCTTCACAATTCTTACTTGTGATTTAGGCCAAGCAAATACAATTGGTTTTTTACGTTTGATGTTGCGATCAAAAGTCGGAAAATTTTGAAATGCAAGTATGCTTTCTACCACTACTCTTCTAATCGCCCAATTCAAATTCATTACTCATTTGTATTTTTGTTTTAGTCTAAATCTTTAGAAAAATCATAGAAGATAAGTAATAATCATGATCACTCTTTCATCAGCTTCTTTGAATTTTGTGGTCCACCACAGTATAAAATGACCAAATGATTTAAATTTGATCAGTGGGAGGAGATTGTATAACCTTGAGAGTTGCTGTCAGTATTCTTTACAAACCCTACAATAAAAAAATAAAAAAAGCAATGTTTAATTGAGTCATTTTCTACTTGACAATTCCAACATCAAAAGACTAATTATATGCCTCTCTTCTTAAGAGCATCACTTGTGGGAACTACTTTTCCTTAACTTTCAAAGGAATATGGATATTTTGGGAGGGATTCTATTGTTCCAATAATATGCATATTGAATGACTAAAGAGCCTTGCCAGTTCTTTAGGAATCTCCATGTCTGTTTGTTGGAAAAAGTTTCTATCCTTCGACAACTTCCATATGATGCAATTGAATGAGGAAGAATCACATGAAATTTTTGAAATCTTAGATGCACGATCTTGCCCCAATTTCCGTTGCAATAATTCCTTATTCCATCCACCATTTGTTTTGTAATCACTTATCTTTTCCATGCAATAATCCTACGAAAGCATTAAATGATAAAGATTAGACATCTTGTACCAGTTATCAAGCCAAAAGGTACTGTTCCCATTATGAATCCTAAAACTATATATGTTCCTCTGCTTATGATCTAGCTTTAATAATTCTTTTCTAAAATAGTGAATGAGTTCTTTTCCTTTACTAAGCATGGGTGTGAATCCTGTTTGTAAACACCCTATTTTTGCCCTAATAATCAATTATCAATTTTTTCTTCTTTTTTTAATATTTTTTCTAATTTGGAAAAAATAGGGAAAACATTCAAAAAATAAAATAAATAAGAAAATACATCAATTTTGGAAAATAATTGCAGAAATAGTAATAAAAGGAATTAAATCATTTTTACAATTTTTTGAAATTTCAAAAAAAAACAAAAATAATAAAAAATCGCATTGCATATATGCAAAATGCGAAAATAAAAAAATCGAGTAAGTGGGCTAGCCCAGCTAGTCCGAGTCACGATCCTGTGCGCACGGGAGGGGGTCAAGTCAAGGGTTCGAAACGCAGGAGAGACAAATTCCGTGTTTTGCGATTTTTTTCCTTGCCTGGAACACTTGTCAGCAGCAGATTGGCTGAAACGGGCGCACGCACCGGGTGCATGATTGTCTTCAACCTTTATCCGAGATGGTCGTCGGTGAGGGAAAAATCAAATTTCAGCCATTTTGATTCGATTTTTTGCACAAATCCAATAGATCTTCAACAGAAATAGGATAAACATCATCTAATTAGAATCAAATCACAACAAATCAAATGATTTACACAAATCGGAGATGGGTTTTTCAACCGAAATTCGATTTGCTTCAATCGGAGGAAATCCGAGCTTATCCAGCTCGATTTCTTGTGCCTATAAATAGAGGAGGAAGGGAGGAAGAAGGATCACGGATCAAAAGTCAGAAAAAGAGAGAAAAGGAGAGAGATCCAAGCCTCGTCGAAATTCTTCAATCTACAACCGTCGATCGAGCTCGAAACCACCACCAGGAAGCGATCTTGAAGAAAACCATTGCCACGGTCAAGATCCCCATCACTTAAAAGCTTAGAAGCCGCCTTTAAACGCCGTAGAAAGTCGCCAGAACGCCGTCAATGAGCACTCCCAACCGCCGTGACTGATCGACCCGACCCGACCTGCTTCGACTCGATCCGACCCAACCAACTCGACTCGCGCATCGACCCGGATCCAAGTAAGTCGGATTTTCCAATTTTTTTATTATTTATTTATTTTTCACTTATTTATTTAGTTATTTTATTTATTTATTGATCGAATTTTATTTATAAAAAAATATAGAAAAATGTTAGAATTTAGATTAGTTTTTTTAGGATTCAATTTAGGGTAGATAATAGAAAATAATAATAAAAATAAAAAATAATGATAATAATAATAATATAAATATAAATATAAAAATATATATTAGAAAAAATAGTAAAATTTAGATTTTAGTTTAAAATAGATAAATAATATAGGAGAAAATTTTTCAATAAAAATTTATAATAGTAGAAATGGGTTGAAAATTAGGGAAATAAAATTTTTATCACTTAGAAAAATCTTTTTCTTAAATAAATCCAAAATTTTTTTTTCCTAAATAATTATTATTTTTCAAAAAATCAAACGATCAAACTTAGGCTTAGATTTTTTAGAAAAATACTAAAATGGTAAAAACATAAATAAAAAGAAATTCCATAATTAAAAATCACAAACACATTAAAGTTTATCAAGAAAAGCGAACTACGGCCCGTTTGATCCTGAATAGCAAGTACGTAGACATCCATTTGGGGCAATCCTAAAATGAATAAAAATCATTTTCTTAGAATAGGTTATCCAAAAACACAATGAAAAGACAACAAAAAATAAATAAAAGACATTTTGGATAAGGTTTAGATTTTAGGAGAATAAGGTGGTAACCTTAGGGTTTTAATAGGTTAGTCTCCGAACCTAGAAACTTTGGTTTTCCCTTTCCTCTTTTCACAAAAATGAAAAAGGAAATCATGCTGACCAGTGGTCCAAATTAGGACTGATCTGCTCAATTAGTCCTAATTCAATATTTCCCAACCACAGTTAGGTGGCAACTCCAAAACAAAACGAAATTCCTAACTCAAGTCGAAGGTCTACATTAGATGAGCATAGGGTCTAGTATAAATCGGATTAAGAATGGAAAATAAAAAATTAGACTCAACACCGTCTATATTTGGAATGGAAATAATTAGTAAACAAATAATCACCCAATCTCATCCATCACTAAGGCTTCATGTCTTGTACCTTGACTATGTCTTCAAGTTTTCAAATACCCAGACCTCCCTCTTCACAAGGTGTATAAACCTTCTTCCATTTGATCCAATGAACTCTTTTTATGGTTTTTAGATGTCGTCCAAAAAAATCTTCCAAATCATCTTTCTAAGTCCTTAATTATTAATTTAAGAGGTTTCTATGCTTGTAACACATATTGGGGAATGAAATGAAGAATGCTTTTGATTAAAATCAATCTACCACCTTCAAAAAGCCAATAATTAGCCTAACTTTCAATTATGTTCTTTATTTTCTAGACTAAGTCAAAGAAAACTTATTTTCTTTTTCTCCAAACAACCAAAGGACAACTCAAGTACTGTCCTTTGGTTTAGGGAGAGGTATCTTCCCCTATAGTTAAGAAAGCACTTCTATTTCTATTTACTCTTTAACCTAATATGTTCTCATACTAGCTTAAAAATGATTATTACTTCTTGGTTGATTTGGAGCAACCATTAATGAAAAGTATGCAATCATCAGTGAAGGCCAAATGAGAAATGCACTTAGGTTTACCTACCTAATAAATCATCTATGAGTTATTGTTGATTAAATCATTGAGAATTTTTTATAACACTTCTAAACAAATAATAAACAAAATAGGTGAAAGTGGATCTCCTTGGCATAAACCCCTTGAAGACTTGAAGAAACTTGCAATATTTTCATTAATATTTAAAAGGAACCAGCAGTTAAAAAATAGCTTAAACACCATATGACAGATGAACAAAATCTAAGACTATTTAGTACTTTCATTAAGAATGACCAATTCACTCTATCATAGGCCTTTTCCATATCAAGTTTATTACCAAATTTCCACCTCTTACTTTTCTTTTTAAAGAGTGTAAAGGATCCTGAGTAATTAAGGTATTTCCATGATGTTTCAACCCTTCATGAATCCCATTTGATTTTCAACTAAACACTTTGGAAGAAGAGTATTTAGTCAATTAGCCAGTATCTTTGATATGATCTTAGCAAATACATTATATATACTGATGGGGCTGAAATCTCTCCACTCATTTGAACTATCATTTTTTGGAATCAAAATGATTATTGTTGAAGTGAAATAACATGGAAGAGGTTGCCCTTGAAAGAAGCTACTTATCACTTCCATAATGTCCTTTTTAATGATATTTCAACTAAATTTGAAGAATAAGCTACCAAAGACGTTAGGCCCTACAATCGCATTATCATCTAGTTGTTGTATGATTTGCCATACTTCCTCTTATTTTGGAATAGATACTAGTCGGTTGTTCCACTCCTCAGTCATCTAATCCTTTAGCCATTCTAGTTTTTAAAAATCTGTAACATCCTCTTACTGGAAAAGTTTTTTAAAATAATCAATTGGTGATTTGTTAATTTCTTCTGAGTCTTCAATCCATTGCCAAATCGCATCTTTAATTCTTGTGATTGTTTATTTGCACTGCCTTTGCCTAATGATTTCATGGAAGAAACGGGAATTACAGTCTCCTTCTTTTAACCATTTAACTCTTGCTTTTTGTTTGAGCAAATTGTCCTCACAAGCTAAAGAGAAAGAAAGGTGCACTTGAGCTTCATGAAGTGCAATCCCATTGTCTTTAGTTTCATTCACTTCTAATGCTTTTTCTAGTTCATCTACTTTCCTTTCCCATTGCTTAACTCGATTAAAAACATTGCCCACTACATTCTTATTCCATTCTCTTAAATCTTTTTTGAGACAAAGTAATTTTGTCTATAGCTTTACTAATCCTTTACACTCCATTGGACAATCCCATCTCTTTTTTATTGCATCTATTATACCCCTCTATTTAGTCTACACATCAAGAAATCTAAATGAGCTTCGAGAATTGAATTGAAGCTCTTTGATTCTAATTAGGAGAGGATAATGATCTGAGTATGTTTCGTTTATGTGTATCACTTTTGATGATACATTACCCAACCATGATGAATTGAAAAATACTTTGTCAAGTCTTTGCCATATATTCCCTCTGTTCTATGTGAAAGCTGACCTCCAGAAACTTGCTTCCTCCAAATGATAGTCCGCAATCATTTGGTTGAAGTCGTTCATTGCTTTGGTAGAAGGTGAATTCCCTCCTTTCCATTCCACCATCAACCTAATGTAATTGAAGTCTCCACATATCGTCCACAGTTGATTGCCTCGTTGAGACAATTCCCACAAATTTGACTAGAGATTTAGTCTACCAACTATGGTTGAGCTAGCATATACCACAGAGAAGTAGCTAACTTTATTGGCTATAGAATTCTAGAATTGGATTGATAAACTTGTTCACTATCCTACATTGTTTGTACTTGTCTAAGGTCCCTCCAAATAATCCAAATCTTTGAGTTCATGTCAGTCAATCATCCTTAGAAATTCAACTTTTTTATTAGCAAGTGTAAACTTTCAACGCTTAACATTGGATATAAGATTGCAATGTACTTTAAGTTGTATATTCTACTTAGTTTTTTCACCTGACTGATTGATCTTTGGTTTCCAATCTCTCTAATATTCCAACATACAAAATTCATGATAACACTATATTGATTGCGGATCCTACTCTACCCAAGTTCCTCACCATTTTGTTCACCTACACCCTTTTACTCCTCCTTCTATTCCTGTTAATTGTTGTCCATTTCTTATGCTTTTCTACATCTATTTCTGCATTTGACGCTCCTTTAATACATCTTGACCATGTTATTCCAAGTTGCTTTTGGTCCCAACATTTTCATCAATGTAGTGTAAAGTTGGAGGAAGTTCTAAATGGTTGTCTTTTGAATTTGTGTTTTTGACATTTATATTGTCAATTTTAATTGCACCCTCTATATTCTAGACTTTGATATGCCCTTTGGTATTGGCTCATTTTGCTTGAGAATCTTCATAACCGTATCTTGTTTAGTAGGTGATATCTTCGGTCAACTTTCTTGGGAATTGTTTGGTCCTATTCTTCGACATTACTATGCCCCAAAAGTGTTTCCTCTTTTGATTCCACTCTATTCTCTCTAACTTCTATTTTTTTCTTTACTCTGTACTCCATTTTCCCTTGATCTTTTACTGTATTGGAATCATAGTTGTTGTTAATTTGCAATTTTCTCTTGAATGACCAATCTTGCAGCAAGTCAAACAGTATTTAGGGACGTCTTCATAGATCACCTATTGGTAATACCCTATTTTCTCATTTCCAAGCTAAATTCTATTTTTTAAGAGGTTTAGAGATATCTAGCCCTATTAAAATTCTCGCTATTGATGGACAAACTAACAATTTAGTTGCCTCATCGATACATAGAGGGTTTCCAAAAGCCGATCCAATAGCAAACAAAATTGCTTGATTAAAATAATGAACTTTTAGATATGGTAGAGAAATCCAAACCAATACTATTAAGCATTCTACTTTGGGGTCAAATTCCTTTGTCCACTTGAATAATCGCATGGAATAGAGGCCTAATTGTCGAACTAATCTTTTCCAAACCCTAGGGTAATCTTCTTCTAATTTAAATTGAATTAAGATATGTATTTCATTAATAGCGCCAACATGATACATACCTTTCAATCCCAATTTATCAACGTTTTCCTTTTTGATTTGATTGGATTAACACCTAAGTTAAATGGGACATGAATTTTGAATGCCAAAGCAAAGAAGAAGAGGTTAGGAAGTTTAAGTACTTATGGCAAGCAAAATTAAGGGATGGCTCACTAAGAATTGCTTCCGCCGAGATTACCATAATATAGATGAAGCGAAGATTGATTTTTATAAATATTTCGTATCATTTGTAAACATAGTGTTATGGTTTTCAAGAGAAGATAGGTATTTGATTTTGATAATTTATATAATAAATTTTTGGAATTACACACCTCATCCACAATCAAACATCCATAACTTTTGCTATTGTGGACTGCAGCACATAGCTACGCATATTAAACTTTTGAAGATGCCATCTTATGTATAATTTTTTTTTTACATTCACTTTTGAAGTTGGGCACAGACTTATATTTCCACACCAATCATGTTTTCTTTCTTTTTTTTTTTTTTTTTTGGTGGTCCATATGACCTTATGGAGCTTTCTTAACTACGTCTTAAGATTAATTGTTCTTAGATGGTACATGTACATGTTCAAAAGTCTTGGATCCCATGCATTCACGTAGGTAGATAAAGTTTGCATCGGATGCATGCACCTAAAATTAAAAGGAGATAAGTGTAATGCATATCAAAAATGGAAACTATTATAAAGTCATTAACTTTTTCAATTTTCATATTTTCACTTGTTAGAATTTAGTTTTCTAATCTAAAATAGAGAATGCGATGTAAAAAAAATAAAATGTAAAAACTATCAAAATTAAAAAAAAATAGTATTTTACTAAAATTAACCTTTAATTTTCCTATAAAATAAGATATACATACTTTTAATTTGAAACTCGATCGAAGGAATTTATTAATAAAAAAATAATTTTTAAAATGTATTAACATCAAAATCAAATCAAATCAGTTATATATATAAAAAAATTATGCTCTATAAATGTAAGTAACTATAGGGTTGTCGTATATCTAGGGTTTTGGATCCCACGGTTAAAAGGTCTCTGTCCCGCGTGGAAGAAACTACCCGCGGTTTCAGATCTAAATCTAACATAGATAAAGAAGAATATTTGTCCAAAACTTGCGCAGTTAGGGCACGCAAATGTAAATTTCAAGTAAAATTCATGGATATAGCTATTGGAATAATAAGTCCCTTATCATTCTTTTATCCTTAGCAGGTGTAGGACCATATTTTTCCAAAGGGCTGACACGTGGGGGCACCCACGTTGACTATACCCAATTAAAGTATTAAATAAATCGGAGGATTATGCCATTCTTGATAATTATTATCCACACGTTATTATTTAAAAAGGTCGGAATAATAATTCTCCATGAATCATTGTTACACGCCAAGTTTTGCATTGCATCTTACCCACACGAAATGATGAATTAAAATTAAAACGTGTTTTCTTTGAAAATGAACAGAATTCCCTCCCACTCATTAAAAAAAATATATATATGTTGGGACATAATAATTACAAGGTTTTGAAAAATATTATGTTTTACATTTTTAATAACACATCTATTTATTTATTTTTCTTTCATTGTTAGGACTATGATTATTTTGAAAGACTAAATGTACTTCATATTGATTTGGACCACATCCGTTGGATATGATTTTTGGCTAGCGATACAACCTAGAAAAATTAGGTACATGTTAGTGAGACAATTTAAAAAAAACTTGATTTGGAGGATTTTAAATAAAGATTATCCACTTTCAATTTTTTTTAATAGGCTCATATACTCAATCAAGATAACTACTAAGCCTGGGCTCACAATAAATGCATAATAGAAAATATAAATAAGTACCCCCTTCTTGTCCATTGATGAACAAAGCAATTTGATGGAGAACAAGACACTTCTATTAAATAATAGTATTGTTTGTTCGTCTACTATGTTCCTTTTTTTAAGTTATTCCTATACTTATAACCTTTACATCATTTTTTTTAAGACCATGAGATTCACATTACATATGTATAATATTATCAACTTGATATTCAAATATTTAATTATTATTGGGTCTCATTAATATGTTAGAAATGAAATTTTACCTTTTTCAACATGAGCTATACACTTTAAACAAATGAAGTATGTATATTGAAATTTAATTTATTTTTTTTTAACAAGGGGTTCTAAAATAGATATTAATATTTTTTTTTTGAAGTTTTAAAATGTATAAATAAAGGAAGAAATACAAATACAATCCTTGTGACAAAATTATCGTATTAAGAATACTAATAAATATGTCCACGGATTGAGACTTCTTCAAAGACTGAGAGCCCATAGACAATGTGGGAAATCAACATCTAACTTTATGTTAACATTTGGGAATTCTATAAACCAAAACGCCGACATCTTTTACACGTGTCGGCGAGTTGACCGCCACACACACGCAATGATTTTGTGTCTTAAACGACCCCCTCAGCAAATTTGGACCGTAGACACATCCTACGAGTAGATTTTCTCCAACTAATACATATAAAGACAATTAACGAGTGTCCCGAAAAAGATCTTAAGATCAAGCGACTGTCGCGAAAAACTTGATAAGACGGACCCAAAAAAAAAAGAAAATCATCGTACATTATAAATATTGATTATATATTGAAAAAACATCATGGGAACTCTCTAAACTTTAATGCTCATAATAAGATAGAAATAATGGAGACTTTGGAGGCAATAGCACATAAAAAAATAAATAAAAACGAAAAGAATTTGGCACTTTTAAGTCCCCATATATTATTTTGGCCCAAACGGTCGCTTCGTCCTCTTGATGTGGTGCAAACCACCCTAATCGGATACCCTTGCGTTTTTGCCTTAGGGCTTTCTTAATTTAGGTTCCGTTTATTTGTTTATTATTTTTTTATCTTATTTATATATTACATGTATTTAATTTATATTTATTTAAAATAGGATGTTTAGATAATTGTCTAATTTATACTTGATTTATTTCTTTTTTAATAAAAGTGTATGTATGATTTTTAACTTTATCTTTTTTTTTTCTATTTATTTTAAGTTAAACACCTGGATTCAAGTAAACATCAAACAAATGTCAAACTAACAAGAAAAATAATAAGTCAAACACACCTTTAGAATATTTCATTTTTTATCATCTTATTTTTCTTGAAAATAACATAAATTTAGTTTTTAATATTTATTTACTTTTCGTATTTCATTCCTTAACATTATCTCCCTATTTCACTTACCAATTTTTTTTGAAAAGGATCTTTTGCTAAATCTATTAAAAAAATCCATCTACTTCTGACTTATATCAAACTTTGATTAACCTATAATAATTAATTTAATAACTAAAATTATTTAATATATTTAATTCAAATAATGTAATAAAAATACAACGAAAAATTTATAAAACAAATCCAACCTCAATTAGGCATGACTCCATTCCAAAGCAAAGGGGCAGTCGACAAGCACCTACTATCCTTAAAGGATTGCACCAACCTTCACCATGGGTAGACCACATGGCCCATTATGCATTTGTGAGCCTTGGCTAGTCACCCCAAAATTGGAAGGTGGCCACTAGCATATAGGGGGTTGCTTATCGCTCCCAAAGTAGTTGTTAACTGTCCTTTAGACTTGAGGTGGCCAACTAAGGTTGTAATTTGAAATTTTTTTGTGCATTTTTTTAAATTTAAAAAAAATGTTATTATTTCATTACATTATTTAATTTAATATATTTAAAAGTATTATTTATTAAATTAATTGCAGTAGAAATTAACACATGGCAAGAGTGGATAGACTTTTGATAAACCTAATAGAAGTTCTTTGGAAACATTGATAATTCAAATAAAATAGTAGGTGGTTGTTAAGAATTAAGTTTATAATTCTCTCATTATTCTTTAATGGGTATAATAGTAAATTTTTAGTAAAAATGAACGTTTTTAAAAGTTATAGGGTTAAAGTGTAGCTATGAAAAAAAAAATCTTATTAAGACCAAAAAATAAAAGAAAATTTTCAAAAACTATGACATGTTTTGGTGATGTTGCAAGGAAGCGGCATGAGTTTTGGTTTTCGACAAACAAATGTATAACCTATTTTTGTTTACTTTGTGTTAATAATAAACAAGAGAATGTAGCAGTTTATAATGGTTTATAACAATTAATTTAATGAATAATATAATTAAATGAACTTAATCATATAACATAAATAAAAACCATTAAATAAATTATTAAAAAAAACACAATAAAGAAAAATAATAGAAATTTGGATAAAAAATCCAAGCCATTTTTCAATCATCTTAAAGCTTGGAGGTGACCACCAAGTGGGAAGTGGGCATGCACGGTAGTGGGTTCCAACTAATCATTATAGGTAGAGCTTGTTCATACCCCTTTTTCCACTTCCTCCAAAGCCTTAGGGTGACTAAAAAATGGCTTATAATTTTTTTTGCTTTTTTTTTATCTGTTCTTCTTTTCTTTCTTTCTTTTTTTAAAAAAAAAAATCAATTTATTTACAGGAGTAAATGGATACATAATTGATAGAATATGAGGCGATAGAGAGTTAAATTTGATTTTTTGGCTTTGAGCCTAATAATTAGATGAATTTGACTATTTGGATTGAAGTGATAAGGTTTAAGGAGTCAAACTTAGAAAATTGGGATGATTAGGAAAGTTTTGCATAATAGGTTTGGAGTAGGGTCAATTGAATCAAATTGTTCGATATCAACCTTTCTCAATGAGCTCACATATTATAAGAGACTTTGATGAGTCTAAGTTCATAAAGAGCTCATAAAATGATCTATATGTAAGAAAGATTCATTATTGACTGTTGATTGTCAACACAGTCTAATGGAGGACACGATCAACCAAACTTAATAAATACCCTAAGTCTCTTCTCATTTTGGACATCAAGAAGTCTAGAGAAACGCTACTATACTACTGAATTTCTACTTCAAAAGATCAAACTAGTGAATAATGAAGAATACAAGGCCTTTTCATCACACATTAGTGGGGTTTGATGCTATTGATTTCTTTCACATGTCATGTATGCATTTGAGCTCATTGGGATCACCTACTTCTCACTTAATCATCTCACATTTATTATCTTACATCACTTTTCTTTAGCCACTTACAATTTGTTCACATGTAACACGCACGTGATTAGTCCATTTGAATCCTTACACTTAAAGAACCTCTACCTATACTCAATCTTAAAAGTGCAAACTCTCAAATTTTGGAATCAGAACTTATCTATGCCATCCTGTAATCATTATGAAACTTATATATTGTAAAACCTATAAGATATATGGTACTCTGTAAAACTTATAAATTTTGTCTTTCTTATTATAAATTAAAGTTTACGTGATATTAAAAAAATAATTTATATGTGATATTATAAATTCTTCATATGCAAAATTTATGAAACTTATAGTAAAATCTAGGAAACTAAAAAAGTAATTTTTTTCTACCTTTATTGTTTCGACTTAGTGTGGTCTTGATACTTAGAGATGAGGGAAAAAAATAAAAGAAAGATGAAAAACATAAAGTGAGAAAGGCAATATCAAATTTAGCCATTTTGGTTATTAAACTATAGGTTTGAACTTCTTCCCCCCTTTTTTTTTCTTTTACTAAAGCATTTATCAATAAAAAATGTAATATTATTATTTATTATTCATTTATTAATATCATTTAACAATTTTTTAAAAATGGGTACAAGATACCATTGAACCTTATATTATAGGTTTTAAGATGAATACATTGTAGGAAAATTTTACACCCATACCTCACCCTATGTAAATAGGTTTCAAAAAATATATACTCAGAATTTATTTGGTGATCCTTAATACCTTATTGAAATATATTCGATTAAATAAGATACATGTAGGTATCCTATTATTCATGTACTATACAATTTTTAGTTAAGCATAATTTTAAGCATACACATCGCATATGTCATAAATCTCTAATATAATTCTTAAAAAAATATTAATAAATATCTAACAACACTTATTAAGAGCTAAATTTTACAATTATCATTTGAATGTGAAGAAATTATTTTTAGAGCTTTCCACAGTGGCTCATATATGGTACTCTACTCACCCTAAACAATATTTACTCAACATGGTAATACCCGTGATGGGTTTTGAGTAAATATTAAAATTCTAAAGGGTTTTTTAGATTTTTCGAGATACTCAATATGGAATTCAAACTTGCTAAAGCATACATATCATTTATTAAGTTATTTTACATTTACATATGTAGAATTTAAACATGATTATCAAACACATTATTTATTTTCATAATAAACAATATTATAAGTTACTTATAGTTACATATTATTCATTATTTATTATAAGTTTGAATTCATGATATTACTTATAAGTTTTACTAGCTATATTTCATTTCTGTTGGATTTAAGAATCATTAAAATATGAGTTTTAAATTATTTTAGTTAGATTGCATTAATTAATCGGACGGCCTGCCGATGGGTTGCGGATTTCCAATTAGCTTAACGGTGGTCTGAGCATGCAGTAAAAAACTTCGTATCATTTGGGATGGATTTAGAGATATTCAACAAGATATTAATGAATTTGGATTATCCTTATTGCATTTTTATTTAAAATAAGGTACCATCGGTTTCTTTAGAAATGTTTAATAAAATTTAAACGATATAGAAAAAATTAATATAACCCTACAATACAAATAGAATAAGGTATTGATTAATAGGACTCTTATTATCATGTTCAATCAACGATTACTATTAATAATACTTAAAGAATTTAAAAATCAAACCTTGATTATGTACTTTAGAAAAAGAAATTCAAAGAGGAGCAATGTATAAAAAATTCCTTTAGCCTTTTCTTATTCATATTATATGGAACAATCGGACTTTGCTCCATGAAGTCCAAAAAAATCTCCAAAAATCAGCCACTATAATTGTGTCACGAAATTATTGGAAGACAACCGTATCATCAAAAGCATCAAAATCAACCACAACCGTTGATTGTCTTCTCTCACTGCATATAAACACGGAACACTACTACTATAAATATCAAAACTGAAAGATTTTGCAGTTGCTTCTCAAATCTCACACTAGCCCCATTGAGGGGTAAGCAATAAGAAAGAGTGGGAGGATAGGGAAAACACACAATATCACACACCTATTCCATTAAAATTTTCTCAAAAAAAGAAAAAAAAAATTCCCTTAATTTCTTCTTCATTCAGAATCTTTAAGGTTGTGTCTTTATTCCTAATCCTGTCGTTGAATTATTAGATTTTTCATCTCATTTTTCCCGTTCCTTTTTTGGGTTTCAGAGACTGAGCAAGTTGGTTTAGGACTGAGCAGTTGTTCGTTGAATCTTTCATGTTTTGTTAGTGTGATTTAAGCCCAACTTACCAATCGATCATCATGGATTAAAGCAAAGTTGGGTTCTTTTTCCATTTGGGTCTTTTGGTTTGATTACTACTTTCATCCTGTCTTTTGTGTTTTTCCTTTGAACGGAAAGTTCTCTATTTTTCTCCTATTTGATGAAGGAGATATTTTCTTGGAACGAAAAATACAGCCTTTAAGCATGACTCTTTAGTTATGTTCATGTATGTTCTGGTGTTAAAATGGAAATCATTAATTGAAAGCTGCTTTTGCCATGATAGACTCACTAATGATGTTTCAACTTTTGGGAACTTTTATAACAATTTAATCATGAGTTCTTTGGATTTAGTTCATTCATCAATAATTCACCTTTAATTAATTGATTCATTTATTTCCTGGTTCCTGATCATTGATGGTGGCTACTGCAACAGGCAATAACCATTTACTGTCTCATTAAAAAAAAAAGAAAAAGAAAAAGAAAGAAGAAAGAAAAGAGAAAAAGTTGTGTTCTTGAGGCTAAAAGACTTAATCTTTAGCATTTGGGTTTGTCCAAAAAAATGGCAGTTTCTTTCACCAGAATATCATGGTGGATGTGGGGTGGGCAAGAGAAAGAACCTATGCCGAATGGGTCAACCCCAAATTCGTCGTCAACTGAATGGGGTGGTTTTGGGTACAGAGAGACTGGGAATTTGAAATTCCCTACAGTTAAAGAGGGAAAGAAAATTTCTCCTTCACCATCAAGGAAGGTGAAGAAGAAATGGCAGAGTAGGGAGCAGAGGAGGATTGACCGCGAATTCGATGTCGTGTTGGTACCTCCGGATGGTGTGTGTTTGTCAGGGTCCGAATCTGATGATTCGGACTGGTCCATTGGGTGGTTGGAGCCTCACGGTCCCGACTTCCTTAGTGATGATGAAGCAGATAATACTTTTGCTGTTATTGTCCCTTGCTATAGACCTGATAGCAAGGGATTGGCGGATAATAGTCATAAGAACCAAATCTTGAATGCGATTAACGATCTGCACAATGAGTTGACTGTAGGTAAGAGCTGTTTTGCCTGCAGTATCATGTATTGATCTTATTTTCTCTTCGTGTTATTTTCTTGCTTTAGTTTTATGATATGCTTGGAGCTCAAGCTGTATAGCTGAGAATGGGAATTTTATAATTCTCACATAAAGAATCCTTTTACAACAAGATTAGTAATTGCGTCATGTTATGTGCTGTTTGCTTGTCTGTGTGGTTCTTTTCCTATTTTTTTAGTATTCATGGTTGTTGCTGTAGTTGAAGATATATTTGAACTGCAAGTAGTAGCTTAGCTTTTGGTGAAAGTTTGTGAATTTTTTTTTTCATTTTTCTTTTTTTGGGGGGGGGGGGGGGGGGGGGGTGGTAAGGAAAGTTTGTGAATTTGTATAATCGCATTGATGAAAAAGTCATCTTGTCGTGGGGATATCTTAAGTCTATCACAAGAAGATTATCCGGCACAGTGGATGTATTTCAGATGGAAAGTCCTGTAGAAGTTCATATTTTACTGCACTATCCTGATTCTCTCGATCTTTTCCGTTATTATGTGTGTAGTAACCTGTAGATAACTTTTTTTATTCCAGATCTAACTGTTAGAATAATCTGGTTATTATCCTCTGAAAGGGTGATAATATTTTAGAAATAAGTAGATTTTGTTAAAGTTACTTGATGTGGAAATTAATATTTGTTCTAGATGTCTTCCAAGACATATATATAACTCTACCTCATGAGTTCTTGTGATATTGAAGTTGAAAGAACTAGAAAAACATTGAATAATCACATGAAGTCACAGAGCAGAGGTCTGTGCACATTTATTTATATTCAAATGGTACTGCTTCTCTCTGATGCAAAAGCAATGCAGCAAACCTATGTTGCACTCTTGATCAACAATTGCAGTTCCTAAGCCTAACATTGTTAGCGCAGCTCTTATGCCAAACACGGTTAGCTACTTGGATATGGAAAAATATATACATGCGTGTGTCTTAAGTAGTTTCTTTCAGAGATCTCGCAAGGTCATTATAGGGGTTGTTTATAGAACTTAAATCTGTTCATAGTTCTGACCTTTGTTTTGGACCTTGATTAAGGTGTTTTTTGCATTAAATATTGATGTTAATGTTTACCAGCTTTAAGCATATTTTATTCAACAATAATCATAGTTATAATTCTCTTGTGTGTGCAGAAGGTGACAACTATTTGGAACAGTGGCTCTCTTCTCTTCAGAAACTTTTGAAGCCGCTATCTGGCAGAATTTTGTTCGGAGCTGTCCTTGATGAATTGGTTCTTTAGAGTTTTCATTCCTCAAGATCATTGTAAGTTGCGAGAAGTTTTACTTGAGGACAATGGTAAGGTGGATAATAACAACTAGAGAAATTAGAGCAGGATATATGGACAGGATTCTGCATATGCAAGTAGGAATGCTTATGCAAATTGATTTAGATCTATTTCATCATATCCTAGAAGGCAGAATCCTGGATTTGGACTGGAAGTAAGCTTTACTTTTATGTTACTATATATGTAAATAGGGTTCTGGACATGTGGGAGAAGCTGTTAATTTTCTAGTATGCTTCTACTGTAAATACTTGGGTTTTGCAAATTCCACGCCACTCTGTAACATTTCTTGTCTATGGCTTCATGGGAAAATATTATCCATCTATGTTACGGTCTTTTTTGCTTTCTCCTGTTGAATAGAGCTCTCTTCAGCTCTTTGCTTGATGAAATTTATCAAATTTGCAGCTTTGCTTGATAGGTACACAATTCTCCTAACCAAAACCCTTAATTACTTGCACTTTCAGTTTCAGTAGCATCAAATTATGCAGGTGGTGAAAGCACTCGATTTATCTTATAATCGTGTCAGTTCTGTCGCATTAGAAGATGCATCCATGATTCTGTTAGTTTCCAGGTTTAGTCTCGGTAACGGCACTGCAAACCAAGTCAATGTTATTGTGTTGTGCCAATGATTATAACAATAGGAAAGGTCAGTGGCTATGTTTGCCAAACAAGGCTTTCACATGGTAAGTCATTCATGCTATGGTGAGAGTGAGTTTGCTGTACGGATAAGAGCCAGACTTGGCTGAAGATGGGCCAAGTGAAGATAACGTGGACACAACAGAGCACTGCACAGCACAGCACAGCACAGCACAACACAGCAGACAGGTGAGTTAAAGCCTAGGAGCCTAAGATGGGACCACATGAAGGGGAGGCGTGGTTGGGAGTTCTACAAATGCGGCAGTGATGAAATGAAAGCAATCTGTGGTGAAAGAATCACGTGTGGTGTGGGTTTATATGGCTGTCTGTGATAGGTAGCAGGTATTGAATAAAAAGGCTCGGTTTGATGGGTCTCTCATGGGACCTGGTAACGCTTTTATAGGACTAGGGACCATGCTCCTTTAGTTTCAGGAATCATGCTATATTATTGTTAGTGTTGGGACTTGTTTTATTAAAATCTGAATAAAACCGGGATGGACATGAATGTGCATTTGACAGGCACTGAGCTTCTACGGCTCCATCGCGTTTAATAAATGAAATTTTTACCTAGATGTTAATATGAAAAACACGTCACTTTATTAATTAGAATTTGTACATATATGCACGAAACGGTACATAGAAGTAGATAAGGTTAGATCTAGGAGGTTTTGGAAGATTCCTCGCAAATCTTCTATCAAATCCCAATACAAAATAATGCTTATCTGCAAACTGATTTCTCAAGTAATAACATATAAATCAAATAACTATAAACTATAAAATCTAATAGTTGGTATAACATGATGATTTCTATCTTTTACTAGATTGAAATTACGACATACAACTACAAGATTAAACTTATATAGGAAATGATTTACTCAATGAAAAATTTCCATTCATGATGCATCCAAAAAAAAATAAAAATGAAACGGTAGATATTTCCTGATATGACTCAAAACTCATTTTTGTTAGCATTAGACAAAAGTCATTTAAGTAGAGATCCACACATGTAACTATCACGTTGCATACATAAAACCTATCAACTCAATAAATCTATAATCAAGGTGAAAATCAATCATTAAGATTAAATTGATGGATATAGAAAAGGAAAGAAAATAGCCAAGATTCATTGACTATTTCAGCTCTTTGTTCCCCATGTTTAAGAAATGTTTGAAAAATATTAGGGAAAAAAAATTAATGTGGTTGCTATTGTAAATTCCTTTCATAAAATTATGCTAATCTACATATATTTTTCTGAAAACTTTTGAAATCATATAAACCTCTAACTTTTAAAAAAGTCGACACTTAATCCCTAAAATAAATCTCTACTTATTTTATGAATTGACTTCTTATGTGTTGGCTCTATCTTATTTAATATATATATATATAATAGGAAAAATAAATGTGTTATGCTAACATGGCAAGTTGGCAAATTTTATTTAAAAGATGGCCAGATATTATGTTAAGTCTTGGGTTGACAAAAAAAATAATAAAAATAACTTAACATTAAACTTAAATAGTTAGATAGCACAAAATATAGAGAAAAGAACCATAAATAAACATCAAACGTTAAACCTTAAGTTCGACAATGTCAAATCAGCAAATTAGTAATGGCTTATAAGAGCAAACATCGAAGACTACTACTATGCATACTTCCTAAAAGTGTGATACTTGGATGCATACAATTGAATAATTTATTTATATTGGACATTAGCATGATCGAAGTAGCTATGAAAGTACTCCCTCCATATTTGCATTGCCTTTTGGAAAAACCAAGTAAAGACAGAAGGAAAGAGCCAAATGTGAATGGAATTGGGAGCTCAAGCTGAAAGAAGAGAATACTCCGATGCACTAATTGTAATAAGCTATATCACAATTTGTATACATGTCATTGTGTGCCAATGGGAGACAAGTACATGAAAAAAAGAGTATAGCTTGATTTAATTAACCTACTTTGACATGTACGAGTGAGTATTGGTAATTCACTAGTCATAGCTTATCATTGGTAATTGCTAGTCAAAGAATCCATTGTTTCATTGTATAAACACTCCTCTCTTTAGGTATCAAGACAAAAGATTTGCTGTTATTGTTCAAATTCTTCTTGGACTAAGGATGCCAACCTAGGAACTTACAAGTATCATAAATATAATATAGCTTCCCATAGTCCTCACTTTCAGAAATTTTCACCAATGCTCTAATTCCACAAAAGCATCTACTATCAAACAAGAAGGTCTGGAAGCTTAGAAACATATATGGCCGGATACACAGTCCGAAGGCACGACCGCATATTGTATCAGATAACTTCCAGAAATATACACGGCTGGATACACAGTCAGAAGGCACGGCCGTGTGTTGTGTCAGATACTTTCCAGAAACATACACACCGGATACACGGACAGAAGGTACGGTCGTGTATTGT
Organism: Laguncularia racemosa; assembly: GCA_037954665.1. Classification (NCBI taxonomy): domain Eukaryota; kingdom Viridiplantae; phylum Streptophyta; class Magnoliopsida; order Myrtales; family Combretaceae; genus Laguncularia; species Laguncularia racemosa. The sequence goes on from JBBMOL010000269.1 coordinate 206,581, forward strand.
GTCAAGTAGCAGCCATAAGCATACACGGCTAGATACACGGCTAGAAGGCACGACTGTGTAACACGGCCGTGAATACTTAGATATTTGTTTCGTGACTTAGTTTGTAAATATGACATATATATTTTGTATTGTATATTTTAAGTAGAGGAAGATTTATTTTCCTAGTTTGTAAGATATAGTTGCTTGGAAAGATATCCTCCTAATGTATATATATACTTGAACATGAATTATGAAAGGCATTCAACCTGAGTTTTACAAAAGTTGTTATGGTATTAGAGCCACACAACTGAGTATTGTACTAAATCCATAATTCTCTTTTTAGTCTTGGAATTACTGGTTTGTTCTTGGTTGTTTTTATTTTTTGGCTTTAGGTTGATTAATTCCAATCAACAAGTTTTGATAATCAAGTTGTGAGTGACAATTCGGTTTAGGATGTCTTTAAGAAAACACATGAAATCTTAGCTATTAGATTTACGGGAAAGAATTATGCTGCATGGGAATTTCAGTTCAAGATGTTTTTGAAAGGGAAGGAGCTTTGGGGTTACATTGATGGGTCTTCTCCGGCTCCTACAGAGTCAAAAGATCGTGGTCAATGGGAGGCAAAAGATGCACAGATTGTTTCTTGGATTCTGGGATCTATTGAGGCTCACATGGTGAACAACTTACGATCTTTTGGCATAGCAAAAGAAATGTGGGAATACTTGAAGCGCGTCTATAATCAAGATAATACTGCAAGACGTTTCCAATTGGAACTTGATATGAGTAATTATAGTCAAGGTAATCTCTCAATTGAACAATATTATTCTGAATTCCTTAATTTATGGAGCGAATATTATGGTATTATCTATGCTAAGGTGTCAAAGGAGAGTTTGGCTAGTTTTCAGGCTGTTCATGAAGTGAGTCATCGTGATCAGTTCTTGATGAAGTCAGACCTGAATTTGAAACCGCTCAGGCTGGGTTACTGAATAGAGATCCAGTGCCCTGTTTGGATGTATGTTTTGGGGAATTGCAGCACGAGGAACAAAGATTGGCAACACAAGTCGCTATTGGTGCAACTGGTGGATCATCTGGAATAGTTAATGTTGCATATGCTGCTCAAACTCGAGGAAAGGGAACAATGTAGTGTTACAGCTGCAAAGAATTTGGTCATATTGCCCGGCATTAGTAGTAAGAAGTTCTGTAATTATTGCAAGCAAAAAGGACATATTATTAAGAAGTGTCCTACAAGGCCTCAAAATAGAAGGTCACAATCTTTTCATGCTGCGGTATCCGACTCTTGCAATCCTGGTTCAACATCCACACTTACTAGCAACAAGCAATCTATTCTCACACTAGATATGGTTCAACAGATGATCCTCTCTGCCTTCTCTGCTCTTGGTCTTCAAGGGAAAGGTAAGACTACTAATTCTGTTCCTTGGTTTGTTGATTCCGAGGTCACAAATCATATGACTGGCACATCTGATTTATTGCATAATCAACATCCATATACTGGTACTCAACACATTCAGGTTGCTGATGGAAATAATATTCCTATTACAACAGTTGGTGATATTAGCTCCTCCTTTCGACATGTCTTGGTTTCTCCTAAATTATCTACTAACTTACTTTCTATTGGGCAAATGGTGGATAATAACTGTGATGTCCACTTTTCTCATGATGGTTGTACTGTACAAGATCAAGTGTCGGGGAAGGTGATAGCGAAGGGGCCTAAAGTGGGCAGGTTATTTCCATTACAATTTACCGTTCCTCGGACTTTGCCATTAGCTTCTTCAGTTGTTGACAATAAGGCTGGCATCTGGCATAGACGCTTAGGTCATCCAAATAATGTTGTTTTGAATCATTTGTTGCAAAGAGGTGTTCTCGGTTCCATAGATAAGAGTTTATTAGTTGATTGTTCTTCTTGTAAACTAGGCAAAAGTAAGACATTGCCTTTTCCTGCTTTGGGTAGTCGTGCCAATAAATGTTTTGACATTATTCATAGTGATGTTTGGGGAATTGCACCAATTGTTTCACATGATCAGTATAAATATTTTGTGACATTTATTGACGATTACAGTCGATTTACATGGATTTATTTTTTGCATTCCAAAGCAGACGTGTTTACTGTGTTTCAAACCTTTGTAACATATATTGAGACTCAGTTTTCCACTTGTATTAAAATCTTAAGGTCTGATAATGGTGGTGAATATATGTCTCATGAGTTTCAAGCATTTCTTCATACCAACGGTATTGTTTCACAACGCTCATGTCCTTATACACCTTAGCAGAATGGAGTTGCCGAATGGAAAAATTAACATTTGTTAGATGTGGTGCGCACATTGTTGTTAGAATCTTCTGTTCCAGCTAAGTTTTGGACCAAAGCTTTATCTACTGTTGTTTATTTGATTAATTGCTTACCATCTCAACAATTGAAGTTTGATTCTCCCTATCAACGAGTGTTTGGTAAACATCCTATTATCATATGCTACATACTTTCGGATGTGTTTGTTTCGTTCATTTACCTACTCATGAACGTCATAAGTTGTCAGCCCAATCTGTTCGATGTGGCTTTATGGGTTACAGTTCTAATCATAAAGGTTTTGTGTGTTATGATTCGATAAATAATCGATGGCATATCTCTCGGGATGTGATTTTCTTTGAACATGAATACTATTTTCAGCAACATTTTTTGACATCCGATATTGTTGTGCTTCCTCACTTTGATGACTCTTATTTTCATAAACGGTTCAAGCCTGGACTTGTCCTTTCCGACCCTACTCCTGAAAATGCTTCAATGATTCTTTGACGATCAACTTGGCACACTCGTCCTCCAGATAGATACGGCTATTCTGCAATTGTAACTAATACTACCATTCCTACCTCTTATTCTCAGGCTGCTAAACAACCTTGTTGGATAAAAGCCATGCAAGAAGAACTTCAAGCACTTCAAGATAATCACACTTGGGATATTGTTTCATGTCCTGCTGGTGTTAAACCCATTGGTTGTAAATGGGTTTACTCTCTTAAGATTCGATCTGATGGTTCCCTCGACAGATATAAGGTAAGGTTAGTAGCTCTTGGCAATCGATAGGAATATGTGCATTGATTATGAAGAGACCTTTGTACTTGTGGCTAAGATGACAACTGTCCGGCTTATTCTATCTATTGCGCATCTAAAGGATGGTTCTTATGACAGATTGATGTTAAGAATGCATTTTTGCTTGGAGACCTCAAGGAAGATATCTATATGACTCCTCCTTCAGGATTATTTTCCACACCCTCACCTGATGTTTGTAAGCTCAAACGGTCTCTATACGGCTTGAAACAAGCTCCACGAGCTTGGTTTGAGAAGTTTCGTAATACTCTTCTTAGCTTCTCTTTTATTAAAGTCAGTATGATTCTTCATTATTCCTGTGCAAGACTGACAAGGGAATTGTCTTGTTGTTAGTCTATGTTGATGATATTGTTATCACAGGATCTGATACTCAATTAATGTCTCAGTTACAAGAACGACTTCAAGCTTCTTTTCATATGAAAGATTTGGGCTCGTTAACTCATTTCTTAGGTCTTGAGGTTCATTTTTCTTTTGTTGGTATTTTTCTTCATCAACATAAATATACTAAGGAACTTATTGCTTTAGCTGGTCTCTAAGAGGGACGTTCTGTCGATACTCCTTTGGAAGTGAATGTTAAATATCAACGACATGATTGTGACTTTCTATCCGATCCATCTTTATATCAACAACTTGTTGGAAGTCTCAATTATCTGACTATTATACGTCCTGATATTTCATTTGCTGTACAACAAGTTAGATCAATTTATGCAGGCACCTACACATCTTCATTTAGCAGCAATTTGCCGTATTGTTCAGTCTTTAAAAGGGACTTCTCATCGGGGTTTGTTCTTTTCTGCGGAGTCTCCCATTCACTTAACCACATATAGTGATGCTGATTGGGCTGGTTGTTCTGATACACGTCGCTCTATTACTGGTTGGTGTATGTTTTTTGGTAACTCTTTAATTTCTTGGAAGGAGTAAGAAATAAGATCATGTATTAAGTCTTCTACTGAGTCCGAATATCGTACTATGTCGTCTGCTTGCTCTGAGATTATTTGGCTTCGAGGATTGTTGGCTGAGGTTGGTTTTCCTCAACTTGGGTCTACCTCTCTTCATGTCGATAATACTAGTGCTGTTCAGATTACTGCTAATCCTGTTTTTCATGAGCGTATGAAACATATTGAAGTGGACTGTCATTCTATTCGAGAAGCTTATGATAATGGTGTTATTTCTCTTCCGCATATATCTTTAGATCTTCAAACGGCTGATATATTTACTAAGGCTCTTTCTCGGCAGCGTCATCAGTTTCTTGTTGGCAAATTAATGCTTCTTGATCGGTCCGCATCAATTTGAGGGGGGATATCAAACAAGAAGGTCTGGAAGCTTATAAACATACACGGCCGGATACACAGTCCAAAGGCACGACTGTGTATTGTATCAGATAACTTCCAAAAATATACACGGCTGGATACACGGTCAGAAGGCACGGCCGTGTGTTGTGTTAGGTACTTTCCAAAAACATACACGACGGATACACGGACAGAAGGCATGGCCGTGTATTGTGTCAGGTAGTAGCCAGAAGCATACATGGCCGGATACACGGCTAGAAAGCACGACCGTGTAACACGGCCGTGAATACTTAGATATTTGTTTCGTGACTTAGTTTGTAAATATGGCATGTATATTTTGTATTGTATATTTTAGTAGAGGAAGATTTATTTTCCTAGTTTGTAAGATATAACTGCTTGGAAAGATATCCTCCTAATGTATATATATACTTGAACATGAATTATGAAAGGCATTTAGCCCGAGTTTTACAAAAGTTGTTATCTACAACTCTTGAATTGTTATACATCCTTTTAGGCATTCAACGTCGATGAGGAACTCTAAAATCAATTAAAGTAATTACATTAAAAAAATAAATCTAATAACTAGATAATCAAATATAAAAGAAAGAAAAATAAAAAATAACATAATTAACCATGTAGTATATTAAGAATTATCCTAATGGTATATCTCTTTTATCTCATCATTTTATTACAATCAATTAATCATATATGTTAAACATGTTACTATTGTTCTCTCACAACATGTTTGGTTCTTTGGGCACCACAATATGTAAATTTGAAACTTACAACTATTACAAATTACCATAATGAATCAAGTATCTATAATACTTTAATAACTAAGTGTTTATGATTCTATTACTAGTCACCAAACAAATGTGGTATCTACAATAGACTTGCTTAATCAATTCTATCAAAAACTTGTTAAGAGTTGAAAAAGAAAACTTTTTGTACATCTTTAACGTTGATAAGGTGTAGAATCAAACATATGAATTAATATGGAGCAAGTACACACAACTGTGGAAGCTAAAGCTTACTATCAGAGTATTAATCATTCTTCATTCCAATAATTCATCAAGAGGAGCCAAATTTTTTAAAAATTGCTTCTATGCATCCAATTTCATTGTATAACTATTTGAAAAAATTGTCAAAGATGCTATCAAATTGTTTATTGTAAGGTTATTCATACATTCATTAACCCCAACAATTATCTTCATTACAATATCACCGGTCCACTGGCATTACAGATTCCTCTTGTACACAAATTACTACATACAATGTCATTACACTCAAAATTTAGTTACAATTTAGATTTGAAGCCTTAGTAAATATTCCATCACATATCATTATCTTAGACTAATATAGAAGCCTTTCCACAAGAATAGATAAATTATTTCCTAAAAAAACAGTCTTTCAAATATTACAACAATGGAATGTATGAGAAAAAAAGGTGGCTAAATAACACTTACTCAACGTTATTCCAATTGGTCCTTCCATTTGGTCTCATTATAGTTACTTTAGAATTTTCAATCGAACCACTCGATCTGAGGACTTCACATTATGGAGAGGAATTAGGGTTTTAAGATTGGGAATGAAATAGTGTCATGGAAGGATTCAATTTGAGATATTTAAAAATGGATCAAAAGTTAATGTTTTAGTGTGTTAAGGTTAAGGTTTTTCAAATAACATTTTGGAAAGTTTCTATTCAACTTCATCATGGTTTTGTATTCCTCTTTATGATGGTTTGTATTTTTTATGTTATAGAGATATAAGTTGAGTTGTATTTCTTTATTATTTTTTTCCAAAAGAATCCAATTGGTTTTTAAATTTCATATCCAAAACTTAGAGAGAAAAAATGGGTCAAACAGTCCATATTAACCTAAAATTTTGATGTGATATCTATTTTCCCCTCTTTCTTTTGTGCATATATTAGCAAGCAAGTCCACATAGGCAATCAACATATTAAAAAGTATGTCCCACATCAATTTCAGGGGGTATAAGTGCAAAAGTGAGGGAGGTCATGAAATTTTAAAAGATTTTAGGATGAATCCAACACCCACCCCCCCCCCCCCCCCCCCCCCCCCCCCCAAACTTTTTCAATTTGAAAGCGCCTATCGGGTAACTTTTCACTATGGGGGTTATCTAGAATAATTAGGCATTTTTATTTTGGAAGTGAAGGGGAATAATTCTTTGGAAAGAGGGTAAGGTGAAAATATATAAATTGTTTGTAACATTTACTTTAAAAAAATCATCAATTAAAATGTATGGTTTCATTTTTTACCTTAGTCACAAACTTCACTAAAAAGCTATGACTTAAAATGGTGTATAACTAATAGTTATAGGAATTGAAAATGTTTAAGAATCATGAAGCACTGCATTTCGCTTTTTTTGTTTTCTTCAAAGTCTTGTTCACTAAGCTTAATGGTCATCGTTTGTTAACTATTGTATCCTTATGCAAACTTCCATGCATCTTGTCTACAATATTCCTTATTACCACTCATTGTCTTAACTCTATGCTTATCTCCACCTAAAAATGCTTTAAGAGATTTATGTGATCCTAGCTTAAATGTAAAAGTTGATGGTTTGAATCAACTCTACTATTGTTGCCTCTCAACCGTAATAATCGATAGTATCACATTATCAAACGTTTCATATGTTTGCAATTCAACAACATTTCTAATATCATATTTCAACATCGTAATAAATCTAGCAATAGTTTACTCTTTAACTTCATTTAACTGACACCACACATTAACATCTTAATCTCCTTAACACAACCATCGACATGAAGGTCACCTTATTGTAATGTTTGCAATTTCAAAAATCTTTCTTGGTGATAGTAAGGGAGGTTAAAAAGTTTTCTCAACAACTTCCTCATTTCTCTTCAAGTTACAACTTTGCCTTCTTCATATCTTAAATGTTGAGATTTCAAATTCCTCCTCCACATTGCTACTTACCCAATAAAAGCATTTGAATACTTTACTCCTACTTCAAATAGTCATTTAGCGAACTATTTCCTCCAAATATTGGGATTTTAATCTTTATGATCTCAATTCTTATATTAGGAACTACATGCCCATCACCAAGGTTATCTCCTTCGTTTGTCATTTTATCATCATCACAACATTCTTAGGCTCCAACTCCACTTCCTCCTCATACATTAACTCTATTTTATCCCTTAACCTTTATTTGTGTTTACAAATTCACTGCCATTTCCATAAGAATATGTACTTGTTCTTAAGGTGAGGTTATTAGTTGCACCTTTTCTACCATTATCACTTTGTTATTATTCTCTACCTATACTTTTTGTCGACATGTTTCTAATAGCTTAATTCAACAATGATAGCTCTACTAGGAATTTCAACAAATGCTTACTTTATACAACTTATCATAACACAGTTACTCAACCTTCTACATAACAAACTAGCTTCCACAACTAACCACAAGGCAAAAACAATCTTACAACACCACTGTATCACCGAATGATAATAAAGTTAGCAACAATCTCTTAACTCCAATTAAATACGTAACAATTACGATGCAACTTTATGCTCTACAATCCACAACAAACATAACATGTTGTGATACACTATTTAACACTTCCAATCTTCACAATAACTAAGAATTTTTACAAGTAACAACAGCTTTTCACAAATCCAACTCAACTTGAGTTTAAACAAAGTGCAAAGAAAGTGGAACTTATCATCACATAACGTGTTGAATTAAGCAGCTCTAATATCATTAATTATGATGCATATTAAGGCAAGAAGGTCGAACCTTGTAATGCCATAGATGGTGCCAAGATGAACAAGAAGCTAAAGCATTTGATAATTTTGGGTTTTCAGATATTCACGAGAGAATAAAAAGGATATGGATACAAACAACACTAGAATAACTCACTAATGTTAAATACAAACTAGATTTGAATTTCAATCAATGTTTGATATCTCTCACAAACAATAAAAGGGATTTGGGGGTGTTAAAGGATTTCAATGAAAACAAAAAACTCAATAAAGGGTTCACTAAAATCAAAATAGATAGGTAAAAATCCAAGAATAAAGTGGTAATTTAATAATCAAGAACCCCTTTTACAAGTTGCAAGGGTAAAAGTGTAAATAAGTGAAAGTTTCGTAAAAGAAATAAGGTGAGATATGGGTCTTCATTTATTTAAAATAGATTGTGAAGGCAAAGGGTTCAAGTATCACCTAGATGGGGCTTGCATTGATTCTTTAGTTAGATTAGTTTTAAGTGTAGCCTGGATAGGAGTCCTTATGGTGTCCAAATAGTAGGTGGATTTGAGCCTAATGGTCGAATGGTGACTTATAGGCATTTGAATGGTGCTCGATGCAAATTTGTGCTCAAGAAGTCCACATTTGCAATTTAGATAGCCCCTTTGTCCATCTAGACAATACAACCAAACCTATAAGCTTCATCCTTCCTACAATTCTAGACAGCTTTAGTGAGAATGTTCATCCTTTCTATAATTCCAAGTGGCTCTTTGATTACATTAGGAAGCTATATTAAAAGATTTTTAGAGCATTTTTAAAAGTAAACAAGCAAATACCCAATTAGGAGGATTGCATCCATAGACTTACTTCCTTTATAAGTGCATAACATAGTGGCTAAAGCAAGAAGAAAAAGGTGTGGTAAGTTCAAAAGCTACATTAAATTGTTTTAGAGTATCTTTAGAAGGGAGGATATGAAAGCTAAGGTCAACAATAATCATCCTTAATTTAGCAAACTTGAGTCCACTTGCAAAAGGAGTGGTTTCCAAAACATAGGACTTCAAAACTATCCTTAAGAGCTTATAGTCCTTTCAAGGTTCTAGAGCAAGTCAACAACATCATCTACAGGATTGATCTATCGAGAGACTATAGAGTTATAAAGGCATCTAGCATCAATGGTCTATCATTGTATGTTGCAAATTAAGACAATCTAGTTTTAAGGACAATTTTTCAATAACCTTGAGATAATGATAGGAACCTAATGCTTATCAGTCCTATCACTCAAGTTGGAGCCTAGGGATTAACCAAATTTTTTCATAAGAATGGTGTATGAGATTCTACTAAAGGAAGACCGAGCATGTTTGAGAATTTATTCATTGTATTTCATGCTACAAAGGAGTTTAAACCTTTTACAAGTTGATCAACTTTATTTAAAAGCTAAAGATAGGGCATCAAGGATACTTTAATCGAAAGCCTCTACTATGGAACTCAAATAAAGTTTAGCATAAGGGTCTCAAAATGTTACTAAGCCTCTTTGTTCAAATACACCATCGAGGCATTCGAACAAAGTGGCTTGTTGATCCACAAATTGAACTACCAAGCTATTCCATTTGAACATATCTTCTAAGTATTCAAATGAAGTCGCCCTTGAAGCAAGAAGTTTAGCTACCATCTTAGTTCATTCAAATGACTTGTTCTCCCATTTAAACTGACCCCACTTCATTTGAATGACCCAGAAGGACATTCATGCAAAGTCCCCATATTTTATAAAGGTGATTTTCTTTATTATTTTGATTATTCCATCCTTATCCCCAATGATCTAACATTATATTTTGAAGGGTCTTTTGATGTGTTAACATTCAATCAAATTTGATTTGGACAACCTTAATATACTCTTGCCCTTTTTTTTCTTTTCATTTAATCTTATTAATCCTCTTATCGAGGTAATCATCAAGTAACTCTTATCTTGTGTAGACATGGCCATAGGTATGCTTGTCCTATGACTTGCATCAAAGTCATCATGCCAATACCTATAGATCTAAAGCCATCATGTAGTCAAGGTATAAGGCCCTATAGGCCTATTGGTCATAGCCTAAAAAAAAATGGAAAACATAAAATTGAGAATTTGAAAAGAATATTTTTTTATTCATAACATTAAATATGTTTCCATTGATAACAAAGCACAAGAGTTAAATAAGACTTTACTAATGGTTTAGTGTATATAACTTTCATCAAAATAGATTTTTTCTTAGCATCGTATAACCAACTTTTGATATTCTTTTTTATTTTTTTCCCCATCACAATTTAGTTTAGGTATTGTTTTATACAAACAAAAAAGTAACTCCTTTGAAATTTTGTTAAATGGGTTATAATTCCACAATGATTAGGATTGAGGCTATTAATTTTAAAACACATTTTTAAAAAAGTACGAATTTAGTAAATGTTAAGTTCATCACCCAATTTGGTGGGTCTATGAGAGTCCAAGGACCTGCTCTAGAATAGAACCATGCTCTGTAGGGGCCGCGTCTTCGAGTCCTTGATCCCATAGGGTTAATTTTGGGCGGACGCCTTATGCCCAAGAACAATTACATGCATAATATCAGGTTGGGGGTGGGGTTATACTTATTGGGATTGTTGATATTAGTTTTCAATTTGAAAATCACTAAAAACATCCAAACTTTTATTTGAATTTTCTCGCTTGGAATGGATTAAGATTTAAGAGCCCTCAGGCATATTAGCATGCATGTAGGGACAGCAATTTTACTTAGGCATATCCATTTAATAACTTCCAAACTTTATATATAAATAAAATATAAAATAAAACCCCCCGTTAAGGTATCCATTTTTATTTAGTGACGCCAAAAAGAATTTTAAAAACAAGACGCTTCCCTTCCTCGTTTCAACGTAAGGGGGTCCCCGAATTTCAAAAGCAGAAAAGAGGAAGAGACAACATGAATATCGAAATCCAGTGGCTCCAAAACACCACCGCACTTCTTCACGGCTGACTCCGAAAATCGATTCCTTTTCCAAATAAACACTAGAATCCAAATATGGAAGAAGACCCTAATAAGCCCAAACCGGAGAATCAGATCCTCGTCGAACCTTCTAAACAGCCCGATCCGACACAACAGAATGGCGATCATCATGACGGCCATCCGATTGAGCTGGAGAATCAGATCGGACGGACAACGTCCTCTTCCGGATCGAGAAAATCGGTTCACTGGAGCCCCGAATTGGTATCCCAATCTCCTTCACCTGAGAATTACTCTCCCTATGCTGGTCCTCCTTCCCCTGCGCCTGCCTCCGATTTCTCTTTTAAAGGTTGGTATCGGTACTGATTAGTTCGCGGCAAATGTTATTTCGATATTCATCGTTAATAAGCATTTAAATTTTTGTTAACAAAATGTCCGGAGATTGTATTCAGCGTTGCTAGGCTTGATGGTTTGATTGGTGTTAATGGTGTTTAACGTGTTGTTTGTTAAGAATCAATGGGGAACGTGAAAAATGTGTTGGGAAGATGGGGAAGGAAGGTGGCCGATGCTACTAAGAAAGCTGAGGATCTTGCTGGCAATACTTGGCAACACTGTATGTATTTTCTCTCTTTTCCACTATGTATTTGTGTTCTTGTGCCTGTTTTGATTTTTCTAGGACGGAAGTTTTAAGGAAAAGATGGATATAAAGATTCAAATCCCCTAAGATTACCTCTTGGTGTACATACACATGGTATACTTCACTAGCGCTTGCGATTTTAGGGTGTTACATGTGACCAGAAAAAAGACGAGGGGAAATGTAGAGTTAACTGGTACTGGATTTATGTAGGAAGATCGATATCCACCTAGTAGGCTACTTTCATGCATGGTGCCGCACCTTGAATATAACAGCCAAATGGGGATTAATGTGTAATACATGTCTCCTGGGTTATAAGTCCAATTGTGACATTGGTACACTTACTACTCTTAAGGGTCCTTTTGGAAGTGTATCTTTTTTATGCATCTTATATGTATCGTATATGTGATTTTTTGAATCTTTCGAAACATGATGTTTGGATTGATCTCTATTATGGACTTTTTGGATAATTTTTTTTGGTTAAAAGACTATTTGGATGGCTGACTGGCTAAATAGAAGAGTATTGTATAAAGGTTGTGATAGGGACTGGCAACTGTGGTGTTATAATGATTTGGGGAAATGATTGTGAAATTGAGATTTGTTTAGAAAGAAGAGCTTGTTTCTCGGGAAAATATGACCTGGTTTGTTCTTTAGGAAAAAAAGCAGTGTCTAAACAAGCTTTGTTTTATATAATGTATTCAGTATTTTGTAGTGTGACAGAAGTAAGTTTATGATTATATTTCCATCTTATCATCATCTTATAAACTTGCAAACTTTGAAAACAGTACTTATAAGACAACAAAACAATAGCAAAAAAGCGAACCCTATCAGGCCTTACCAATCTAATGCTGATAAGTTCTTATCATTTAGTCGCCACTACTGCATAATACACCTTGGTTAAGAAAAAATGAAAGAAGTTCAAAATACACTTCCATGTAAGTAACACTGGAACAAAACAACACATAAAATAGCAATTGTTAACTATCATAATTGATACCTTAACTTTACTCATTTTTGCAATCAACTACTTAAAGTTTTAAAATATCAATTTGTTACTTGAACTTTATTTATTTTTACGATAAACTGCTTGAATTTTGCCCTTCTTATAATTATCTACCTGAATTTTCTTATTTTTATAATTAACTACTCCATCCGGATATTATAAATGATTTTGAAAAATTTATAAGTAATAAATTGATAATTTCATATTTCAGGTATTTAATTGTAAAAATTGACAAAGTTCAAATACCTAATGTAATATTAACCCTATAGAAGTTATATACATATGGTTATGTACAAGATAGTTGTGGTAGGAGAGGTTAACCTGCCTTGCAACCTGTTAGGACCACCCTGTGCTTTATGAAGACTATCAGTTTTAGTATGCCCTGTGGAATGTGTGAATTTTTATTTGTCTTACTTTTTATAATTTCCAGTACTACATACTTGTTACGATATTAATTAATACTTGAAAATTGCAACCATTTATAACCATAGATCATAATATTCTAATTAAAAGTTCAGCATTTTCTGAAGATAAATTATAACTCTAAACCATAACAAAAATAAACATGAGAAACTTTGGATAAACAACAGCAAAATACAACTAACTTAAATCACAACATTGACTTGAAACTACATTCATTGTACTTCAATTAGCATCCTTTGTTGCAGTCTCTTCAGTAATGAGAGTTCTCTGTAAAGCGAACCGTGACACTGCTGGTTCCTTGAGAGATTATATTTTATTATTATTATTATTATTTGGGGTGTCAAATATAGTTACATCTATTTGGGATATGTGTAGGGTGGTTATAGGATATAGGATGATAAAATCTGGGGTTTATTGTGACTTTTGAAACTTATGGTATATCTAGCACATGTTTCATGCTGATTGTGGAATGGTTAAGAGGCCGGAGGAATACTTCAGAGTATAGACCATGTTGGGTTTGAGAGGGTCCAAGTCAAACAGGTTCTGATGCTTAATCCATTATAAAAGAAGAAAATTCTTAGTTTGGTTTGGTTCATCATAGATTTTTATTGTAATTGTTCTAATCACTTGAAGAAAAATTTGAGTAGACTGGTTTGGTTCTCCCATTGATCAAATTATAGATTTGTAGATCATGGCCTTTCTTTCCTGTCTTAGTCTTGTAGAGATCATGTAAAGGAGGTTTCTCATCATTTAAAGAAATGCAAGGCAAAATAGAATCTTCATGATCAATTGGTCTGTAAGGCGTTTCATTGATTGAAGGTTTAGAGGATTGCCTCGCTAATTTTCTTGAGAGCAGCATGTCTGAACTCAGCCTAGCTAATTTTCATTGTTGTTGCATTGATGTTTCATTGACTACCACTGGATCATGGCTAATGATGCGAAACACCTTTACAGCAGTGGCAGTATTTGCTGTAATGGAAGCATTTCTGCGCTTTTGCAATAACCTTAGTCGTACTTTCAAGATTGCAGTCTTAATTTTCACACAAATGGTAATAGATGAGTAATTTTATGCAAAGATCATACTTGTTTAATTTTGATCTTGCACATTAGATAACAAGTGGAAAGCATCTCTTTTTAATATTAGAAGATGATAGTTAAAAATCTTTAGTATTAATCATAAAAGTCGGTTGCCATAAAGAATATTTTGTAGAGTTTGGATGATTCAATCCATAGAATAAGTGGAAGCACCTCACATGTCATGGTTTGGTGTGCCATAATTTGATAGATCCTATTGGCCAATGCACACACCATTGATTCATTCTTCCAATGAGACGAGATTTTTCTATTACTAATTTTGAAAGATTAGCTTCACAATACTTCATTCCAAAAGGAAATGTTGAGATTCAAATATTGAATTTGATAATTGATGCTAGTCCATTGAGTAAACTAGTATGTGTATGGGTGTATGTTTGTATGTATATTTGGAGATTCGCTCCATCATATCAAATAATAACTGGATTGAGCCGCTGAGTATTCCACATTTGCATTGCAGCTGTATCCATAATTTAAATTCTTATACTAAATATATAGCATCTTATGACGTAATCATGCAGAATATGAAGTGGAGTCGTGTATTTCTCTTGATCTTTTAATTCTCATGTTCACTCCCTTTAAATTCTACAATTGTGAAAGCTTGCCAAAGTTCAGATAATGAATGGTCTCTCAATTTGTGACCTAAGGGTTGATTTGATCATTTACTTCTTCTCTATTATCTTTTCCTCTCATCATTGTTCCATATACTATCTGTGTACCAAAATAGTGGTGCCTCATGATGCCCTTTTTCCTTGGATCTAGTGAAAACGGGTCCCAGTCTTTCTGAAGCTGCCTTGGGAAGAATTGCTCAGGGAACAAAAGTTCTAGCAGAAGGTGGATATGAGAAGATTTTTCGCCAGACGTTTGAAACAGTGCCAGAGGAGCAACTGCTAAACTCATTTGCCTGTTACTTATCTACATCTGCTGGACCAGTCATGGGCGTTTTATATGTATCTTCTGCAAAGCTTGCCTATTGTAGTGATAATCCTCTGTCATATAAAGCCGGGGACCAGACAGAGTGGAGTTATTATAAGGTACACCATCGTGTTTGCTGCAAGTTGTTAGCTTTGTCATTTTAGCATATCAACTATAAATATTGAGGCTCTGCCGAAGCATTTTTCTATTACTTGCCTTTCTGCTAAGCTGTCTTTTTCATTGCGTTCATTTACACATAAAAAGTGTTCATCGTGAAAGTTATTCTTTGTGCTACATTATATGCTTGTCCTGGAGAAAGTTTTAAATACGGCCTTCATGCATCAGTGGCTGATTATTGGATCATAGTCCTTACCACAAAATAGTTTTGTTGACCCACCCCTCCAGTAAAACTTTTCCACGGGGTTCAGTACCCCTTGGTTCCATGTTTCTATTCTATTGATACACAAGTGTTTTGCATCAACAGGTAGTTATCCCATTACATCAGCTCAAAGGAGTCAACCCTTCCATCAGCAGAGCCAACTCCTCTGAAAAATACATTCAGGTTATCTCTGTTGATAATCTGGAATTTTGGTTTATGGGATTTTTGAACTATGATAGTGCTGTGAAGTGCCTACAGGATGCTTTACAAGCCAATGAACCGTCTGCCTGACATCCACGGAGTGTCACAAGAGCTGATACATTTCTGCGCATCATATTTAAACATATGAGCAAAAGTTTGTTCATTTGGCGGTTAACTAGGTCTTCTCAGAGTCATTTGTTCCTATATATTAGCATATGTATATTTTGACGAGTCCAAAGTTTCCTTTCTCTTCTTCCTTCTTCTTTATAAGAATTTGATATATGGACTTTTCTTTGGAAAACCGTGATTATCCGTTGTACATTACTTTAGTGCTTGCCTTCTGCCAGCGATGAAACTATTTTGAAGCGGGTACGTTAGGAATCTCATTGTTGCTCGGTTCTCTGTTTTTCAGTTTGAGCTTTATTTTTTTTCTTTTCATTTTCATTTTTTTTAACAAAAGTGCATATTTTAGATTTCACAATTTGATAATTAATACTATTGTTAGGGAGGTTATTAATTTTAGCCATGGAAATTGCTTGAATCTGTAGATGTTAGATCTTCCTGCTTTTTGATGCAGTAGACTTTTAACAGCCTGTAAATGAAGCTAATCGACGTTCGTGGTCTCTAGCCATGTTACATTTTCTTGATTTACGTCAGTTGATGACATTGGATGCTTCTCAGATTGCCCAAATTCCGTCAAATCCTTTCCATCTGCCAAAATTTCTGCTTGAGCAAAGGCTTTACTGTAGATTTGGGTCTTCTCCATTTTATTTACTTTATATCCATTTTCCTTAATTTGTCTTGTTAAAATGTTGCTATGTATAATCAGCAATGATTATAAAAAAAAATAGATGACGCCATAATTAGTTATAACTCATAAGTTAATTAAATTTCTAAGTAACTGCACTCTTGAATTTGTAAATTTGAAAAAAAAAATTGAGGAGATAATATTTTAAAGCAGGTATTTCCTCAACTTTTTTAGGCTTCAATAGTGGCTTCCCAGAGGTCTTGAGTTGACCCGTCACTGGCCTGTCAGGGACATAGTCCCTGGCCGGGTCTGGCCCCGCAGGCTGCTTGTAGGGCCATTTTTTCTCTCCATTTTCTTTCACTATAGGAGAAAATAGTCCAGTGGGCATTAATTCATTTGTTCAGCCTATACAGTACAGGTCCATCCTGATAGTTTCAGCTTTGCTTATGCAGGTACGGGACCCATCAGGCATGGGGCTATGACCAGCCCCGTGTGCATGTCTCTTGTCCTTTTTCTTTTTCGGCCGAAAGAATATTGTCCTCCTATCAATCCAAATTACTGTGCAGTGACATTTACTGGGCGAAGTGGACGTCTTTGAGACTTGGTTGCGGAAAGAAATAGGGTAAACAAGTAGAAGAAAATGAAAGTGGCATTTGTTAGACTTGTTCGGCACACATCTCCCGGGACAGCGACTCAAGACGGCTTAGTGAAACTCCTCGTTAACAGATGAAACTGATCCATAGTGGTCTCCGTGACATAAAGCAATTGATATGTGCATTCCAGCATTTAAAAGTATACTCCGTAAAAGTAGAATAAAATAATTATTCTTTTCATATACACCAGTTAGTCTTTCGGGTTGCAGAGCATAATGGTTCCAAATGTATAATTCTACCATTCAGGTCATGACAAAGACGGAGAAGCACCGTCTCCTTCATTTGAACTGTGTATGTCAAATCCCAGGGGGGTTCTTATAATAAAACCATCCTCCCTAACAATTTTAACCATATCAATCCACTTAATTCTTTTACTATGAAGTCTTGAGGTATGCTATCAAAGGCAAATCAGGTTAATACCAACCAAACTACTTAATCAGCACCTATACCCGAATAGAGACATAATACTAGGATTTGATAAAAACAAGAAATCAAAGGAACTAGAACAACCAACCTTCCGATTCTATGATTCAATCAGCAGTTAGCCTCAGTTGGAATGACCAAAAAAGAGCAATTCAGAGTTTCACCACCAGAAACCTATCCATATCATCAAAGCAAAAGCATACCACTAAGTAAGACCTAGCTTACCCATTCAAGTGTTAAAGGAGTTAAATAGACCCTTTTATCTACAAAAAGAAGCCCCCCTTTCTTCTTCCTACGTACTTACAAAGATATCATCTCCTTCCAAATCAAACTCCAGGATATCATCAACACCATCACACGAACTCGAACCCGCCGTCTTTCCGGTGCCATCACCACCATCCTCATCCCCAACCTTGCTCTCTCCACTGCACCCTCCCTTACTACTGTTATTCTTTCTCAACTCCTTCATCATGGCCACACTATTCCCTCCATATCTCACCCCTCTCCCCAATATCTTCGTACAATTCCACCCCACAGTTTTCTTCACCCTCATCCTCCTCTCCTCCCCATTTTTAACCCCACCCGTAACCCTAGCTTTTTCCACTTTAACCTCCTCAACCACATTGTCCTCCTCCTCATCATCATCATCCGATATCTCCACCACAACATTCTCACTCTTCGTCTTCTTACTCACATTCACACCACCCCTACACGTCACATCAGAATGCCCGAAACTACACTTGTAACCCTCCACCGCCCCATCCAACTTCACCAAACAATCCGGTGGCAGCGG
Organism: Laguncularia racemosa; assembly: GCA_037954665.1. NCBI lineage: Eukaryota > Viridiplantae > Streptophyta > Magnoliopsida > Myrtales > Combretaceae > Laguncularia > Laguncularia racemosa. Next base: position 224,922 of record JBBMOL010000269.1, read on the forward strand.
CGAAATCTCCGCGGCATGAAACGCTCTGGAACAATTCTGACACCTCAAACAATGCTCTTTATACATCCCATCGTATTGATACACATAGTAACAGTACGGACATATGGTCCAAAACATGTTAACATCGCCATGAACATAAGACCTCTCGTCACGATCCTTACCATTGTCATACTGCGTCTTCTTTTCGGGGTTGGATAAAACGCCCCAAGCATCGAAAACAAGTTGAAGGGCATTTCGAGAAAATGGGTACGTGTTCTTCGAAGGGTTTAAGACATGTACTAACTTAGCAAACTGGCGACGTAAAAGAGATGGGTCGTCCAACTGTTTTTGTTTTCGGTTATTGTCATGTTCTAGGGTTTGGAGAATAGAGTAACAGTCCGTGCGGCCATCAGGGAGGCGGCACTTGGAGGCGAGGAGGACGCCGGAGATGGCGAGGAGTTGGGTGGGAGAAGGGTGGTCAGTTTTTGAGTTGAGGGCGGCGAGCGCGTGAATGCAGCAGTTCATGTAGTCACGGACGCCGAGAGAGTAAGAAGCACGCGCTAGATGATTTGCGAATTCGCCCTCCTCCATGGCAGTGATGGCAGTGAAAGAACGGAGAAATGATTTTTATGGTTTGGATTATAGGGAGCTCAAATGGAAAAGCTGGCGAATGCTTGGGTTTTTATTAAAACTTGTTAAGCGGTAGAATTGGAAATTGAAATGAGATATATGATGTTATATATTATATTTTTTTTATGATATTATACATTTTATTATATTTTTTTGGGAAATATTCTATGCACGTTAAGATATAGAATTTATTATTTACACTTTTTTATTTTAATTATTATATTAATATTTTGCAATTCATTTTGGTTGGATTTTAGCTCTACTTTTTCAAAATGAGAAGATTGTTATTTATTTTAGTAGTGTTTTCTTTTTTAAAAAAATGAGTTCTTTTTATTATTTATATATAATTTTAAACAATGTATTTTGGGATTTTATTATTAAGTAACTAAGAATGATTGGAAATTATATAAAGTTTTATTTGAACATGTAAAAAGATAACCAATAGCTTTGTAATCGAATCTTCTAATGAGATGGATTATGTTCGATTTTCCTTTCCTCCAATTGTAAACTTACAATCATGGTTGGCAAAAAAAAAAATGTGAAAAGATTTGTTTTGATATGATAATTAATATTATATATTCTTTGCCCTTCAAGATATCGAATTTGCTCATTGTAATTTCTTTTAATACAATAATATTAAAATCGATACTTGAATTTTGGATAAATTTTCAATTTTAAACTTAAAATATAAAGTTTTAAGTTGTTAAATATCATAATTAATCAAAAGTTTATTTGTCATATTAACTACTTACTTTTAACGTATATACTATTTGACAAAAGATATTTGTCACATTATCTTTTAAAGATAGTAAATATAGTAAGTTTAAGCTCAATTCGACATAACATTTAGCAAATTTAATTTTTAGGTATAAGATTTGATAAACAGATGTTCAATTAGATATGATAGTTAGTAAATTTAAATAATATAATAAAAGTTTCTTTTGTTAGATTTTGGTTTTACCTTTACTAAACTAGAATACATAATTTAACAGTTTTAATAGATAAATGCTTTTATCTATATATAATCAATATAAGATTGGATTTTGGGTTCTTATATGCTGAGAGGTAATAAATAATATCGGAAACTACGTGACGGTTTTGTAAATTGGGGTATGTGAAAAAATATTTATATTTCTTCCACTTCAAGAAATGATGTAATTATTTAAAAGATAATATGGCAATTTATTTTGTTAGATTTTACCTCTACCTTTTTCTAAATCAGAAGAGATGATTTAATTGTTTTAGCAGTTTTTTGATATAGATGATTTTTTTTTATTTATATATAATTTAAATGAGACAAATTTTGGGTTTTTATTATTACATCTTGAGGTGTAAAATTTAAAATTACATAACAGTTTTATAAATTAGGGCATTGTAAAAGATAGTTTTGATGTGATATTATATATTCCCGACACTACAAGATATGGAATAAAATATTTGTATTTTGTTTCCCAATGTTATGGCAATTAGTTTTGTTAGATTTTAGTTGTACTTTATAAATAGAGGAGATGTTTTTTAATTGTTCTTGTGGGTTTTTTTTTTAATTTATATATAATTTTGAGAAGACGGACTTTGTAGGGGTTATGTTGAAAATTACACAACGAATTTATATATTAGGGCATTTGAAAAGATATAAAATTTGTTATTTGTACATTTTTTATCGTTATGTGTAATAATTTAAATATATATATATATATATATATATAGCAATTCATTTTATGAGATTTCAATTGTAACTTTTTAGAATTAAAAGCGATGGTCTAATTGTTATGATAGTTTTCAAAAAGATGAATTTTTTTATTGGCAAATTACAAAAAATAATGTGTTTTGGGATTTACATGCTTGTATTTTCTTTTTTAACAAACACATGATCTGTATTTCATAATTATTTGTTAATACTAATTTTGGAGGCACATTACCTTTTGATTGCTTAATAATTGATTAAACAAAATAATATCAATAAATATATATTAATTAAATTATTTAATAAAATATAATGCAGAAAATTAATAAAAAAAATCGAAAAGCTAAAGCGCTAGCTACAATGGCCATCAAGACCCTTAAGAAATTCTTTCTTTTCTTTTTCTTTTTTTGAATTAACAACGCAAATATTGAATGACAAAAACCAACTCTTTGATATCATTTATTATCTAATTTTATACAAAAAAATGGTTCATTCATATTTGCTTACACGATCTCTCAACCTTTATTTTTTTCATCGTTTAATTGATGTTTAAAAACTTTTTTATTTATGTCTTTCCCTAAACTCTATTAAAAAAATCATCAAAAACTAATACGTGTTACTTATAATAAGCTTTGAATAATTAATTTAATAAAAATATTATTAAATGTAATAAATTAAATAGTACAATAAAAAATTACACAGGTTCAAAAGAAAAAAGAAAAATCAGAAAAACCCACTAGAATTGTTCCGCTTCATTTTAAACCATTCGACGAACAAGAAATTGATACTATTGACTAAAAAGATTTAAAAAAAAAAGAGAGAATATCTTTTTCTATTTCATGACATTACAGAATCTTACTCCATGAAGGCGTTGATTTATGCTTGACTTGGCTTGATTTCTCCACTCTTCCACTCTACTTTGTTCCACCAGTCTTTGCCTTCCTCTTTTCTCTACCCTCATCCATGGAAGGCATGTGGGGAAGCTTTCTCAACTCAGGACAATTTTTTCACTTCAAGAGTCGCAAATGGGCTTTTCTCATTTCCACTTTTAAAAAATCTTTTTGCAACTTTTTATTATATTATTTAATTTATTATATCTTTAAATGTTATTTTATCAATTATTTTGAATCTATCAAAAGGATTTTTTTTACAAAATTCGACGAAAGACAAAAAAAAAAAAAAAAAGCTGTCAAGGATAGACAAATAAATATGCATTTTCCTACCAAATAACTTCAAATTTTTTTTCCCTCATCTTGACTGCCCTATTCCTTCAGAAAAGTGCGAATAGACAAGTCTACTTACAATTCAATATTTACTCAAATTCAACCATCTTTATAAAAAATCAATCTTAAACAACTTGATTAGTTTATCTATTCAAAGTCAAATTCCATAATGCCTAACATAATTAGCTCACAAGTCTAATTTAAATTTAAGTTAAAATTGAGTCTAAATATTAATATTATATTAATTAATTTAATAACATTTTCTTTAAGATCATCAAATAAAAACAAATCGAATTGAATTTAAACTTCTCAAGTACCATTTCGAATCTAACTCAACTTTACAATTATAATCTTAATCAAGTTCAACCTCGAATTTTGAGACTCCAAATCAAGCTAGAGTCAAGTTTGGTAGTGTACCATCTAAATTCTACTCATTTACAGCCTTAAGTGTGAAAATATGAACGGCTTGATTTCGTACAGATTTGGTGCAGAAACCTCTAATCATATTGGTGCCCGCCGCCCAAAAACACTTAAAACTTGAGCTCATGGAGGAAATTTTACAAATAAGAGACAATCCAACTGCTTGCAGGAAAAAACTCTTAGAAAGAGATGCCGGGAATCTTTAAGAACAGATAACTAATGCCTGCTTTGGCACTTTACCGGATTGATTTTGCCTCATAAAATAGAGGATGTTAAATTCATCAATGAAAAATAATTTTCCATGTCGAAGAATACAAAGCCCCTGGAATATGATTGGCTGAAGTTACACTTCCCAGCCTTCATTGCAAAGCAAATATTGATCTAAGTTCTAAGAATTGTCAAGACCGTGACAACATAGATTAGATACACTAAACCATTTCTATATACATAAAAATTTCATTAGGGCTAATAAAGAGAATCTTATTTTCCCTTTCTATCGTCCGGAGGGAGATTAAGACCCATAAGACCGAGCAAATTAGATGCTGGACCAGGAAGACCTTCCTGCGAGGAAAAAGAATCCAGGAAGCTCTTGACAAGATTCACATCAACATCAACTGGAGAAAAATCCTCATCCACGTCTTCCGTGCTCTTGATGTTCCCTGATATTCAGTCAGATGACTAGGTTGGTAAATAGAGCGAAAAAGCATAAAAAATGCCAACCCCAAAAAAAAAAAAAAAACCAACATAACAGCCATGATGGAAAGATAAAACAGATAAATTCACCAAAAGTAGTTGGCATTCGACCGCATATCTTGATGTAATCTATAGAGGCCTGCCAGCAGCTTTTGTGACTTGTACGTGTTTAGCAGAACACATCAAGATGTTGTGAATGCTAATGGCTTTTAAAGTCAAGTGGTGACAGTGGAAGAAACAGTGATGGTTGGTTGGTGCTGCTGGTGGCTAGCAACAGTAGAAAATACCAACTGAAGACGTAGAAGTGGAAATCATTTTCCTAATTTTCCAATTCTCCATGATGGTTAAAGACCATTGCAGTCCATCAGTCACTACCTTTACCATCCAAGTACCCACCACCAAAAGTTACTAGTGATTGCGACCTCAAGATTTCAACAATAATATTTAACAGTTCTAAAGCTTAGATTATAGCAAATATCAGATAAGTTTGGAAAACATTTTCTGTGAAACAAACACACCCTAATCAAATCAGTATAAAGCAAATAAATACTCAGCTTCCACAAATCAGTTGTAAAAGAGTATGCTGACACTTAAAAGTGATTCCTGCAATTTAAAAGCAAGCAAGGTAGAAGGCTTATGGATGCATGCGTTAATGCATGACCTAAGGCTTAAACTGCATCTTGAACAATGAGGAGGTCAAATGCATAAATTTAATGGCAGTCGCATCAAATTCTTAGAGGTACAAACAAAGTCCAGAAACCATGATTACCTCATCAGCCTTTGAAGTTTGTTCATTTGCACGCACAAAACTTCTACCAACTGTAGTGGGTTTTAGCTCCTGTCTTAGGGCATCTTCATAAGAATGCATAAAACTGTTCTCCCTATCTTCACTGTCACTCTCATCTTCAGATTCATCTAAGCATCAAAAGTGCCAACAATGAAGTCAGATCCACAATCACAAAACATAATAGAAATCCAAACTAGAGGATGTAAATACATTGAGAAAGCAACCAACAGCAGACCCACCAAATAAAAGGCAACACTATTATGAAGAACAATGTACATACATATTATCAATAAAATATCACCCACAAACTTTTGTTTAGGAGGTTCTTCAACAGAACAACATCAGTAAAAGCAGGTAAATACTAACGATTATCAACGAGAACTTAACTGCAGAAAGTATCACACATTTGCCATAGATGACAAGGATCAATGGGCTTCCCATCACAATTTCATTTTAGGAAATGTATCCAGTTTCACATAACAGCTTCCAAATAGTTTTGTCTTGACAATATATAACTTGACAAAAGTTTGCATATAAATTTGATTGTGATGAGAGCTTAGTCCTGATAGAAGATGTAGTGGATAGAAATAATGGTAGATGGTTGGTGGCAACAGTGGTAATCAAGTGATCAGCACTTATAGCAGTGATGGTCATAAAGGTTACATCAATGACCATAGATCAAAAGTAGTGCAGTGGCACTGATAAATGACAGTGATTAATCTCATATAGAGATGATGTCCGCAACATTGTATCAACTGTGGGAATTGACAATTTTATTAATAAGATCAGCAATATATGGGTGTAGACCTTGACCGTGATGATGCATGAATCCTGATGGCAGGCAGCCATTGTTGGACTATGTGAGGATGGGCACTGATCCAGGAGCATAAATGCAAAGTTCCTCCAGCCAGCACGACTGCCAGTGTGGACTAAGCATGACGGGCCAATGGCTTAAGTGCACCAGGCATGAGCTGCCAGCACAACCCATGAGGTAAACGTGGCTAGTTTGTTTCTTATCAATGCCAAAAATGGACCACTATGTTGAGACACTCACAAAATCAGCAGACAAAACCCCCCAAAACTATTTCATTTCTAACACACACCAAACCCTACTTTCTTCTCTAAACCGATGCCTCCTTTCACCATAATAATCCAAAAACCACTCAATCAACTATCAAATCTTCTCCAATCTTATCCATTTCTTTATCCAACTCGTATAATATGCAAAACTTAGTGCCAATAGTGACAGTAAGGTAGAGAAAATTGTGCCTAACTCCCGTTTACATGGTGCAGTGACAATCTTGCATCAACTTTAATTGGCAAGTTTGTAAACATGATGAAATTTGGTTAGTGAACTGGATGATTTCAAGGTCCACAGGCCAGCCCAAGCTTGCATGAAATGGCATAAGCCAGTCCGGCATGGCCCAATACCCCCCTTCAGAGTATGCAAAGATAAAGTTCAGAGGTTGTGATAGTTACTGATGTGGATCTAACTTGAGGACAGTAGGAGGTTGACAGCAGCAAAAGATGGTAGCAGTGGGAATGGGAGAAGCAGCGATAGCAATGTTGAGTGGAAAGTGATAAGTAGCAAAACACAATCAATTTATAAGAAAGATCACTGCCATCGTTCAAACAGAATGTTTAAACTGAGTGAAAAAATTTTCCATTAGAAACAAGGCATCTTTACTAGAACATTTTTCATATGTCAGATACACTGCTAATCCTATATTCTCACACCTATACAGACAGAAACCACTTCAGAAAAGTGAGAGAGCTCTTAGCCCAAAACTATCTAAAAGCAACTCACTTCTAAGCCTCCCATCCACAATTTAATAAAGAAAACTAGGCCTCTATCCTCCTCCAACAACAGCCACCCCTTAGAACCTTCATTACTATAATCATCGCTTCCCGTTTGCACCAATAACCTTTTTTTTATTAAATTGGGGAATCCCCATAAAGAAATTAAACAGATATGTGTTTCTCCACCTATATTCTCCTTCAACAAATACCCCCACCAACATAGCAAAGTAGTTTAATGTTGTAGCAATGACTGCACTAGCATTCATTAGACAATTAAAGTAATTGAAATGCACGTGTGGCACCAGGGGCTTCTGGTCACAGTAAGGTGGCACAGGGCACTTCCCAAATTTCAGAAGCAATTGACTAATTGAGAGCTACCACATCGAATTACACTCTGTTATTGACCTGTCCCTATCCCTTGCCAGATGGAGCACAAAATTAGGAATGTCTTCGGTCTATCTACTGAATCTTCAATTTCTTGGACCATGAGACAGGTAAAGTTATATTTTATCCTTCAGAGAAAATGCAGCACACATTGACAACTGAATGATCTGAGTATCGAACAAAAATCAATTGGTAGCTTGGAAGACTTACCAAAGTCCATGTCAGAGGAGGTGGCTTCATCAGACCTGGCATCAGCATGAAGTTCCTCAGATCCTTGGCATCTCATCACAGACTCCATGTCCTTGATAAAATGATCTACATCGAAGTCCACCTCTTTCTCATCCCTTTTCAATATAAGGAGAACATTCATTATATGCTGAATCAAGTTTCATCTTCTGTGAACATATTAATCAACACATTGATGCATGCAAATAGGACAGAACATAGAAAACATAAATTGTAAGTGGAATCCATAAATGGTGAAACAGCCTTGTGCCTCCAAAAGGACATTTGCACTGTACTTTAACCAATAAAGGAGCTTACATTTTGGAAAGACCCACAACAAAGCTCCTTTCAGTTCAACAGTGTGCTACAGCAAATCTTAAAAATTAATTCTAATTGTAAGCCACTAAATATTCATGCAAGACTGATGCAAAACTAGAACCAGATTTCCATAAATCAAGATGCAAATGCATTCTAGATAAGCCAAAATCAAGATAGTAATGAAGCAAGAAGGGTGTACAGCAGATTCATCATCTTAAAATGAGCCAACTAACCTAATTTCAGGAACTTCAGCTCCTTTATAACTAGACATCGTGTGGACAAATGCCTGCATGGTCTTTGCTATATCACCAAGATTGTAATCATCATTATTTGACCCAGAAGGTCCAGTATCCAATGTCTCTTTTGATTTGTGTTTCTTCTTTTGTTTTGCATTATAAGCATCCATCTCCTTTTGCCTCTCCAGGAGTGCAGAATTCAGTTCCTCCTCACCACTGTATAGCCAGGAATCATCATTGGAAGGAGGGACCTCCTGTCCAGAGAAATCATCCACTGAGTGCGGCAAAGCAAGAATCTCATCTATTCTCCTCACTGGTGCATTTAGCATATCACTGCAGTAAAGACAAGTATTATTATAACTTGAAAATGAAATTTATGGTGCCATCAAGAATGAAAAAAAGTTAAAAGTTAATAGCAGATGAAAAAAAAAAAAAATACACCAGGTTATTTCTTGGCAAAACAGCAGTCTCAGACCAAGACTACAATCATCCCACGTTAAGTTAAACATAAGTAAAAACAAGTCTCTGAAGACATAGAGCCCTATAGTATCAGATTTGTAACAAAATTACTCATACTAAAAGCGGCACAGGATAATTATAGCAAGAGGCGTACTCTTAACGAAAGAGCATATAGTCAAGTAATATCTAATATGTCCATCTAATTAAAGTACTTCCATTGTGAAAATCAAAAGATAAAAACATCGTACACAAAAGGTGAAATCCATCGACCTAATGTGTCGAAGTCAGGATGTATTTGAACAAAGCTAGTAATTTACAAAATGCATTGCATTGGTTTTCATTTTGAGCTAACGTAGAATTCAACTCTGACACCATCAGTTACCGGTACCCAGTGGAAGCATCACAGCAAATAGTAAACATGCGAAACAAGTTATGCTACAAAGAAACATCTAAGCATGATTTAAAAAAAAAAAAAAAAAAACCTTTTAATTACCTTGCTTTCATAAACAAATAACTATTCCTATAATACTCCTCTGCCTTCTCCATCAACTTCTTATACTCTTTCGACCCTGGAATCAATCCTTGGAAATATCCACTCCTTTCCAAACTCTCTTTATACTTCTCCCAAGTACTTCCTTTCCCTTCCACACCCTCTCTTTTCCTCATCTGATACATCATCTCGAACCCAACACTAATCTTCATCCCCAATTCAGCCTCCAAATACACATCCTTCCCCTCCTCCCTTCTCGGCATTGGATAACATTTCGGCGCCTGAAACTTCTGCCGCATTAACTGGGCATACATTGCCCTAGACATTGAAACCGAAACACAAACAACTCTATCTCCTCCCGCTGTCATGCTCCCCAAAAACCTCTCCATCTTCGCCGCGAACTTCATTGATTCGACATCCCTATCGTAGAACCCTTCCACCGCAAGGGAAATCAAGCAAGGCTCGTGCTTCAACACCTGCGCGACGGCTACTGGAACCCTAACCCTAACCCTATGTGTATTCCGAACTGCTTTTTCCGGATAGTCCTTAATCCGGCTCTTCACTGCGGCCTGCACCGCATCGTCAGCGCGCGACATGGACTCGTTTTCAATGACAAACTTCAATGAATCGGCGAGAGACGGAGCGGGGAGCTTGGACTTGGGGACGATGTGGAGGTCACCGTGGCGAAGGAGGACGCGATTAGTGCTGGTGTCGGGGCTGAGCCAGCGCGGGAGGTGGAAGGCGGCTTCGATGAGTAAGAACTCGCCGTCTGAATCCCAAACGCGGATGGAGAGGTTAAGAAAGGCGCGAGAGATGTGGAAGAGGAGGAAGACGACGAACCATTCGTCATCGAGGTTGTCGCCGTAGCGCAGATGGCCGTGGAGGTGGGACGGAAGAGGCGAGAGAGAGCAGGGGCAAGTGGAAGAGGAGGAGATGGAGGAAGAGAGGGAGAGAGTGAAGGGTTGGTGTTGCCAAATGTAGGAGGAAGTGAAGGGAGAGATAGAGGAGAGGATTTGGAGGTGGAGGGACTGAAGGGAGGAAGAGAGTGAGGAAAGAGAAGGAGAAGGAGAGAGAGAGAAGTCGGGGATTATGGAGTAAAAGACAACGTCTTCGGGAAGACGATTAGGGCTTTCAGAGAATAAGGAGGTGAAGTCCTCCATGGAAGCGGGCTACAGACACAGAAAGAGAGAAGCGCGAAAGACTATTTCTTCAACCCGTTTCAGTCTACAGACTAGAAGGTTATAGAAATGAGGCGCGCCTATTTTTAATTGCTCAAATTATCTATTAGCGGTTGTAATGTATTAACGCCCCTACGCAACCCTTGAACTTTTTTATATAAATCCTTTTAAGATTGGGTATAATTGAATTTGGTATGGTTTATTTCTTAAATTGAATTGAATGGTTTGATTTTTTTTTAACTGAAGCTAAATATAAAATTTATAGTTTTTTTTAATTTAATTAAAAAAGAAATAATAATTTTGCAAAGCCGTGATAAGGTGGAAATGGATGGAAGTGTAAACTTAACTCTATAACAAAAATTAAAAAGTTTATTTACATCATATATCGTAAAACCAAAAGCAAACGAGAAAATATTGATAGAGTTTGATGATCGTTGTTGGATTCATCCTCTTTCTTTATCAAAATCAATGCCTTCGATGAATTCTACTTGGTGATAGGATTCATCTTCAATAGTAGTTGTTTATGTTTTTTCAACAATCATAACTAAAATCAAGTTGTTTAAGAAAAATGATAAGAAAAAAAAATAGAGATTTGTTTCAATAAAAATATATTGCACCTATGATTTTGATTTTGATGCTTTTCGATCTCGCATATAATCACCTTAATAAAAGAGTATCTATCAACTTTAATAGAATATCTCCAACTAAAGTGGTAAATCTTTGTGCGGTTTCTCTAGGGATGAAAGGCTTATAGGCTTGGAAGATTCCTATATTGAAGATATGGATATTGAATATTAAATATATAATCAATTATAAAGATTTTCATTAGATTCATTAGAAAAGGTGGAATTTAATCACACCTAATAGAGCCTCGTTTTTAATTCATTTGTCTATAAATTAAGGAATAGCTGCTGACGTGACAAGGGTCAATGGTAAAAATATTAGTTTGGTATTAATAGAATAATAATTAAAATCGAAACATAGTAAACATAAATGTAATGCGTGTCAAGCAATGAGTGTCATTTATGACAACAACACATTCTTACCCTTTTTAATTAAGATTTTTGTTGATTCCATAAAAAATTCCTCGTGATAAAGTTACATGGGGTTGCCATAGCTGGAAATGTCATTGAAAGGACAGATTCTCACATTCTGTATTGTCAAACCTCATACTTTATTAAATGTTAAAGCAAAACTCAAACACACAAATTGTTTCCTTGTCACCTCAAATGACAGCTATAAGCTATCAAAGGTTTTCAAGGGGATTCTTAGAATAAAAACACCCAATCCTCCTAATCGACTTGATTAGCTTTGATATTGAATATCCAAAGTTCAACACATATAAAAAAATGTTTGAAGAAAATTAACCTTGTATTATTACAAAGACCCACTTTCAGGTTTGAGTTCCATGGAAACATAATAAGAGCATCCTTTTTAAATGTTAATATGTAGGAATGTGATATACATAGTGCATGTACTTCACTTCCTAGTTTCTTAAATTAAATAGTTATATATATATTACTAACAAGTATACTAACTTACATTTGGTACAAAATCAGCGAAACTAGATCGTTCTTATTGGGACTAATATGTTTTAATCATTAATGCTCCCTCTTATTTCCATTGTCTAACCTAATAATTCAAGCTTGGTTATCGAAGCTACTAAATCTAAATCTAAATTAAATTAATTTAATCTAATAAAAAAATAACAAAATATAAAAATAAAAGAAACACACTATCTTAGTATTCAAATACCGATCCCCCAAACAATTATGTAATTGATTAATCTCATCATAATTATTTAAACCATGAGAATTCCTAAAGTATATTAACAACTATCTCAAATTATTAATATCTAATTTTAGGTTGATTAACTACAATGCCTTTTTAGTCAAAACCCTTATATTAATTTTAATGAATTATAGTATTAGGTTTGACTTTAATTTAGAGGATTTACGTCATCATATTTATAGGATTACATGCAACTCCTTCTAATTACATATATAATTTCTCAATTGATATATACAATATTAGATATTGAATTAAAATACTAATTCAAATAATAAATAAAGAACACGTAATTATATTGTAAAAAACTATAAGTTATAAATTAAATAAAAACAGAAAGAAATCTAATTATATAGAATTTTAGGGTTCTCAATAACTATACATTAATATTATTAATCTAAAACATCAAGGAAATAAAACAAAAGAAAAAAAGGGTAGGAGGACAAGCCTCGTTAAATTTACAAAAACCTTTACTCTCGTCTCTCTCTAAAGGCCTTTATATCTATTTATACACAACGGATATTTGGCAATCCTTTTAGGCATGGCGCGGCACGGGCCTTGACGTAGCTTTAATAATACCCTGTGCTTCATTCGTAATTTAATTTTCAAAAATTCAGTGGATTCGCATTGGATTCACTAGTGCTTTAGTGAAAAGAATACATGCATGCCATTTTAAGCCATTGGTTTGAATCTAGACCTTCATTAAAAAAAAAAAAAAAAGGTTTTAATTTTTCTTTATTTTTTATTATTTTATTTTCTGGATAATAGTAAAATACATATTTTAAAAAAAAAAAAGAAGACGAAGAAGAAAGAAGAAAAGGGTTGAAGGAGACGTCGTCTTCAACCTTCAGATATACGCCATTGGAGCTTCATCCAAGCTCCAAAAGGGATTTATTTTGGGATTGTAATCCCACAAATCGATCACCCCAAGCTATTAGGATGTGAAGAGACGAATTCTATAACATTTTACATTCTAGAATTCGCCTTTTCAGTAGACTTTGAATCACAACGTCGGGTGGCTTTAATGTCCAAAGCTGACCTTTGACTTGTAGATTCCTATCAAATAAATGTGCGAGTCCTTATAAATAGACCCTCCCAAACTCGTCCCTAACATCAAAAAATCAGAAATCTATTCTCATTTGTTGAATACCTCTTTCTCTCTCAAAAAAAAAAAAAAAAGGTTTTACGGTGGGCTCTCTTCCTTTCTCTCGAAATTTTCGGCGAGCAGCTCTCTCCCTCTCTCTCTCTAGGTTTATGGTCACGAGAACACACCACTGTGATCACCATTCGTTTAGACCCCCGCAGTGCTACCAATCACGCAATCCAAACAACCCACGACCACCACTTCCGACCACTACCACCACCATGTCTATCACCTCAACACTGGCACCAAACAATTCCTTGCAACATCCCGAAGCCAACCGACGTCTTCCCTAGCTCCGACGAGTGGCGTAGTGCAATTCGGAAGCTCCGCTAGTACGACCAGGCAATCCGCCAACCGGCTTGACCCTTGACTACACTCCAACCCGCACATTTCCAGGTACGTTTTCTTTTGCATTTATTTATTTTCTGCATTTCACCCTTCTTAGGGTATAATATACAGTGTATGGTAATCTTTTTTAAAAAAAATATATTGGATAAGAAATAATCCATAAGACATAAAAAAAAAAAACTAAGAATAAATTGATGATGCAGGTTTATACTTTCTTAGAGCTTTCTTAGGATTGTAAAATACGTATATACATAATAAATAAAGAAAAATAAATATATATAATTAATAAATTAAAATACAAAAAATAATGATAGTGAGATAAAATTAAAATAACAACATTTTTTGTTAAATAGGGCTTGATTTTTTTTTTTCAAAGATTGTAAGTTTTCTAGAGAATTCCAAAGTAAATTAAAATAATAAGTAAAAATTACAAAATATAAAATATAAAATTATATATATATATATAATAGTGATATGGGTTATCAAAATTCAGGGTGTTATTAGACGTCATCAAATGATCTGTTCGTGTTCTTTATGAACCTTATAAAAAGGGTAAGTGGAAAAAAAATATAAATAAATAGATATGGAGAATGAAATAAAATATAAATAAAAAAATAAGAATGTAAAGTAATTAAAAAAAATAGAGTGATTATATGAATTATGGTTGGTCTGATCTCGATTAACAAGTACATAAGCAATTATGAGTAAAGCCAAGAATGCAGCGAGAGTCAGTCCATTTAACGCGCATTTTTTTGCAAGTTAGGTTAGGTTAGAAAAATCAAACCCGCATAAATTGCAGGCTTTTCAGCTTACCCCGAGTAACTCACATTAGCTTGCTGAATTATTTAAAAAAAATATGAGAGAGTATATAAGATTTAAAATTTCTTGTTCAAATTTATACTTAAACTGATTGATTTTATCTAATTACTGTGTAACATTTACGTTATCAGGTATTGAGAATATATTATCATTTAAAAATATATAATTAAAAGAAATTATTGTAGTTTTGCAAGTTAACAACTTGGCCCACCTAACTTGTGTTGGCTCGTAAGGTGGGTTAAGCCCACTTTTGGTGAGGGCCAAATGCGAGTTCAAGTAAGTTGGCCCATTAGGTCTGCATTTCAACTCTACTTATGGGATAGTTTCAATAATAAAAAGTTTTAGATTTTTTAAAATAGATCTTATACAACCTATAGCCTCATAATTTTTTAAATAATAATAATAATTAAAAAAACAAAATAAATTCTAATTCAAAATGTTTTAAGTGATAATCTATTAGGTTTTAAATAAGTTAGCCCTCAAACCTTGTAATCTCTTACATTTAAAAATTTTCTAAAATTAGTGGCCAAGTTAGAGTTAATTTGCTCAATTAACCTAACTTAAACCTCTTTTCTTAATTACGATTAGGTGGCGACTATAATAATTGAACTTTTCCTAGTTCTCAATCGAGGGTTCGTAATAAATAAGTATAAAGTTTAATACAAATCAGATTAGGAAAAATAATAAAAATTAGGCTTGACAAACTTCATTTTCTTGCAAAATCCTTTCTAAAGACCTAAAATTAAAATATGAACAAATTAAGTACCAAAATCTACTAAAAACACTCTCTAATTATATAAAAATATTCTAAAAATGACCTCCAAAATAGGTATAAATATACTCTATCGGAGGAAATAACATTTAAGTATTCTTGTTGATGCAAATGTCACATATCACTTGTAACGACATCAAATGAGTAGTTCGTATCGGTTTCACCAAGAAAAGATTGTATTACTCGTTCATTTAATTTATCAACTTTGGCATTGGTAAGAGCTAAAATTGCACAACTAGTGAAATAAGTTGTATCTTTTGCATGTGTTGAAAGATTCAAGAAAGTTGCATCTATTAGTTTTTTAATTGATTGTTCACCTTCCTCTAGCATGCTTAATGATGGTGATATACATATAAAGTCGTCATAAATAGTGCTTTTCACTTTATCTCTAATTCTTCATATGAAGTTTGAGAAATTTTTGTGATGAGATATCTCATATCTTTAGTTAATCAAAGAGTCCGAACACTTCTCCATAATGGTGATTTATTCAAGTATGCATTTACCATTTGATGCTTTGTCCCATTTAGAACTGTAGGAGGAACTTGTCTAAAATCTCCTCCCTATATTATTACTTTTCCTCCTAATAGTAAATTAACTCCCATGATATCTCTAGTTATCCTATCAAAAGCTTTGAAAGCATATTTGTTAGCTATAGAAGCTTCATCCCACAAAATGGCTTTACATATCTCCAAGGATAAGCTTATCATATTGCTCTCTCATTTAATAGATAGAAGTTGCATATGGATTTAAAGGAATCTTTAACCTTAAGCTTGCTATTCTACCTGTCAATAATATAGATGATGCAATTATAAAAGTGGCTATAGCTAGGATAATGTGACTAACACTTCGAAGACATGCCAAAATAACACGATATAATATATGTTTTCCAAGTTCCCCCTTAACTATCCATAAAAGATATCGCATGTTCATTATGATCAATTGTAAACTTCACCAAATGAAACGTGTGTCTTTATTCTCCATTGATATAGGATGATGCATTTATCTTCATTAGCTAGAGGAATTAACAACTTGTCTTCAATTATTCATGGTATATTTTAGCAATCTTCTAAGTTGTACTCCAAATGTGGAAAGTCATAATTTGACAATCTTTTTCCATTCTGTGCTAACATTATGTTTAAATCACTCAATAGTTTGCCGATAACAAACACATTTTAAGTCATTGAAAGTGAATGATAATCTCACAGCATATTTTCATGAAATTCATCCCATAATAATCTAACTCGAGTGGGTTGATAATATACAAAAAAAATTAAAATAACCTCCTAAGTGCAATGACATTCGGAAAGAAATGGCTTTATGTAAACTTTCATTATTTCTAAGAAGACCCTTACCTTTTATAGCCCTTAGAAACATGTTAATAGTAGGATTACACACATGATTAAGCAATGCATGTAAATAAAATCTTTTAGAATCTATCAAGGGAACTATATAGATTCTTCTAATGAACTTTCTATTATTTCTTCTTTGTTACCATGTTGAAGTTACCTGTTTGTAGTATTCTGTATGCATTGTTCATAGAGTGGGGTTATTGGCTAAAATAGAACTTAATGACTAGTCGTGCCAAAAAATAAGTATATGCATGTTGGGAAGATATATTTGCAGTCTAAATATTTGATTCATTGCAAAGCTCATTATTTTTTAAACTATTTAGACTCTCTCATATGATACAAAAATAACTAATTCACACTTTCAATTGCTACACTTGAACTATGTTCTCTTCTTATCCTTTAATGTCATTGTCAAAAGGAAACAGTGGTGAATTAAATACTTATTCATGGCCTCTTTGAATTGTTTTGGCCATTAAAGACCATGCCAACACATATGCGTAGTGCATCTATGCATGATTCATAATAGTTCTTAGTCTTGGAGCATCTATATGGCCTTAAGTAATTAGATTTGTCATTTGAAGTTAGAACCCAAGTGAAAACTTCCTTCATCGTCTGAGAGCAAATAGTCACTCTTCCTTTCTTCTCCCTCATGCACTCTCACTTCTTTTTCTTTCCTTATCTCATTTGCTTACCTAGATACATCCTAACAATCCTCAAACATAGTATGTACGAGGAATTTATGGACCCTCCACCACATATCTACTCTTAGATGCCCAAATGATTTCGTACTTTGTTGAGCAAACACTACTCCCTCATCATCATTATCTAATAAACAATCCACCTCGATTACTTCATTTTCCTCACCATTCTCAACACCCAAACCAATATAAGTGTTTTTCCCTCTTCATGTTCAAGATATATAGTAGCATTGTAATAAACCCTCAAGACACTATGTATAGTAATAAAAGCAGCTCCATTCCCTAAATTCATCAACCTATTATTTAAATCCTTTCTGAAATAAGAAATCGATTGTATATGCGTTCACATGCCCTAAGCTCATTAAGGAAATCAATTGGACTCTCACGAGTAAGTGAGCTTAGGTCAATTGTTTATTGAACCCTTGAATCATCTTGGTATGTAACATTGCCTTTGAAATGTGAGAATTGACCACCAACAAATATACCAAAGTTAATCCATCAAATAAAGGAAATAATGTCAATTAGTTCACTCATGGGCGGGAAATTGTGTGAGTAAGAAAAAGGAAGAATCCTTTTACATCTAGAGAACCTACTTGAAATTTACAAAAAATTGATAAAGCACAAAAGACAACTTACATGTCAAGTCCTTCCATTGTCAATTTGGAAGGTCAAATTTCTTTTCTTTGATTATTTAGTGGTGGAGTCATGAGGTCAATGCTATTATCTCTCGAGAAGATTATAGTCACTATAGTTTTTTACTTTGTCGAGGTCATGGTGGGATGTGGCTCATGAATTATAGAACTAAGCAACAAAAGGAGTAAATTTATTTATTTTTTCAATTTTGTTATCTTACTTAACTAAGGTTTTACTATTTGTAGTTGAAGAGGATCGTGTTTAATACTTTAGAAAGAAAGAGACGATAAAGGAAAAGTAAATTTAGAAGAAGATGTTTGTTTATTTACTTTTTCTACTCTTTCGATTTTTCTTCCTACCTTCCATCTGTACACCATCCAGAGCCAATAATGCTATACTGGAAAATTTTTATATACTTATGACATGTTAGAATTAATTTGATAAGGGATATGACTAGACAAGCGTCGTTAGAGGAATTGTCTTATACGGTACACATTATGCGAAAACTTTTAATTATGTACTAAATTTATCAAATTTAAAATTTATTACATAAATTTTATCTTTTATCTAAAATTTAGGTAGCATTTTTCATAATGTTCCATAAATGAATGCACAATATTGAAATGAAGAAGAAGAAGAAGAAGAATAGAGAGAGAGAAGAATAAGGTGGGACAACAATCTTGGAATCCGTATAGTATTACAAGAAAGTTCAATATTATGATTATTTTGCAAATCTAAGCATGTTAAAATATTACAATGGATTTTTGTCCTACAAAGTATAGCGAACCAAACCCCAACTGTAACATAAAATGATCTTAAAAAGGGGGAGTCATCTGCCGAAGCTCTTGCGAGTATTTTATTAAATAGTTCCACCTAACAAAAGCAGGCCCAACCCCCTCTCAGTCCCAACAAAACATGATCGAAAACCCCAATTAAAAATAAAACCCTAATCAAATTCCACGATTATCTTGCCACTTCCACGTTCACGCCTCTTCAATCCGATACCACTTTCTCTCATCGTCATGTGTTACGGCCACCAGGTACCCTTTTCTGACGACCGTCTGACTCCTTCCCAAAGACCACCCAACCGTAACGATAACGCCGCCGCTGTGGAGGATCTCCGCGGCCGCTTGGCCGAGACCGAAGCTCGGTTAGCTCGAGCCAGGGCTCGTGAAGCCGAACTCAGCCGCCGATTGGAAGAAATGAAACGCTTTGTTTCCGTCATGGAGATCCTAGAGAACTACCTCAAGCGACGCTTCCGGGAGCAGCAGGAGCGTGTGGAGCGCTTATGCGCGCGTTGCTAAGGGTTCCTTTAGCGAATCGCTTTGTTTATAAGATGTTACTGAAAGTTTCGATTTCTAGATGAAAACTTGGCTCGTTCACTCTTCATGTCCCTGTATTTTTGCCTCTTTTATAACGTTGAATGTAGTTAATTATGTCAAACTGTATCAATTATTATTGATAAGAAATCCCTCTCTCTCTCTCAATATTTACATACACATACATGGCTTGTTCAAATACGAGCTTCAAATTGCTGGTGTCCCCGTGCTCCTGTTAATCACGAAGTGTTGTGTATGTTAATACGGATCCCACTTAATGCGTTATATACACATATGCATATATACGATGTGACTGATAGGAATGCGAAGAGAAACTAGGCTGTGGGTTATTCATTGAAATGAACTATGGAATGCTTGATATCCTGTGGTTGATTGCTGTCCTTCATGCTATAAAGCTGATTCCATATTGGTAGAACCCCTTTCTTGGCTTAGTGATTTTAGACTATGTACTAATTTAATGAGCTGGTTAGAGTTAACGGGTCCAATTGCAGTGGAAAAGAGTCTTTCATCATGGTGTTAAGTACTCATATTTTGAAGTACTTCGGTGTTATTGTTGATCTGAAATTTCAAATTACCTTGTATGTGCTCTGATAGTAGGGTTTATTGTGTTTGAGTAATAAGAAATTGAATAGAAAGCAGATACGTAGAGATGGTTGATTATGCTGGTTGTGAAAGTATGGATTGTAACTAGGTGTAGTATAACTCTCTTCTAACTTGAAGTGGATTTTTATTGTGTTTTCTGCCAGAAAGTTTGTTTTAACCCGTATTTGGCTAATAGCTGGATGATGATTTTTCTAAAGGATATGTGAAAGGTTTCTGAGTTTTACTTTTATCATTCAGTACTTAGGTCTCTGATTATGGAATGTTTTGACAAAATTTAACCTCAGAACATAGGTCTGGAGACAGGTACATCTGTTATCTTTCTGCTTCCATGGCGTTTATGCTCTCTACTGTGGGTTTAGCTGTGTGGAAGCATAATTCACGCTTCAAAATTCGCAGTTTCATGGATATTCAGCATACTGTCTTGTCGGAAGCTGCTCTGCATTCTTCAGCTAAGGTAGCCTGTAATGTCAATGATTTATGTGATGAAGATGCCTCATCATTGCCAAAAGAAGCATACATTCTGTTTGCTAATTTTTTAATGAACTAGTGTTGGGGACATGTAGATAGGGCTTTGGCATACCAACTTCTGAAATTTGAGTATTACCAACCATAATCATGTGTTCTTCTAACTTTTTGACTTATCCACAGAGGATTTACTTGAGCTGCAATTGAATCTGCCAGGTTATTGTAGCATTAGTGCATTGCTTCATCTCCCATTTTCAAGCTCTTCAAAGTTCGGTTCACTCTGTACTGACTTCACTTGGAAATTAATCTTCTGCAGTCTATAAATTGTAGTTCCATACATTCTGCATGCTTTAAATGAAAAGCATTGGTGGTCTCCTGGGGTGGCTATGCACGCAGTTCCTTGGTAAAAGGGTTTGCTATCTTTATGCTAATATGAGAACCAGCTTATGAGCTCTCCTCTTCTTTCAAACCCAACCCCACCCCTCCTCCCTCCCCCGGGGGGGTTCTTTTAATACAGTCATGCAGTAGTTTTACTTGATCCAATGTCGAGGAAGTTACCAGTTAATGTAGATTCCAAGAAAATCTAAAGATGTCAAAGGAAGCTTTTCTGTTCTGATTTTTATGATTTGGTTGATATGGAAAAAAGCGGGGAATTACTTGTCATGTTCTCTCCATTTTTGTACATCTTCACCTCCACTTTATTTATGCTATTGCGAACAAAGGAGTTTGGCTTAGATCTTGGTTGGACTCTCTCTGTGTGCTGGATAAGGACAACATGCTCTATGTTGGTAATCCTAAGACAAGATGGAATTTGAATCCAAGCTATTATGTCACATTTGGTACGATGGAACGGAATGCTTAGTTTAGTTCATTTGTTCATTTGTGTGGTTGAAAGTGTTGATTGAATAAAATTGAATGGAATGGTATATATTAGTATTTTAAAAAAAATATCTTTAATTTGTTAATGTAATAATTATATTTTAATGAGGATAAAAAGGTTATTTATATAATTATTGCTAATAAGGGTGGAATGTAATCGCAACTTTATTGAATTGAATTCTTTTTTTATTTTTGAAAATGCTTCTAAACATGAAAAAGTGGATGAAACTCCGTATTAGATTTCATTTCAGGTTTATTCTAACATATGATACCATGTAATGAAAGTTGTTAAACCCTAAAGGTACGGTGGATTGGTTAGTATTATATCCCTTCCTTCCACAATCGGTTCTAAGTCTGTTAGCGAGTGTCGAGTTCTTGTTAAGCTAGGACAAGACGGATGGGTGGTGGGTACACTGACACTGACTTTAACAAAATCGTTAAAAGCAGGTGTATAGTTATTTTTTAAACTGAGTTTATCGGGGATTAATTACAAAAACATACTTGAATTATTTATTTTTTTTTTTGCACTCTATGTGTATATTATCCTTCTTTTTCAGTTATATAATGTGATTTTTTACGCCTTTTCATCTTATTAGCTTGTGTTTTCATTTTCCTTTTACATAACTTGAATATTCGCTATCTTATTATTTTTTTCTACAATATAAAAGCTAATTTAATTAAAACTTTGTTAGATATATTTTTTTTAAACTCTAAAGTAATATTTTCATCATAGAGCTTAGCTTATATAACTAAACATATATATATATATATATATATATATATATATATATATATATAATATAGCGACAAAATGAAAAAAAAAAATGGGGGTGAAGATCCTTCAGTCGGAGACAAAAATGAATTCCATTTTCAAAATAATTAGTTAAAGATACAAAGTATGTACAAATTTCAGTTTAAAGTATATATATATATATGTATATATATATAAACCATCGCAATTAACATTAGCAATTGTATGTTTTTAATTAATCGTATGGTGTGATAACATATTTAATTTTACAAGGATAAATTACATATTGCAGTTCTTATATGGTTTCTTCACATTATATGAAATGACATATTAATTGAGAAAAAATCACCATCCTTTAAATTTTGGCGATATAACCGCATACATCAAACATTTCTGTCATTTCGCATTAAGGTGACGATTCCCCTATAAATGACATGCTTCACATTAAAGACGTTAATTTATAAATAACTGAAGGTATTATATGGTGGAAATGAAAAATTATAAATGGGGAAAAAATTATTAATGAATAGGGATAAATGAAAAAAAAAATCAAATTTATAATCATGATCCATAAGCACATGCTGTTCTATTCTAAGGGTAAGTAAGTATGGGTGGGTAAGATATGAATTTCTACATGTATCTGATCTTGTAAGATACCCAAATTTTAGAAATAGGGCTTATCTTGTAACATGTTAACATCTTGTATCTTATAAAACCTACAATATATATGGCACAAGTATAATAGGGGATCTTATGAAATTTATAAATTTTACCTTCTTTTCTTATAAAATTTAAGTTTATATGATATTAGAAAAAGTATTTTATATGTAATATTACAAATTATTTATATACAAAATATATGGAACTTGTAACAAACCTATAAAATTAAAAAAAAAGAAGGTAATTTTCCTACTTTTATTGTTTCAAAATGTTGTGATCCTACTATTTAGTAAATGGAAAAAAAAAAGGGGGGGTGGGGAAGTGGAAAATGTAATGTTGAAGAGGAAATTAGAGAAAAATAAGGGGAAAAAATGGAAAATATAAAGAGATAGAGATAAGATTAGGTTTAGCCTTCTAGGGTCATTAACTTATAGGATTGTGTTCTCTCTCTCTCTCTCTCTTTACTAAGATATTTATCAATTGAAAAATATAATATTATCATTTGTTAATATTATTTAATAATTTTTATAGGGTAAGTATAGCATATTTTGGAACTTATATCATATATATCTTAAAGTATAGGTTAAGTTGAATACAACATATATGTTATAGGTTGAATATAAGGTAAAAAGACTCTATACCCATACCTATCATATGGAAGTAGGTTTTGGAAAATTTTCACTCAAAACATATCTAGTGACCCTTAACACCTTCTTTAAACCTACTTAATCAAGTATGGTATGGATGGATATCTTGTATAATAAGATTATTTGCTCACCCTTCTTCCATTTGGTTGTTAATGCACCGTGATAGCCAAATATGTTAGACCTCAAGCATTATTTTCTTTTTTCCCTACTAGTCACTTTGGTCATTTTAGTTCCTTGCTTATCTAAATCTTCTCTTTTTCTTCCTAATCTAATGATGTGGAAACCTAGGTTAGTTATTTTTACGTAAATAAATTAATAATAATAGTAGATTAATAACCAACGATGTTATTGTAACAATTATGGTTAATGGTTAGAACCACGAAATTTAGATTTGGTGTAGAATTTTTATATCATTTCTATCAATTAATTTATTAATAGCAATTAGTATATAACAGATCATTATTGTGTGAAAAGAATATATCATTTGTGTTTTGGCATTTTTGCAATTAAGTAAAATTTATTTTTCATTTTAACAAACTCATGATATCTTGTGTTTTATCGATGTTTGCCTTTATTAGTTAAGAGATATGTGTTAATTTTTTAATGGTCTATAATAAATAATTTAATAAATTATTACTATCAAATATGTTTGATGAAATATCATAGTTGTTAAAATCGTGACCCTATCTATACAATTTTAGGAGGCATTTCTGAGTTGACTCGAGTATAAAATCGTTTCCATAGAAACTCATAGTAGAATCATGAGTTTATATGTAAATTTGGTAGAATATTATGTTTTTAACCGAATTTACTTATTTAAGTCAAATGGACAAAAAAGAAAAAAAAATACACCCTAGCTTTTATAAGATACGGATATTATTGGGAATTGGAATTAGAATACGAGGATATTATTGGTAGTAGTACAAAAAATAATGTAGGCATTAACAATAAAGATGATGACGATAATGATGATGGTGAAGAGAGAGCTGGAATAGTTTTGACTTTTTGATGATGAAAAGAGAGTTGATAGATTTTTTCAAGCATTGTATTTTATTATTATTATTTATATTGCAATGCACTTCATATTGGTATTATTATTTATATTATAATTTTATACATTAACTTAATAATTTATACTAATTTATTTATATTATAAGTATATAATTTTTATTATGAATTATAACTAAAATTTATATTAAATTTATTAATTCTATCTCATATTTTATGTTTTTTTTTTCTAACTATAGTAAATTTATTTATAGTTTTTTAAAAGCTATTTTATACAGATTGTAAAAACCTACATTTCTATGTTTTGAATTTACATTCTGGTTCTATAGACCATCCGACAATTCTAGGTAGAATTGCAATTTTAACAACCTTAATATTAATATCAATAAAAATTATAAAAAAATTTGTCAAAAAAACAAAAATTAAAAATGACCATCGTTAACAATCATGGATCGATGTGCCACTATCCTCCATCTAACTTGAATGTTGACAACCATTGATGGATCACCTACTCTCTCTCTCTCTCTCTCCATTTCTTTTGCGACCATAATAACAATTAGCAAATCATCCCTCTCTTCTCTTAATGACGAACCCATGTGAACATATAGGTCACCTTAAACCTAGGAAAAGAGTTAGGTTGAATTGAAAAATGACCTTAACCTAACCCACCGGTTCATGAGCCACAAATTGGCTCAAGTTAAGTAGTTCAACTTGGCCAAAGACATACTAAGTTAAGTAGGTCCATAGTGGTTTAGCCATGGAAACTAGTTCAACCGGTGGGTTGAACTAAAAAAAGAAAAAAAAATCAGGTATCACCTAAAAAAAAACACATTGCAAAGCTACATGGCAAAAAAATAATTTATGGTGATTAAATGTATAAAAAATATATTTTCTCTCTTGTTAAAAGCACCATAACTAAATTGTCATGTTTTCAAAAATTTGATATTCAATGTAAGATAAGTTTACAATTTAGTATAAAATTATTTTGATTTTACAAATTTTTTTAAGAAAAAAAAAGGTCAATATAAACTAGCTCAAAACCAAGGTATCCCAAGTTAGGCCAGGTTCACTTAATTTTTGCCTATGAACTAGCAATTCATGGGCTGGTTCAGGGCCAAGTCAACCTTTTCCCATGTCTAGGTTACCTTTCCTACAACTCATATGACCTGAGAGGACACGTTTGCAAGCAACTTATATGCATGAGAAGGGTTATATTAGCTTATGATCCACATGATGAGGGTAAATAATGATCATTCCTCTCTTCTCTCACTAATGACCTATTTAAACATATAGGTTAAGTTTTCCATGGCATATGCGACTGGATGGGGTCGAGCTTGCAAGTAATCCACATCATATACGAGAGGTAAACAATGATCATCCCTCTATTTTCTCATCAATGACCTATGTGATCAGATAGGTCACATTTTTTGTGGCCTATGAAATTAGAGGAGTATACATTTGTAAGTAACATATACATGCAAGTGTTACTGGAAAAATCAAAAGGAGCTTTAAGTTATGACTTAGCAGGAGGTTGAGGGAGATAGGCCTGCAGAGAGAAGGGCTAGTCAAGAGGAGCCTAAATGGAGGTCTACTAAGAAACCCTTAAAGGTCAAGTTGTCCAGATTTGATGTACTATAATAGGTGTAGTAGCTAGGGTTAGATAGGTGTAGTAGTTATGGCGGTAGTTAGAATTTAATCTTAGCTAATTGATATATAATAATCTCGATTGTTCATCTAGAAAGACCATTTGTATATATAGAGGGTTTCTCCTTATTTGTAAATCATCAATTCCATAATAAGTTTTCATTCTTGTCAAGCTTCTCTCTCTGCTTTCTCTCTCTAGCTTTAAATGTTGAGTGTGTTTTAAGCTGACTTAACACTCTTGATAAGTTTTACAGTGCTTAAGTGTCGTATAAGAGCACCTTGAAACCATACTCCCATGATAGAAGCAAGGTTTCATTCCCATATGATGAGAGGTAAATAAACAAGTCGCATTCTTTAAGACCCAGATTGTATTACTCCTTCACAAAACATTAAGACTTAGATTAGGTTGTGCTTTAATGACCCTCGACAACTAAGATTAGTTGGAATGACTTTATGGAGGTATAAATTAGTGATTAGTTGTGTGACCCAATGGGGCAACTAGTCAATAAGAGCCCTTAGGCGTATCTTTGGTTGTCTTTTTTTAGGGGGAGAAGTACACTTTAGTCCTCAACATTTACTTACTTTTTTAGTTAAGTACTTAACCCTTTTATTATCATTCTATTTAAGTATTTAATATTTTCAAAACCTTTAAAAAGTTAGACTTTCATTAAATATGTTAAATTTTTTGTCTATATTGAGCATGTATTAGCTTTTGATTAGCCTTGAACTAGTTGGTATTTTTGTATTGTTTTCATTATTATAATCATAACTAACCAATTAATTGACATATCAAATAACATTAATAATAATGACACTAATAGTATAATCTTAAATCTATTAAGTGAACTGAAAGTACTTTCAAGTATAAAAAAAAAACTAAGAGTACTCTAGTATTCTTATTTTTCTATCACTTGATGGTATTCTTATTAAACAAACATCATAATAATTATTATGTAAATTTCTATTCACATGATTCAATAATAGTTCACACTTTTAGTAATAACAGTTTGTAGCTCTTACTCATGGCTACATTTTTTATAATAGCACCAAGATGGACATGATTTCTTTTGTTTCTCCAGACAAACTTTTAAACCAAACCAACCTTTTTGTTTGAACAAATTCTAAAACAACACTAATTTTTCAAACTAAACTAAACCTTTTTATTTTTTAATTTTAGTTTATGCTCAAAATCAAAAGGAAACAGTCAATTCTTGTATTTAGTGCTCAAACCTTCTTAATTGTATAGTTGGTTTTCTTAAACTTATTTTATATAGTATGTACTTGTATGTATTGTATATATTTTTAATTATGTCCCAAACATGAAGAGAACATCAATTTTGCATGTATCTTTATATGCTAGTAAGAACACATAAGGCTTAAACAATTCTCATTTCTTACTTTCCCTTAGCTTGATTTTTGTACATATGTGACCTATGATGCCAAGTGTGGACATATTACCACAAAAAGATGTGATGCTAAACTTATGGGGATTTATGGTAAGGTGTAAGAGTGAATTTCATTTAAAAAAAAAATCTTGTTAGAATAACTTTTTACTCAAAAACTCATTTATATAATCCATGTTATTACGTGATTAACATATTATGTTGATGTATCATTAACACAATATGATAGTATCAATATAAACGAGTTAATATGCATTTGCCAATATCATAATGAAATGTAATCAAACATTAATTTCACTTAGATCATTATGAAACTTATGCTACAAACATAGACCATATCATTTACAATTGAAACATTAATCACCAAAAACAATACATAAACCTTACTTTCAAATTCGAGTTTCATTCTATTAGTATGAACCAAAACTCACGATCCATGTTATTACAGGATTAATATATTAACATATCATTAGCACAATATGATAATACTAATATAAACGAGTTATTGTGTATTTATTAATGTCATAATGGTATTTGATCAAACATTGATATCACTTGGGATTAGAGGACTAGCATCACCACCTCTTGGTCTCTCTATGATCACCCTTTCAACACTACCTTCATGACATTAGATCATTGTGAAACTTATGTCACAAACACAAGCTATGTCACTCACAATTGAAACATGAAACACCAAAAACAACACATGAACCTTACTTACTTAAATTTGGCTTCAATTCTATTAGTAAGAAGCTACACTAGGCTGGGATTTGAGATTTTAACATAAAAATCATCTAGATTCCTACACACACAATTGGTATTTGGGATTTGAATTTAGTGACTAAGGTGTTATATCCTACTATACTAGATTTAGGGTTAATAGTATAGACCTTAACTAAGATGGGAATAGAAATGGATTGAGAATAACAAAGCAATAACTAAGGCTTAAACAGAGAGGGGGTAGACAATAATCAAAATAAAGGGAGGGGATGACAATGTATTTTCAAGACTCTTAGACTATTCTAGAATGTTTGAGTGTAAAAAATGCATGAGTGTTGTATGTGCTTTCCTACACCAAGGAAAGAGAGAGAGAGGGAGAATGTGAACTCTTTCATTCACCAATTGTAAGGCTTATGTGGCTATTCCATGGCTTTTACATTTTCTAATTCTAAGCCAATGAAAATATCATATCATTATCCACTTCATCACATGCCGATAAGCATACATACGCAAGAAATGCTACGATAGCCAGCGTTGTGAGGTGGGGGCGGTTGGTGCTTTAGTGCATTGAGGCCTATC
This sequence comes from Laguncularia racemosa, assembly GCA_037954665.1. Lineage (NCBI taxonomy): Eukaryota > Viridiplantae > Streptophyta > Magnoliopsida > Myrtales > Combretaceae > Laguncularia > Laguncularia racemosa. Next base: position 253,678 of record JBBMOL010000269.1, read on the forward strand.
AAGACCTTGTCCAAATTATCTCAATCTAATTTTATCTCATAATTAATTTCTTAGTTTCTAAGCGCACCTCAATTTAACTCCAAATCATAGTCAATTGATTTATTCATAACATCTCGATCTTCTAATAAATTTTAAGTTTAAATTAGATTAATTAGTTTCAAATAGTTTAACATGGTTCCCTGATGTCTCCCATTCTATGATTAATTCAAAAACTTCTTGTTATTGTATGCCATCTTATGTCTTCTTTGTGGCGGTTTTATAGCCTTTATGCACGAACTCTTAAAAACCTACCCTTACTCTTTGAGTCATTGATACTTTGAGAAAGATCTTTAGGATTTAGACTTACCATGAGTCGACACGTGTGGTTGTATCTTTTTGTTTTGATATTTCAAATCATTTCATGCATGAATTCGATCATTTGCTTACTTTATCAAAACTAAACTCAATTATTCCTACCATGGTTACGGGCTTCCAAATCACGGGTCATGTATAGTCACCCATTAACTTGGGCTTCATTATGTCTTATCTTTCTTGAACACACTTTCTCAAACATTTTCAATATTAATGTAATATTAGTGAACCCTTACAAATGACTAAATGCACCTAAGTGCTAATGTCCCATGTCATTCTCATGGGACTTTGTTTTTTTTTTTAAAAAAAAATGCAGTAAATAAACAAAATCTCCCCCCTCTATTAATTACTTATTAATTTACAATGGTATAGTAGCATTGGTTTGCAGACATTAACAAAGCCACATGCATTCATAATACATACATATATTAATGCGTAAACTAATTGCATACAACAATTACATGCTTAATTAATTATTTTATTTGGATGCTAGGCAGCAAACACAAATTAGCAAACAATATCTCTAACGATCCAAGGCCAACAACACTTAACAATAAGTTAGATATAGTAAGTTCACATTTGTAGGATACAAGCACAACTATTAAACATGTAACACCTTACTTACTTGGATTAAGCTTGTAAAACTCTTTATTGAATCACCTAATGACCAACATTAAGAAAATAATACATAAAATTAAGATTAAGATCTTTATCGTGCTTAAAGATCACTTTCTTAAGGTTTTTGGTTAAAAAATTAAGGTTAAGGCCTTTATCATGCTTAAAGATCACTTTCTTGGGGTTTTCGATTAAACAAAGACAAAAGTTGTTGATAAGGGTTCAAAGTGATCAACCATAAACCCGCCAACAATGAGATGATTAATTAGTAAGGAAATGCGATTAATCACTATACTCGCTAAAACTCCATAAATATCCTCTAAACATGAAGAATTCTACCTAGGGCACTCAATCAACTCACCTACTTCAAAATCTATCATAAAACTTCAACTTTTCATCGATTATCCTACAAAGTGAATCAAATAATTCAAAATTATATTAAACTTATAATTTTCATTTTCCTTTTTAGTCATTTAAATCCAAATCAAGTTGAAACCAATCAATTCTTTTCCGAAAATCAATGAATGAAAAGTTATAATTTTAAGATTTAAAACTCCAACTAATGAGGATTTCATGCCTAATTTCCCACTAGACCTAATTTCTAGGGCATTCCGACAATCAAGGTAATAGGGTACTAGCCCTTAGGAATGCGCGTAGCAAGACTAGGAGTCCTCAAACCATTGAAACACCATACGCAACCCCATACACTTCTCACACTTGTTTCCAATTTCCGCAAATTTTCTTGAATCATTTCTTAATTAAAACCCTTCACGGCACCACTTGAATTAGAATAAAGAGAAACCTTAAGGAAAAAGGACCCGAAGTGTTTCCTTATCTTTCATTCTTGGAATACATGTGTAAGGAAACTCCTAAGGCATAGAATGGCACCACTTATACAAAGAATTATATGCTATATCCTTTTTATTATATATAAAAAAGCAGTTTCTTATAAGTTTATTATTATTTTTTATTTTTTTTCTATGGTTTTATTCACTATTTTTATGAGATTGATTTAATTTTTAATTTTATCATTAATATACGTATATTAAATTTTCATAATTAATAATCATTAAATTTCTACAATTAATATGTAGATTAACAAAAAAAATTAAAAGTTACATCAATAAAAAAAAAAAGAAAAAAGAATGGGACATGAAAAATTCCCAATGAGTTTGCCTAATATGATAAGATTCTGGTTGAGGTCCCAACCACCTTTTTAACTCTCAACTCAATCTCAATTTTAAATCATGCGCCTTTTGCTTGTATTTGAAGTTCATGTTTATGGTTGTTCAATGCCACTCAATTACTTTACTACTTTACTTTCATAAATTGCACTTGAAAGCAAAGATCTCAGAGATAAGGAACCCACTGCCAATATATCTTCATTCCGGGCCCATACTGAGTCATCGATTCATTAGGAGACGACACCAAAAGCAAAATCAAAATGGAATCACATGTGTGATCACAGGTTGATTTGGATGTGATTACAGGTTGATTTGTAGTTTTGGTCGTCCTACATATGATGATGCCCTTGGTGTTATTAGATTTATTTATCCACTTTCCTTTCCCCCCCCAATTTCTTTATGGAAAAAAGTCACAGGGTAATCTTTGGACGGAATAAATACAGTGTACTACATCAACTTTTACATTTCTATTATTTATTTTTCCAGAAAATAACATTGATTCCTAGGGTTTGAGAACAATTGCATAAAATGTCTGAAAAAAAAAATTAAGGAAATGAGGGTTATAACCCTAATCATAATGGTTAAAATAGATGTTAACGAATCATAATAACGAAAAGTTCTATTAAGAGAATTAATATCCAGTATTTAGGATAAGAAATGAAATCTTATAAATATATAGAGGATGACATTCATTATAACCAATAAAGAAAAAAAAAAAAAAAAAAAACCTCACTTGCCCTTAGTGTGTGTATTGTGTGATTTGATGGGGATTGATGAGAGAGATAAAAATAAGTAGAACCTAAAAAGTATAATAAGGAATAAAATGGAAATAGTTGATAATAGAAAATGAATTATGGTGCAGAAGGAGTCACCAACAAAGGAAGTACGTTGCTGAGGTTTGAATTTACATCCTAAATTGTAAATCCAACTTAATATTATACCAATATCTAAATTTTTACATTTTTCTTTCTGTAAGAAGAAGGAAAAACTATATATTGGTAAATATTTTCAGTAGCTGTCTTGATCCTCTTTTGTTCTGGAGTCAGCTAAATCATAATAGGCAATTAGGCAGCACCCACTAGAGCTATTATTATTCTTCAACAAACAGCAAAGCTTTATCAATCCACCTGTTCCACTTTTACTCACCTACTTTCCAGAAAATTAACCCAACACTAAAACTATAAGCATGAGACAAAGCACACAATCATATTTCAGTAATCCTCTTTTAAGTTATAATATATATATATATATATATATAAAACAGTAAGGAGAACTTTGGAGAAGGCAAGTCTAGAAGCTTAAATCAGTTGTAATATGCATGGAATATACTATAATGGAAATTACTATTGAACAATGCTATACATGCTCTTCTAGAGTTTGATTTCGTTTTCTTTTTAACCATTAAATCTCCTAAATTTACCCCGAAGTGGAGGATGCTTGGGTACAGTGAAAAGTTGATAGTGGTCACATATTCTATATAGCTAGAATTTATATATGAGAAGTTCCTCAAAATAGATAGATTTAACCTAATAAATAAGGTTTAATCCGCATTGACTTATAAACTTGATTCATGCTTTCTAAACTTTTGAAACTGAAAGTTACCGTTTTAAACTGTCCGACTTGCTTATATCCATTCAGTCTCATTGGGTAGAATCATAACATTTAAAAAATAAATAAATAAACATCTTGAAAATTTTCAATGTGATTCTAAGCCACCTCCTTAATACATACAAGGGAAATAATAATTGAACCGAATACTACTCTAAAAATTCTTCTCCGAATTATGGGTATCTATTATTATTATTATTATTATTATTATTATAAAGATATAAGGACAATAATTGATATGTTCTCCCCGAATCTTATTGGATAATTTAATTTTGGTACATCAATCACAACCTATAATACGAGAGGTGGCTTCTCAGATCTAAAGTCTAGAGCCAAACATTTATTGATGAGTCTACATGAATGCTATGGGTTTTCGGTTTATGATATTAGCTTGACTTTTTTTATGCAGTTTCACTAAGCAAATTAAAACATAGTGAGTCAGTATACTGCTACATGCATATGTGATTTTTTTTTTTAAAAAAAAAGAGAGGTAAATATCACATTTGGTATTCAAATTTTTATCTAATTTTATAATTAATTACCTAAAATTTAAAAGTATTGATTCACTATTTATAAACTTTTTGATATCATTTATATATCAAATTTATACTTTAAAATTTCAAATAATTGATCGTTAAAATGGATAAAATTTAGATATTAAGTATAATATTTTATATTGAAAAAAAGTTATTTCATCATTTTTCTTAAATTTAACGTTGTATTTTTAGTTAGCCACTCCACATCTATGCAAATTCCGTGAATAATGCTACTTTGAATATTTTGCAATCTTATGTTCTATGAACTTAAGCAAAGGAGGCATGTGGTATTGATTGACTTAAGATAATGTGAACTAATGTGGATAATAAAGCCCAATTCTTTAAAAGGTGAAAAGTCCAAATGAAAGGGATAGAATGATTCTTGCTTTTTAGACTTTTGCTCATCTTGAATTTTATTGGACCCATGTTGTCACAGCGAGGGTTGGACATGCCAATGCTAAAAGTATGACTCAAAAATAGATTTCATTAGAAGTTTAATAATAATTACTATGACGATGATTATATTAAATAATAATTTTTTATAACATAAAGTTTGTGAAAGAATATCGTCCACAAATGCTATGTATGGTTAAAATTTCAAGACTTGGATATACTTTTTTGTTTTTTTTTTTTACTATTTCTTTAATTTTTGTTGTTTTTCATTATTTTATTTTTTTTATAATATTTACATAATGTTTGTTATAAAAGAAACAATTATTTATATTATTAACTTATCTTATTACGGAAAGTTAAGATAACGAAAAAATTTGTAAAAAGAAATAAGGTAGATATTAAATTATAATTTTAAGGGTAAAGTAGGGAAATAATAGTTATATTTTTAATTATTTCTTTAAGATTTAGATAGATATAAAAATATATTAAAAAAATATTTTTATTTTTTTATACCATACAAGAATCATAATTTATTATTTTATATTAATAATAATTTGATGAAAAAGCTATTTTACCAATCAAATGAAGGAATATATCTATAAAAAAATAATAACCCCTTTATATTTAACCAAATGTATCCTAAAATTCAGACATTAAAACAAAAAAAAAAAAGTTTAAATACTACCACTATCATAATCTCAATCTTTTTATGATAAAATAAGAAATTTTTTTCTTGGATTTTGCTCGTTTCGATTATGACTCTTCGAAACTATTAAGAATATATATACTTAAATAATGGCTAAATACTTAGAATTTTGTAAAAAAATAAAAAACATTATGAGAAAAACTATATAGACTTCATCATATATTTTTTAGTTGAATGTATAATCAAAATTTTAGAAGATTTCAAAAAACCCGTTAGAACTGTGGTCGGGCTTACATTTCACATGAAAATTTTAAAATTAACGGAAACCTGCGCATAAAGTTGATGAAAAAGTGGAAAAACGTGGGACGACCCACGCGAAGTAGAAGGTACAACGTAAGCCACACTACACTGTTCCCTCACTGTGCTCCGGTAACGAGAGCAGAGAACTTCAAAACCTGAAAGCATCAGTTGGTGTGAACTTGCTGTCTGTTGGCTCTTTATGCGATTAAAAAATTGCAGAAATCAGAAACACTTTGGAAGAAGAAGAAAGCAAGATAAAAGAAAAAAAAAGGGTAGATGCCCATTAGTCCTATTCTTTCACACTTCACTGCTCACTCTCTCACTCAAAACTACCCAGTCAGATGACAAATCGCCCAACACTCCAAAATCACTCTACGGACATCACATATGCACACTTTGCTTAGCTTCTACTCTCTCATCGTCATCGGACAAGTGCTTTTATTTTAATTTAAAAAAAAAATTAAATAAATTTCTGAACTTTATTTTATATCTTCCTTCTTGTCCCAGAACTAAGAAACGTATAGGAAAAACTAGGCATACCCATTTGAGAAATAAGCTTCAAATGGAACGGGGGCCGAGCTCAGATTATGTTGAAAGAGGCGAAAAGAAGAATAAAGGTGAAATGTTAGGGTCTGTGATGCAAAAGATTGAGCCTTTTGTGCCTAGAAGTGACCACAATCCTAGAGAGTTGAGATCTTGGGCTAAAAGAACTGGTTTTGTGTCAACTTTTTCTGCGGAAACTACTAGTGCTGGTGCTAGTGAGAGGTTTGACAGTAGTGGAGTTGATTTGGAGAGAGGTGGTGGTAAAGGTAATAATAGAGGGTCTTCGGCGAAAAGCTTGGTCGATTCATTTATTGGCCGGACTCGGCGTAATAGGGGGAACGGAAATGAGATTGAATCTGTTGCGGAAACAGGAAATGGAGGAAACAATCATGGTGAGAATGACGGCATTTTAGGATCTAACCAGAGGAGAAGAATTGTGGATCAGACTATCTTGCGGGATAAAGAAGACGAAAGGAAGGTTGGTGTAAATGGAAGTGGGAATAGGACTGGGAATGAGAAGGGGCATGGGAATGGAAATATCGGTGTTAATGCAGTTGAGAACCGGAACGAGGATGCAACTGGAACTGGCAATAGAGGTGGAGGTGCTATGGATGGTCAGGATATGGAACCTGCGAAAGATGAGGCAAAGGATGACGAACATGAGGGAATTAGTATCTATCAGGATGGTGGAGAGCAGAATCAAGGATGGTGGGCTACGCCGCGGGAAATGAGATTAGGGTTGAGAGACAATCCGGGTGTTGGTTTGTACTTTTAAACTTTCTTTGTTCAGTAGGAATATATTTAGTCTGTTTTTAAATTCGGCAAGTCGTTTGTATATCGTCATTGGTAAACTTGAACATATCATTTGTGTTAACCTGGCTATGATCAATGGTGTGATCAATGGGTTGAGCAGAAAGAAACATGCGGGTAAATTATTTAATAGTAGTATTGTCAATTGTGTCTAGGGAAACTTTAGATGTGGATATTGGTAACACATGATAGAAGTCGGGCGATTCCTGCTTTAAAGTGGAGAGCAGTTTTTCTCTTAGAATGCTTAAGATTTGCTTATGTATCCGATGAAGTGCTGCCCGACCTCTTCCTCTAGCCAATTCACCAGCTTAATATGAATCACCGTAACTAATTCTGCATCACCTTGGATGGATTTCCTAGAATGAGAAAATCCTCTCCCCTCTCTCTAGAAAACCACCTTAAACCTACCTTATAGAAATCACTTTTCTTGGGGAACTTAAATTCTGAACACTCTAAATATTGTTCCTTTTTGCTGCTTTCATTCTCTTTTCTTTCTCTGTTTCCTTCATCTCTGATGAGAGGTGGTTCTACCCACCAAAGTGCAAAGTCTAGGATGGATAGTGCCATTTTCTGACTTGATTTCTACTTCTCCATCTACAGCTCCAGTTATTTACTTCGGCTTGCAGCACTATTTATCCCTTGCCGGTTCTCTTATATTTATTCCCTTGGTTATGGTACCCACTATGGGAGGATCAGATGTAAGTATAATACAACTCCAAGACTTGTCCAATTGAAAAAGTTGAATCTACCTTTGTTATCTAATTAAATGAATTTTTTTCCCTGCATTTATATGACAGAAAGACACAGCAACTGTGATATCAACAATGTTGTTGGTCTCTGGCATTACTACATTGTTGAACTCCTACTTTGGAGCCCGACTTCCGTTAGTCCAAGGGAGCTCATTTGTATACTTGGCACCAGTATTGGTAATAATGAATTCACGGGACTTTCGTGAACTCACTGAACATGTAAGACTTACTAAATTCTTTTATACTTGTTTATCTTTCAACTTTTTTACTGTTGATATTATCACATTTTTTATCCCTGTATGAGGACTAAGGGCTTTGTTTCCTGAAGCCAACTTGATTGTCAGAATTTGATTCCAGTATCTTTGTTTGTAATATGTTACTATATTTGTTTAGTTAATATACATGCTTCTGTATTATCTGCCCAATTTTTCGAAACTTGTGAAATTGGCAAGACATTATTCTAGGTGTCTTTGTTCTTTTGAAATTCGAGTATATTCTACCTTATCTCCTTCAAAGCTTTTGAAATAATGATTTCTTTAAAAAAAAAAAAAGATTAGTTTCTAAAAACTTTTGCTTACTTCTTGCCTTTTGACATCACTTAATATAAATTGTTATTTCATTATTGATTACTCCAGAAATTCAGGCTTATAATGAGAGAGGTACAGGGTGCTATAATCATTGGTTCAATCTGTCAAAGCATTTTGGGGTTTAGTGGTATCATGTCCTTCGTACTTAGGTAAACCCTGATTTCAAGCTCTTTCTTCAACTGTCAAACTTGTTTTCCCCTCCCCCCAAAGAGAAATTGTTTTGCTTCCATTGTATTCAAATGGTTTGTGAATTATTGTGTAATGCTGATACAATATTTCATTTTCTCCATTTTTTTTTAACTAGCTACGCATAATGAAAAATGCTGGGTTTAATTTGTCTACTGATTGTAGGTTTATAAACCCTGTTGTTGTGGCGCCAACTGTTGCAGCAGTAGGTTTAGCATATTTCAGTTTTGGTTTCCCTCAAGCTGGTAGCTGTGTTGAAATCAGCATCCCCCTCATAGCTTTGGTTCTCATTTTCTCTTTGGTAAAAGGCATCTCCTAAACTTACTCCCCTCCCCCTCCCCCCATAAAAAAAAATAAATAAATAAAGGCATCTCCTAGGAGCATGCTATAGTATTTTAGGATTATATTCCCTTTTTTCTTACTTTTGCTAATTTACAGTACTGAAACCACTTAAAACTAGTGCTCATTTTTTTCAGCACCTCCGTGGCATCTCCATCCGTGGACATCGACCATTCCGAATATATGCGGTGTGTGTATATGGTTTGACCAGCTAATCATCTGAGGTTTTAAATGCACTGTTAAAACGATCAGTACCCTTTTGTATCAGTGCATCCAGAGTTCTGGCTTATTTATATTTTGCCTTGTCTGGCTTAAGACACTACTTTCTATGCATTTTAGCTGATAATCAAGACTTGGTTGTTATTAACTGTTAAAACAACTTCTGGATTATTTGACATTTGAAGCATGAAATTGGTTCCTAAATTTACCATGCAATGAGAAACTGTAAGTTGATTACATCCAAAAAAAAGGAACTGTGAGTTGAAAGATTTTAGCCAAATTTCTTTAAGCAAAATTTTTTGAAATAATTGTCCATTGGACTTGAATTTATGATGTGCTGGACTTTGGAATTTAGTACTGGAGTATATTAGTAGACTACATTGAGCAGGTTGATTTATTGGTAATATTTGTTTATAGATATAGCTAAATGATTACTTATAGTGCTGCAACTTGTTACAAAATATAAGAAAAGGGAGAAAACAGAAATATTCGTGTGAATATGTATGCAAACTTGCAACATTAGCTGATCCTGAATGTACATGTGTGCGCACATACACACTCATATATATATTTTTTAATTTGGTCCTTGCTCCTTGGGGCACAGCTCTAGCGGCTTGACTTAGCTCATTACTAAGCTTACTTGTCCTCGATTTCGCTAAAAGCATCAATTGGCATTCCAACTTCTGTTTTTCATGAGATTATTTATTCATCATACATGCAATATTCAAGATTTTGTTGTTTAGTTGGTCAAGTAAATATATGGAATTGCTGATTTCTTTAGATCACTGCAGGTCCCTTTCAGTGTTATGATTATATGGGCATATGCATTCTTCTTGACTGCTGGAGGAGCGTATAATTTCAAAGGATGCAGTCCTGACGTACCCAGTTCAAACATCTTAGTTGATGAATGCAGAAGGCATGCATATATGATGAAGCACTGTAGAACTGATGTTTCCAACGCAATGAGAACTGCTGATTGGGTCCGAGTTCCATATCCTTTTCAGTGGGGCGTCCCTATTTTTCATTTGAGGACTTCCATGATTATGATTGTTGTCTCCCTGGTTGCTTCCTTGGAATCGGTCTGTATCTCTACCCTTCATAGCCACTAAATGTCGTGAAGTATATAGTGAAATGAGACTCTGGCAGAGCCCAGCCTTACTATTTTCAGAGATTTAGGTTGGACAAGGATAAAACTCTCTTTAGTTCTTGTGTTGTCCAAAATATCCTGTGCAAAGAGATAAAAGGATTTCAATCTCCTGTTTGGCTACTTCTTTCTTATGATCATTCAATATGCAGCTTCACTATAGAATCATTACAAAGGGGCTAAGAGCAGAAACATAAGTAAAAACAAAGAAGGATATTGGTGTGGATTAACTTAAATTGAAAAGGCTATTAACTGGATGTGAAAGTAAAAATTTCTGAATTTTGTTTTGCAGGTGGGCATCTATTACTCTTCTTCATTGTTAGTTAGCTCAAAGCCTCCAACTCCAGGGATTGTCAGTCGAGGAATAGCTGTGGAAGGTTTCTGCAGTCTACTGGCTGGGCTTTGGGGTTTGGGTACTGGGTCAACTACGCTGACCGAAAATGTTTATACTATTTACATTACTAAGGTTGCAAACCGCAGGGCAGTGGAAGTTGGTGCTGTGTTCCTAATCTTCTTCTCATTCATAGGTACATTACTAATTGCTTCATATTATAGAAACCAAATCGTATCTGAACATAATGGTTTGTATGAGTATATATTTAGATCTCAGAAAAAAGCCTTAAAGTTACAACCTGGGTGGTACTGCTTTGCTACCTTATCCATCTTCACTGAAAGAGCACCTTGAGTTCTGAAAAATCAGGCTTGTCAAATAGCTTCTTACGTATCCTCTTCCTCTCTTATACATGCTTCAAATGCAATTTATTTTGGATGATAAAGAAATAAATCAGCTTACTTGAATTTTTTTGACAGGAAAAGTGGGTGCAATCCTGGCTTCCATACCTCAGGCCTTGGCTGCTTCCATACTGTGCTTTGAGTGGGCCCTTGTTGTGGCGTTGGGTCTATTGAATTTGCAATATAGTCAGACAGCTAGCTTTAGAAATTTAATAATTGTTGGCGTTTCACTCTTCCTTGGTTTATCCCTTCCAGCCTATTTCCAGCAGTATCAACCTCTATCAAACTTGATGGTGCCAGGTTATTTGATACCTTATGCAGCTGCATCAGATGGACCAGTAAACACAAGCAGTAGTCAGGTATATAATTTATGCGGTATAAATTACTTTAATATTTGATCCTGCAATAAGCTTATTGAGTATCTGAAGTTAAGGTTTTTGCTTTATCTAATAATGTACTCCAACATGGATATTGGCAGTTTAACTTTGCAATTAATGGCCTCATGTCATTGAACATGGTGGTGACACTTTTGATGGCATTTATATTGGACAACACTGTCCCAGGGAGCCAGCAAGAAAGGGGTGTATACACATGGTCACAAGCTGATGACCTTGCTACTGATCCGGATTTGCTGGCAGACTATTCTTTGCCAAGAAAACTTTCCGGAATTTGTTGCCGGGCTAGATGTTTAGGTGCATGATATTTATAGTAAGTTAGCTTGTGCACGATCCAGCAGAATGCAGAATTTTCTTTATAAAGGTTCCCATAAAAAATAGGGTGCCGAATATTCTTTGATGATAGTACAGCTCCTATAAAGATCAGTCATATGTGCATAAATGGAATCTTTTAGTTTGCATCATGTGAATGTAAATTTGCACAAATTGAAGGATGTGTTACAGTGGCTGCAGTCTTTTACATTGATGCACTTCAGCTTATTTACAAAGCCTCTTCTAGAGGAAGGTTATGATTTTTTTTTCTTTTAAGGACAGCTACTTATTAATTCTGCTAAAGTATTTGCAAAAATATTTTGTCACGGGATTTTAAGTACAGTTGCAGTTTTACGACCAGGCTTCTTTGCCATGCTGGGATCCAATCATTCATAAGTGAAATCCTCGCTTCCATATCAGAGTTGTGTGTGAACAGGTTTTATCTGTTATCACCACCTTTGTTAGATAGTCTTGAGGCAGATCCATCATTCATTTCAATTGGTCTAGAAAAGGTAGAATAACATATTTTGAGCAATTTCGGCCCATCATTCATTTCTCCTCCTCCTCAAAGATCGTCGTAAGAAGGTTGATGCTTCCCATCTCAATATGAGACATAGAGAGGATGGTTGGACCCCTTGGAGTAAAATGGTCAACCCATCCCACCGCAGGGTACAACGCAACGTCAAGAAGGGATGACCCTTGGCATGAGAATGTCCACCCTTCTGCTGCCGTATCATTCATTATGTGTTAATAGTTATGACCAAATATATAGTAAAATATAGTAATATATAATAAAAATAATATAATAATAAATTTAAGTTTATGTTAAGTATTTACTATATAGTGTCACTAGAGTATAAAGAGTAGGATTGTATAACTAAATAAATTAAATTATTTTAAAATATTCAATTTTTGAGTAAAATCTTCATTTCAGAAATTATGCGTCAACCAAACTCTACTTTTAGACTTCTGTTCTGCATCTAGATTTCCGTTATGTTTCTTGTGTTGAACAAGAAATTTAAAAACTTTCTATTTGTTAACATGGTAGTAGAGTATTACTTCTTGAAGTTTTAAAAATTTCTTTCTAGATAAACATAACCAAATCTTGATATAAACTGTCTATATGACAAACATGAACATGTTGAGTGTAAATATTTCGAACGGATGGAGTATACTTACAATGATCCACTCTATCTCCTCGGATCATATAACTTAGGATCTGTAATTGCCAATATAATTTTCAATGGCACGAATTTCTTAGGATGGAGTAGATTGATAAAACTTGCTTTAGGGGCCAAATTGAAGCTTGGTTTCATTGATGAAACCTGTATGAAACTTGTAGAAGACTCGATTGATGCACAAAGATGGATCTGTTGTGATTATATGATATGGTGTTAGATCCTTAATTCAATGGTAAAAGAATTATCAGAAGGATTTATGTACATACATTCGGCCAATGAACTATGGGATGATATTTGTGAAAGATTCGGTCAAACAAACAAAACCTTACTATTTTGGTTTCAACATGAGATCATAAACATGAGGAAATGAAATTATTCGATCACTGTTTATTATAACAAAATGAAGAAACTATGGAATGAATTAAATAGCATAAATGCACTTCCAAAATGCATATGTGGAGCATTAAGTACATGTTCTTGCAATGTCGTATCCAAGATAGCATAAATGGAGAACATAAACAGATTGTTACAATTCTTGATGGGGTTGAACGAGGCATATGAAAATGTAAGGAGTCATATATTGTCTTCGGAACCATTACCATTTGTAAGTAAAACATATTATTCGATCTTCCAAGTAAAGAAACAAAAAAAAAATTCTAGAAGCTTGATTTAAAATAATGAAGCATCTGCATGTCTTGCTAAAGTTCAACACAGACACAATGAAAATGACAGAAGAGAAAAAAGAATTGAACTTGGAATGAAACTAATTTGGTCGTATTGTAAAAAATCTAGGCATTTGGTTATTTCATATTTTGAGATTATTGAGTATCTAGAATGGTACAAAGGAAACAAAGAAAAGAAAAATGCAAAATTTGTAGGACATACAAATTAAGAGCCGGATAATCCTTTAGATTTCAATGTTATTCAAATAGAGGGAGTTATGAAGCAAAAGATAATGAATTGATTTCAAAAATATGCCATAAAGTATTTCAAATGATGAAAGAAAAAAACACGTCAAGAACAGAAAGCATCGACTTGTCATTTGTAAACTTTGCAATTTAGGTTTCTAACTTTGATTCTTTTGTAGCATCCTTTCATCAAACAAGTAATGTAAAATGCGAATGAATATTACAACAAGTGATATTTGATCACATGACACCTTTTTACAACATCTTAACTAAAAACAATTCTTAAAGACCCTATTCATATTAAGCTATCAAACAAAACTATCAAGGAAGTTTATGTGATAGGCAAAGTAATTTTCAATGTACATATGGTTCTTAGTAATGTACTTCATGTATTAGATTTCGATTGTGATTTTTTTAATGAACATATGGTTCTTAATAATGTACTTCACATATTAGATTTCGATTGCAATTTATTATCAATTACTTCATGTATTAGATTTCGATTGCAATTTATTATCAATTAGTAAGCTAATATCTAAGATTAATATAGTTGTCTCATTTTATTAAAAAAATTGTATATTTCAAGACCAAAAAACTAGAAAGATCCTTGCTTGAGTAGATGCTAAGAGATGATTGTATGTCATGAAAACAAAATCAAAGTTAGATCCTGTTGACATGGTTCCCTCATGTAATGCTTCAAATAATCTGTCATTAGAACTTTTACATACTAGACTAGGATACAGTTTTGTTTTGAAGCTAAAACATATTCCAAATTATCCTTCAATTGATGATGATAATTTTTGTTGTGATGCTTGTAAAATGGCAAAATCCCACTATTTGCCATTTCATCTTAGTGATTTTTGTTCCTCTAATATTTTAAACTTATTCACATTGATGTTTAGGGACCTTATAATACACCCTCAATTGCAAGAGCAAAATATTTCTTAACAATGGTGGATGATAAGAGTAGAGTTACTTAGACTTATCTAATACAAAATAAATATAAAGTATTTTCTACTCTAAAAAATTTTATGTCTTATTTCAAAAATCATTTTGACACTAATCATAAATATATTTGTAGTGATAATGGGAGTGAATTTTTATCACATGAGTGTCAAGAGTTTTTTAAGAATAAATGGTATAGTTCATCAAAAAACAACCACATACATCCCTAAAAAAAAACGGTGTAGTGGAAAGGAAACAACGACACTTAGTTGAAACTGCAAGAGTTATTAGATCACATGCTAATTTACTAAAAAAATTTTGGGGAGAATGTATTCTTGCTGTAACATCCTTGATAAATAAGATGCCTACATAAAAGATATATTAGAGGTCTCCATATCAAATTTTATTCAATAAGATGCCCTCGTATTCTGAACTTAGAACTATTGGATGTTTATGTTATGCTATGGTGAATAACTGATCAGGGGATAATTTTGATCCTAAAGGAAAAAAAAAATGTATATTTTTAGGATATTTACATAATAAAAAATGATATAAATTATATGATCTTATAGATAAAGTCTTATTCATTAGTAGGGATGTTTCTTTTGTTGAGAATGTTTTTCCATTTAAAGACAAAGTTTCGGACGAAACTTATGATTCTGTATTTCCATCAGAAACTTATTATGATAAATATGATGCGGAAACACCTTATGTTTTAATTAAGTAAACTAATATTAAAAATTAAAATAATGTTGGAAATTTTGATTCAATTAGGAGATCTTCCAGAGAAAGAAAAACTCCCAATTGGCTTTTTGATTTTATACACAATGTGAATGCAGTTCCTTCATTAGAAAACTCGAGCATATTATACCCCCTTTTTAATGCAAATACTTTAAACAAATTTCCTAAAGACTATATAGCTTCATTAGCGAATGTTTTAACTATCCATTAGCCACGTAATTATCAAGAAGCTAAGAATAATCCTAAGTGGATAAACGCCATGGACAGAAATTTTAGCTTTAGAAGATAATCAAACTTGAAAACCATTGGGTCTAAATGGGTATACAAGGTTAAATATAAAACAAATGGTTCAATAGAAAGATACAAAGCAAAATTAACTGCAAAAGGGTATAATCAAATTGAAGGAATTGAATTTATGCACACTTTTTCACCTATTGCAAAATTAACTACAATTCGATTGGTGTTAGCATTAGTAGCTGCACAAGCATAGCATGTTCACCATGAACAATACGTTCTTACATGGTTTCTTATAAGAAGATATATATATATGGAGCTTCTAGAAGGATATAATTTTTCAACTCCAAGCAAAGTTTGTAAATTAATAAGATCATTATATAGTTTGAAGCAATCATTGCGATAGTGGAACATGGAGTTTACGAGATTCATTTCTTCTCTTAGTTTTATATAATCTAAAAATGATTATTCATTGTTTACCAAGAATCAAAATGATAAATTTCTTGTAGTTACTATGTATGTCGATGATGTTCTAATAGCACATAATTCCTTATTAGTGATTGAGAAAGTGAAAATTGCTTTACATGATGCTTTTGCAGCAAAAGATCTTGGTGAAGTGCGATTCTTCCTGGGAATTGAAGTTTGTAGAACAAACCATGGATTCATGATTAATCAAAGAAATTTTTTATTGGATATATTGCAAGATATTGGTCTAACAGCGGTGAAGCCAACAAAAATACCATTTCCACAACACTTGAAGCTTGATCATCAAACATGATCATTGATTCAAGATTCGACTATCTACAAAAGAATTATTGGAAGATTGTTATATCTTACAATTACAAGACCGAATATAAGTTTTGTAGTACAACAACTTAGTCAATTTGTTAATAAACCTTGCATAACAGATATGCAAGTAGCTATCCATATATTAAAATACTTGAAAGGAACTTTTGATAAAGGATTGTTTTACACAAGTTCTTCCACATTGTCCTTAGCCGAATACTTAGATGTGGATTAAGGTGCAAGCATCATAGATAGGAAATCACTCACAGGTTTTTGCATTTTTCTTGGATCATCATCGATATCATGGAAAACAAAGAAGCAAATCACATATCAACATCATCCACGGAAGTCGAATATAGAAGCATAGTGTCAACAACAAAAGAACTACTCTAGATTTCATACTTACTTCGAGACTTTAATATTCCTATGAAGTTACCTATCACATTATATTATGATAGTAGAGTGGCCCAACTAATTGTAGAAAATCCATGTCTACATAATTAGACCAAACACATCAAAGTAGACATCCATTTTACAAGGCATCACATCGACAATGAATTTATGAAAATTTCTCATATTTCCACAACTAATTAGATTGCAGACATGATGACAAAAGCCTTTGGAGATGTCCAATTGAAATTCTTGGTTTCCAAGTAGAGATTTGTCCCATGTCCAACTTGAGGGGAGGGATTTTAATAGTTATGATCAAACACATGTAGTAATATATAGTAACATATAGTAAAAAAATATATTAGTAAATTTAAGTTTATGTTAAGTATTCATTATATAGTGCCACTATAATAGATATAAATAGCAGGGTTGTACAACTAAATAAACTAACTCATTTCCAGATATTCGTTTTTGAGTAAAATCTTCATTTTGGAAATTCTACTTCAACCAAACTCTGCTTCTAGACTTCCATTATGTTTCTTGTGTTGAACAAGAAGCTTACAAATTTTCTGTTTGTTAACACTATGCTTTGTGATAATTAGGTTTGACGTCAACTTTTGTGTGGGTTTTTCTTTCTACTCGAGTAAGGGCTTACCCTTTCACAGACTAAGAATCTTTACTATTGCTTGTGTCACAAAGTTGTTCTTGTATGGGCTTAGGTGTTTGAATTTGTTACTTATCTCATAAGATAAATAGTGGAAAAGAGGGCTAAATTTGATCTAACCAAATGTCTAGGGTTAATAAGGTGCCACCACTTATCTAGGGATGGTAGTGGTATCAACATACTATGGTAAGTCGATTCAATAGAAAAAGTTACATATAAGTGCTTACCTTGGAATACTTCATCAATGGATGACTTGTCTTTCTCACTCATAATCCCTTAAAGGTGGCTAGCTACCGCATTCTTGGTTCCCCTTTTTGTCTCTAATCTCAAGATTAAATTCCAATAGCAACAATATCCACCTATTAAGCTTAGGTTTTACATCTGCTTTTGCCAACAAATACTTGAGTCTAGATTGATGTGTATGCATAGTGATCTTTGACTCGATGAGTTTATCATGAGGTGAAAAATAAATTGAATAATATACATAAGAAAAATAAGGTGATTTTCCTTCCTAAGTTTTTTATGTAAAGTAAAGTGGAAATTGAATTTACAAACTTAAACTAATAATTTTCAAAAAAAAAAAAAAATAACTTTATCGAATTCTATGTATAATTATTATTGTATGACAGTGCAAAATGTACAAGGTGATTTTAGGATTCACAGGAACCTCTAGAATTTAAACTTATTTCATATATGTATGATTGAATCGATTTTATAATGATATCTAAGATTACAAAATAAATTCTCTAACTATGTGTCTATGTATATATTAAATAATTTTCAATAAATCCTGTGATCCATGGATGAAGCAGAGCTATCACTAAGCAAATTCTGTGTTGCGTATAGGTTAAGTGACTAAGTTCCTACGAATGCTAGAGTTGTGGAAATCCAATTAATAATAATGATGTGGTCATACCTAAATCTAGACATTAGCGGACAAACACACTAGTAATATTTCGGAAACAGTGAATGCACGTGCACCACCGAAATGGTCGAGATAGATTTGAATTTTGAGATGCTGCGCACGTGCTAGCAGTCAAAGGTCAAAAGCAGATATTGCAGCCTATGGCTATGGCCCTGTCTATTTATATTAGTATTTTGAAAGCAAAGCTCAGAGCCCAACAACAACCATTGAATCCCATTCGACTCAGATCCTCGGTAGATATTGGCACTTCTGCCCCACTTGCATTTCTACTCTGTTTGCCATTTTTTTTCGTACGGAATAAATTTTAGTCAATGGAGTAGAAAAGAAAAAGAAAGAAAAAACAATAGAAATGAAATGAAGTGTAGTACTTATTTTATGTTTAGTAACATGTAAAGAAACTATTTTATCTTTTTTTTTTTTGGTTTATTTTGAAAAAAGAAATAAAGAAAAATTGAATTAGTATTATATATAATTACCCTATTTTGATGAATATCGGTAATTTTATAATTTTCTCTTATTTTTACTAATTTTTGCTGCTTTTTTCTAAATTTTAGTGAGAAATGAAATGGACTCTAAAATAAAAATATTTCTACTCATTTCCTTCATTTTTACTTTTTACATAAATTGTCAAACACCTCATTTCCACTCATTTCTTTCTATTTCCACATTTTCTCTTCTATTCATCTAAGCACATTGTTTATGTTTGTAAAGTTCAAACCGTAGATTGTTCGAAGCCTATCAAAACCTTATTAGCATAGCATAAAGTTCCTAAGTGAAAGGTTAACAAAACTCCATTACTTTATAAGGATACCGTTATTTGAGTTCCAATTTTCGAGAGTCCAATTACGCCCTATGCTTTTTTAGAATATTACACATTAGTAATTGCTCCTTTTTCATGCAAGTTGCTTCGAGTAGAAAATGTGATTTTCTTTTTTAACTTGAGTTATTGTTCCCATAGAAAGTAAGCATCAATTACAAGGATATTGACTAGTTTATTTGATAATTATTTTTCAAAAAGAGTTTTGAGATAACTAATGACAATTTGGAAAATAAACTAAAGCTTAAAAAAAAACTTATTTAATCTAGCGATTTATGAGATTATGCCCAACTTTATTCACATGAGTTCATAGCTTAGTAATAGGTTTACAAACAGTTATAGGTTATAGTCATTCACAAAAATATTTAGTAGTCTCTTGTGAACACTAACTTTAGTGCAAGGGTTGCTTGTGTTATCATCCCAAGGGATGCCTTCACCCACTACAAGAGGGTTGGTTGATTAAACCAAGCAAGTGATGACTTCGTGTGCAATTGTAGCAAAGCTTAGCAAAACTTCAACCTATTGTACAATAGCTCTAGTAGCCATTGTTAGCTTGAACTATGAGAACATTGTTGGAAAACCGATTTAAGACTTGTATTCTCTTGCATAGTCCATATCTTATGTGCAACCTCAAAAGGACCCTCCTATGTTGAGTTGTCCAAATTGATGTTCTTTCAGACTTCCTATTCTTAAGAGGTGTTGTTAGATGGGTTAGTCATTCTCTTTCTTGTAGGTGCCACTCTATTATCACTTTTATTCTATCTATAGTGAAATTTCCAAAATGCAAGTAATGGGACCTAGGTTGATATTGTCACATGTGTTTAGTGTGTTTGGTGCTTCATGTGCTTTTCAAAGAAGTGATTGAAGATGGTATATAGAAGGATAACTAAAAGAGATGGCATAGAAGAGAAATAGTCAATTTTAGGAGACCAAATGCACATGTGAGAAATAAGAGAGTCTAGGGTTTGGACTTTGTGGTTCTTGAGTTATTAAGCTTGTTCTTCATTTAAATAGTTGTTTGATTTTGAGAATACAATTCCTACAATAAAATATTATTTCTCTAAGTTGAGTTTTTATGGACTTTTGACCTCGATGATGTTCATTTGATTGCTTAGGTGATTGATAGATGAGATAAGCCTACTCATTTTAGAGTTATCTTATGAGCTTGTCATGAACTCAAAACCTATAGCTATCCTTTGTTGAGTACAAGAGCTTGCTTAAAAAAGTTTGAGAGTAGATGAACTTATTTATCGACTAGTTTCAAGCATGTTATATCAAATCTCTCAAAGTCATCTCAAGACGTGAACCTAATTCCCTAAACCCTATCATTAAAGTAAAGAGTCAAATCCAAGTTGCTACTAATTTTAAATTGATATTTTAAAGAAGCTAAACTTAATCTTTACAAAGAAACAAATTAAAAGAAAAGTAAAGCCATCTACCCTAATTAAACAAAAATGCCAACCTTTGATCTATCTTGGTATTTTGGTTGATTGAATCACAACTTGATTCTTGCTTTTTTTGTATGATCAAAAAAGCAACTACTGCTATTGTAAATGTAGGTGATCCTTTCCGTTAGATAGCTTTATTAGATTTACAATTCATTTTCTTCAATGGAAAAGTAACCAAAAAAAAGAAAAGAGTAAGAGAGGAAGGGAGAAAACAAGAAGAGATAAGAAGGTGGAAGGATAGAAGCTATCACAATTCTTAGGTTTTTTCACTTAGATTAGAATTTTGAAGTGGTTAATAAAGATTGGTGGGTGAAAGGAAGGAGAACATGCATAATGTTAAAGAAAGGTTATTTAATCTGGAGTCATTAGAGTAGAAAGGATTTTTTTAATATAAATTTTTATGTACTTTTAATATCTTTTTTAATTCTTTGTTGCACTTTCCTTCTATAATCCATCCATTGGTTTACTCTAACATATTTCAATTTAAAATGTAAGTTATTATTATATATGATAAACAATAATAAGATATATCTATTGATTTTAATTTATATGATGTGAAAAGTTAAAAAAAATATAAATAACTTAAAATTCGGTATTATTTTTCTTTTCGTTTTTTTTTAATTTTATTTTGATCAATGATACATAAACCCAAAAACCTATTATGGATTCAAAATCCTATCAATTCATCTATTGATATTTTGCATTGATTTTCCTTCACTAATACAGACTATTCTTATTTTTATTGACCCAATAAATATAAATATACTTTCAACTTTATATCCGACGATTTATTTATCACATATATATATATATATATTTTATTTTATAAACTCATTTTTGTACTCGCTATTCATATACTTACCCTTGAGGCATCTATGAATGAGCTGATTGACACAGATCTTTTAATTATGTGTAGTTGTATATGAATTAAGACGAAATGAATCGGAAGTACAAGAGTTCCCTTCTATGTACAGTTGTACTTGACTTTGTTTAAGATGGCTTTTATTGCTTCTCCTCCATTCGATGTATATTCACGTATCATTTACTCATACATGAATTCACTTGGAATCGTGTATTAATGTGATTTTTTTGATAAAATAGACTAGATTTGAATTGACGAATAAAAAAAGAAAATGAAAAACACAGAACCGAGTATTAAAATAGCTAGAAGAACCGACGCGACCCCAACCACAAACACAACACCAAACGGCAGCAGTAATAGAGAGAAGTTGAAATGAACCGACTCGCCATCTTTATACACAAAACCAATGCCAAAAGGCAGAAACTGCATGTGCATGTAAGACAAATGGAAACTCTAGGGCTATACTTAGCAGCTGGCAAATAGAAAGCAATGCGCTTTTACTTTTTTTTTGCATTTTGTATAGAGAGAGAGAGAGAGGAATACACTGACCCTAACAATACTGTAATATTGTAATGACTACCGGCAGCCCGGATCTCTCGCGTCTTTGTTCACATTTGGGACAAATTTTCCTCCTCGCAGAGCTAAAAGTCATGCCCTAACCCCTTTATTTTAATGTTACTTTGTGCATTATATATTATCTTTTTTGAATTCGTTCTTCCCTTCTGAGTTATTTACCCCCACCTTCAACTATCCGGCCTTTTCTGTCTCTTTTTTTTCAAAATATCGCTCTGGTTTCACGCCGGTTCCTAGCTGAATCACCCCCTTAAGTTTCTCCACTGTATCCTAAGTCACTTCTACTCTCTCTCTCTCTAGGGTACATCAACATGCAGTTTGATTTGCTTTGAAGCTGCTTCTTCTTCACTTCACAGTCTGGACATTCTTCAGTTGGTATACATATATATTATATATAGATACATGTATTTCATCTATAAAACTGCCTGTTGTGTTTTTTCTTTGTAAAAGCTTTACTGTACTCTCATGCTTCTTTCATAGTAAAATGATTTGAAAATATGTACTTGGGTCGTGTAGCTCTTATAACAAGGATTGGCTTCATCTTTTGCAGATGGAAGTGTAATTATAACTATACTGAGGTACAGTATGTTTACTTTCTCAGTTTTGTTTTTTTTTTACCATGGA
Source organism: Laguncularia racemosa (assembly GCA_037954665.1). NCBI lineage: Eukaryota > Viridiplantae > Streptophyta > Magnoliopsida > Myrtales > Combretaceae > Laguncularia > Laguncularia racemosa. The sequence continues at coordinate 276,425 of JBBMOL010000269.1, forward strand.
GTTCATAGTGCCACGCTGTTTTTCGTTTGCTAATTTGTACGATGTACTGAAAATCTTTTATTTATTTGTATTTGTTCCAGGGTTCAATAGTAGAGATTGGATAGACAAGTGAAACATAATGGCTCCGGCAAACAACTGGCTATCATTTTCTCTCTCCTCAGTGGAAATGTTAACTACTTCTCAGCCTCAGCTCACTGCTCCTTATGACGCTTCTCATCAATATCTCATCGACAACTTCTGTACGCACGGTAATACTACGCATGTTCTCCTTTCTTGCATGGTATGAGAGAATCCTTTTAACTCGCAGCCTTTTGTGTAGGAAATACATCAGGTTTAAGTTGGGTTTTTACCCTTTTTGTTTTTTTTTTTCATTGATCGTACTTTTTATGCAAAAACCTAACTGATCTCTAGCAATATGGAGATATTGAAACCTCTTTCCGAATACAGGTTGGGGAACTAACAAAACCCAAGTTCTGTTCAACACCGAAGAACAAGATCATGCTCGATACGAATATAAGGACTTCTCCATACTTGGTCCGAATATCCCTAACACGACACGGAAGCTGGAGGATTTTTTTGGCGAAACTTCTTCGTCAATGGTTACTGAAGCACACGACTCTTCACTTATGACGACCCACAACAACTACCAGCAACATCAAGATCTCAAGGCTATAACTGGTTTTCAGTCCTCTTTTTCTGCCAACTCGGGCTCGGAAGTTGATGATTCATCACCACATCAGCTCACTGAGTTTGGTGGTGGACATTCGATTGAGTCCGCGGTGGGAAACGAGTTGCGTCAAGGTCAAACTAATCGTGGGACTAATAATAATGTTAACGGTAATGGTGATGGTGGGTTGTCCCTAGGTGTCGTTAATGAAAAGGCCATTGTGGATACATCCGATAATTCCAAGAAGATTGTGGATACTTTTGGTCAAAGGACTTCGATTTATAGAGGAGTTACTAGGTATAATGATCTAATAACACCATTTTTTATGCTGTGGAAGATGATTTTTTAAAAATTGCTGTAAGAAAAAGCTTGGATTTTTGACAACAGCTTTTTTTTTTTTTTTTTGAGTTTAGTATCTGGACAAAGGGCTTAGATTTTATGGAGGATTCTTTCTTGATAATGGTGATTTCTCAAAAGTAATATTGGGTTTTTTTCGGAACTTATGTTTATTATGCACTAATTACACATTACTATGCTATGGAAGATGCTTTGATTTAAAAGAATAAACTGCTTTGCACAGGCTTTTTTTTTAATGTTAAATTGATTTTACGTTTGGTAAACAATAATGCATAAATAAATGTGGTGTTTGGCGCAGACACCGGTGGACTGGAAGATATGAAGCGCATCTATGGGATAACAGCTGTAGGAGGGAAGGCCAGGCTAGGAAAGGACGTCAAGGTAAGGGTTTTTGTTTTTTTTTTTGTTGTTTTATATATATATATATATATATACACGTATATTCTTATGTTCATTCATACCAGTCTTCTGAAATATAAATTTCAAATGGAAAAGATTCATTCTGGGTGTCAGTAGTTGAGTAATGAATAAGTGGAATAAACATTGGTACATATTAAAATGCTGTCTTTTTGTAATATTTGAAGTGGGTAAGGTTATCTAACTGGTGTTGGATTTAACTTAGCTTTCCTTTGTATGTGATGTACCCGGACAAAAAAAAAAGCTGATTTCATTTCAATGTTATCATGAAGTCTTGGATTTTAGATTGATTTGACTCTGGTGCAGATGTAAACGTACCATAACAGTACCTTCAAATTCAATACTTTCTTTCTTTCGTATCCCTGTTTGATCATTTTCAGATATGCCGCCATTTTGTTTCATATGCGGGTTAATATTGCTTTGCCCTTTGCATTTAATTTTGACGTGACCCCTGGCCACGCCTCGCGCCTCAGACGTAACAGATAGAGACGACTCTGACAAATTTCCTAGCTAAAGTCATTCCTTTTGCTTTTTTGCTTTCTGCTTTCTGCTTTCTTTTTCTTTCAAATCCATCAGAATTGTCTAGGTTTGACTAAAGCACTTCCTTTTTAAATTTTGGAAATTAATATGTGGACTTCTGTTTATATGCTGGAGCTTTATTCATGAGTTGATTATGAGATGGCAATCATGTTAATGCATTATTCAAATAATGTTAGTAAAAACTTCAATCAAGAAGGTGGTATGTATGTATCCTGGATGATCTTGACAAGAACTCGAAAACACATTACTTCTACGTGTTGGTTATGATTATGCACAAACTCGACACTATGATATCCCGTCAGCCACTGCTTAGGCACATGACAGACTTTTAAGGAATTCGGGTTTAATTTTGTCATGGTGACTTCTCTCGGGGACACCTATATGATACGTGGTTAGTTCGGTTGCCTAAAGTCGCAGGTTCAAATGTCTTCTCGGCCATGTGTCTGCTCACTAACATTATTTTTTATTGGATAGCGATTAGTTTATAAATTGTAAAGACATTGAAGCAGAAAATTTTGACGTTTTTGCTGATTAATGGAATCCTCGTCCTTTATTGCATAAAACGTGGGATGTGACGCACGGGTGGCTCTCAATGGGACATATTTTGCAGTATACTTAGGTAAGAAAATCCCAGCTATTTTCCACTTTATCCTCTTTTTCTTCCTTATTTTGTGGAGACAAGTTTAGCTATGTTTCCAATATGTTGTGCTGAATCTACGTGGTTCATATGGAAGCACTTAGTTGATTTTGTAATTATTCAGGTGGATATGACAAGGAAGATAAAGCAGCAAGAGCTTATGATTTAGCTGCTCTCAAATATTGGGGTCCCACTGCTACCACCAACTTCCCTGTAAGTTGTATACTTTATTATTGTTGTTGTTATTATTATTTTATTCTATCTTTATTATTTCTGTATGAATTTTGCATCGTGTTTTTTGATTTGATAGATTGCGAATTACACCAAAGAATTGGAGGAGATGAAACATGTTACGAAGCAAGAATTTATAGCTTCGTTAAGAAGGTATTTTATTCTTTAGTATGTTTCAGTTTTATTTGGAGTATTCTGTTTGCTGCGATTGATTTGTGCAACTGTCATTGAAATTCATATTTCACTTTTTCCAGGAAGAGTAGTGGTTTTTCTAGGGGAGCTTCTGTCTACAGGGGAGTGACAAGGTCTGGGCTTGTGCTCCAAAGTCCATTTGCAATGCCTTTACTATGTGATGCGAGTTGGATTGACTTACTGCCAAGCTTCATCTTGCAGGCACCATCAACAAGGTCGATGGCAAGCCAGGATAGGCCGAGTTGCTGGGAACAAGGACTTGTATCTTGGGACATTCGGTGAGTGTTATTTTCCTTTGTAAGCCCAATCGTAACTGTTTTCGATGGCCATGGCTTTTAAGATTTTAATAAATTGATCCTTATTATCATTTGCTTTTCGACATGGTTCAGATACCAAGCCAATTAAATCCTCATTTATGATAATTCAAAATGACTATTTCCTTGAGATGTCTGATTGAATTCGCTTCACGTGTGCTTGAGATTGAGGAGATTGTCCAGTGGTTAGAACAAACAACTGATCCGCTTGTGTCATCAAACACGTTCATTTTCTGTGATATTCGTGTCCGATTTGTTGCACCTTCTTATCAGGCAGTAAATAATTCTAAAGTCCTACTTTGTGATGTCTCAGCGACTGAAGAGGAAGCAGCGGAGGCCTATGATATTGCTGCAATAAAATTCCGTGGCTTAAATGCCGTGACCAACTTCGAGATGAACCGCTATGATGTAGAAGCCATAATGAAGAGTGCCCTTCCCATTGGTGGGGCTGCAAAACGTTCCAAGCTCACACTGGAAGCTGACCAGAAACCATGCCTGTCCTATGATCAGCATCGCCAATGCAGTACAGGAAGCAACAGCATCAGTTTCGCAGGTGTGGATCCAATCTCTGCAGTTCCATGTGGAATCCCATATGATCAATCCGCTGCTCTATATCAATACAGCAGCCTCTACCAGTTGCCCTCCACAGTGGGTGGTGCCCCGGCGCTCGCAATGCCACAGCCAGCTGAGTTTTTCTTGTGGCCTAACCATCAATCTTATTAGGTTGTCTACTTAACAGCTCCGATTGACATTACTGATAGGTTCCATCAGCTAACTAATAGCAAATAGTTCCTTTTACATATTTTAAGGTTCATTCTGACCACAGTATTAACCTAATCCCTAATCTCCTGGTCTTAGTAGTAGCTTCTGCTATCGTGGGAGAAATTTTGTTTTTATGGGGTTGTGTTTTCATGTAAAAGAACAAACGGATCATGCAAGTTTTAACTATCATAATCGGAAACCATGTGCATCATAGTTTCAATTTCGGTACTCATTCCTGTATAAATGAAAACCCAGTTTAATTAAACAAATTGTTAGTTCTTCCTAAAGATACTTTGACATCAAAAAAGGTTTCCTTAGTAAAATGGTATATTATAATATACAAATGGAGGCAATAGAGTAGCCCTGTTATAATATGAGCCTTAGGTTTTACCATGAAGATATAGATGGTAGGTAGCGTTTTTTATGACATTTTTGTTTTTTTTTTTTTATTTTTGTTTGAAATCTTTTGCATGATTAAGGTTTTTATCTTGAAACCGGATTGATTTTTTTTTTGGTTCGAAAAGAGCATCAAACAAGGTAGTGGGCTTTGAGAACTTGTGTTTTAATTTTTACCACTTAGAGAAAGTACCTGTATTTTATAAAAAATAAAAAGCGATTATTTAATACCCATTGGTTTATTTTAAAAAAAGAAAACCTAAGGTTTCATTTTAGTGTTGTTCTTTTTCGAAGGACATTTATGATTTTTGCTGTTACAATAGTAAAATCGTTCGGCAAGTGCTCTTGTTAGGGCTGTTATGTATTGGTTATGCATTATGTTTGCCATGAAGCATCGATTTTTGTCTTTGGTATTGGAATGCCTCTAATAGAATTACATCAATTACGTATTGTTGTGCATGAAAAATATTGATATAACGTAGGGTCACCTGTTGAGTTATGGCCATTTTTTTGACATATTACATAAATTTGAACCTAAATCGTAACACTTAACTTTTCATATCAGCCGTCCTGCTAACTATAGCTAACAATCATCTTCCTTACCTAAACTGAAAAATCAATTTTGGTGCGACATCTCATGAAAAATATAATAAAGAACCTGAAATGTTATCTAAATGTAGAGCCTGAAATTGTTACCTGCATTAAAACAAAATTAATAGAATCAATCGGTAATGGATAGAGATTAGATAGGGAAAGGGTAATAATTCAAATGAAGTCCTTAAACCCTTTGCATTGTTAATGTACTCTAGTTGCTTTTTGTTATATCGTTTACTCTTCTTAGCAGTCTAGAACAAATCTTAGATTATCATTTATTGGTGATTTTATTTGTTGTTTTAGCTAATTTAATTATATTAACCATTCACATGTTTGTCTTTACTTATTCTAGTTGTTTGTCTCTCTAGGCCACTTTAATATTTTGAGAAATGGAAACTTTTGAGTGCTTATGGCATTCTCCCATTTATCTTGGCATATAGAGCACACTACCTGTAGGCCTTTTCCTTATCATCATGTGTGTCCCATGGTGGTCATAATCTGAAATCTATTTATAGCCTTACTCCTACAACTTGGTTTTGTTCATTGCCTCTAAATAATCGAATAATTGAAATGACCTCTCTCATGTTGCAGTCTTAAGTCCCAACTTATTTAAGAACTTCTGAACTTTTGACTCCTTGCTAGCTCGTAGTGCTTCAGGTGCAAACTTAATGAGTAAGTTCATATCGGCTCATTTTCTTCAATTAATTTACTTCCTTACTTTAGCCTAGAGAAGTATGCTAACTTCTTTTGGTTCAGAGTGTGAATAATACATTTGAGATAGGGTATCTTTGAAAACTCCTTAAGTCATGTGCTAAGCTATCGAATTTTATGCTATTTTCCACCAATTAGACATAACATCTCTCAACATGAAGAATGCACAAGCAGTAGTTACATATTTAGGCACTTTGTGTGATGCAAATGCCTTTTCCATCTCTTTAATCCACCCCCTAGCCTTGAGTGGATCTACTGTAATAGCACTAGATGGCTTCACCACATGAACAAACCCGTAAGTTCAATTCCTGGGATAACGCTCTAGCCGTCTCCTTCATTAAGCCCAATCTGCCCAATATGTCCATACTGTCACATCAGTGAAACATTCTCCTGTGTAACTTGAATGATACGTTGTATTTGTTACTACTATCTTTAAATCAGGCCCACCAAAGTCTAGACCAAGATGACAAATTATTTTGCCTTAGTTCTTGTTGTGTTTCCTCATTGTGATTGACGAGTCTCAAGTGTGTTTGTTCCTCGTTGGTAGCATGATTATAAAGGGGAAAGGTAAGGTAGAGGCAGAAATCTATTCTCTCCTAATTTAATGATGGTAATCCAATTGTTTCTCCATGACAAAGTGCATATGGTTATTCAGTACCACTGTTACACATACTTGCATTCTAAATATTTCACACACATATATATGAATAAGTAACAAGGGTTCCACAAAATTATCATAGGTTTTTTTTTTTTTTTTTACTTCAAAGTTAAGGTTACCCAATTCTACCTACATTATTCATCTCATCGTCTTAAAGATAAATTTCCTAATTAAAAGTCATAAAACTAAATTGTGATGCTACCTAAAGTTGTTATGCTTGAAAGACCTTTAGAATAAGACAACTCCATCACATGTTCTCCTCTTGGTAGGGACATGCAAGGCTTAAAGATCGAAAGTCTACGACAGCTAATAGTCACAAGTGGCATCATTCCTACACTAGAGACCATAGCTAAGGTCGTCATAAGTATCAACTTCTTGTAACTCATCTACAAATTTAATCATACACCACAAACATAGGTGAGCTACGAAGCCCAATATTGACGTAGTATGTACACATAAACATGATACGCCACATGTATATCCAAATATATATGCTAATACACAAACAATAGCAAACAGCATACACAAGTCTAATTAGATATCTTATTTTGATGGAGGCAGCAAGTATAAACAAACCCGATATCCCGAAGTTAGATCATAGATGCCTAAATCGTCTTATACTAGTTTTACTACATGTTTTAGCCATTGATCAACCAATCTATGGTAGCAATCAATAGTAGTGTCCCACACCAATGCTAACTACAATGTTTAGAAGACTTAACCCATTTTAGAGAACTTAACCATATTAATGGCTTGCCTACTTGTATGTAGCAGTTTATTGCTTAATTAACAATCCATTTCATTCCTAACCCTTAGTATGTGATAATCACCTAATTTATAATTTTCCTATCCAAATGGTTACAGCCTTAGCACATGCACAAACTACAAACAAAAATTAGTAATCAACCATCAAATGGTTCCTAGATTAATTATCTAAACTTGCATCCACATATAGTAAATGATGATAACTCGTGTACTTGGATTCATCTCACTAACTTGCAAATAATTCGACGTCAATAGAAATTTTGTAAGTTATAATTATACATAAAATAATCAATTAAATATCTTTTTTTTACACTAAGAGAATATGACCCAAACTCTAGAATCTCAAAATAATCCAATTTAGCCGGTCATAAATAAAATTAGGTTGATCGAACTTCCCAACATAACAAAGTGATTGATCCCTTTCCAAACCTAATCGATTGTTTTTTCCAGCTGTCCAAATCAGTTAGCCAAATTAACAATCTTGTTGTCAAATTCATTATGTGATCAATCACTTCTCAACTCAATTGACCACTGTTACTCTTGGTCCTTTTTCAAGTTTTCTTGTTAGAGACACAACTTTTAACCTAAAATTCTTCCAACTCTAGTCCACCCTGTAATCATCAATATATAAATGTTAACTACTTGAATAATTCCAAATTACTTTTTCTCCATTAATGTTATCATATTTTATGATTATCATACATTTCACAGGTCTCCATAAATTGTACATCAAGATTGTAAAATTAACAACATTATGATTTAATTTGTACTTTCAAAGTTCTATTTTCCTCCAATTTTATGATTACAAACCTAATAACAGTTTAAGCCCTAATTTTCTAAGGAAATTTGATCCGGTTACTTTACTGCGAAATGTATTAGATTGCCCGCTTGTTGACTTCACCTCACACCCGTCTTCTCCTCTTTGATATTCCTAAAATTTTAATCAATTGCTATGCAATTAGTATCCTTCCACCGTGAATAACCTATTTGAATTAAGGGTTTCCTTACCATGGAAACTGCACAATGATAGCAAAATGGGAAGGGAGGCAGCACCAATAGGAAGAGAGAGGAGGGGATGATTATGTTTCCTTTTGCTAAATATCCAGGATTGATGCCAAAATAGTTAGGATTATTGTTTTTATATAGTAAGAATATAGGAATGAAGTTACCAATTTATCCTTAATTTTGGAATATTTTCAATAAGTACCTTGTGCATGTTACCTCAATGTATCATGTACTATACGCTATTTTGTATTCCATTTCAATGATACATTTAATATTTGAACATTTTAGTGTTGTACATAATTGTACCATATATAAGTATAAATAAAATGATATGACATATTTAATGACATTTTTCATCTTACTTGCTAGGGACCATACATCATATTATCATATTTAATATTATTTTGATATGTATAATTGAATTGTATTATAACTATCATATGCATTCGACTTTAATGTATTATATGTAGTACATTATATATTTTTTATTTCATTAAAAATAAATAAATATATATTAATAAGTTTATATTTATATTCAAAATTAAATATAAGATTGAGATCATTTATATAAAAAAACAGACATATAATAAAATACATATTTTATAATATACTATTTATTATGGTATTAACTTGTAATCTAACAAAATGAATCTTCTACACAAGTTATCTAGCTTGAGTTAAAAAATAAAAAATAAAAAGTTTAGACTTAGACTCTCCTTAGAGCTTGGCTCGATAGATAGCTGGTCCATGTGCTTCCCAATAGATACGAGGTATTGTTACTTAAAGTTGGATGATTAGGCACTGGATTCTTTTGACTAGATAGATTACATCTCTCATGGTGAAATAGGATTATTTTAAACAAGATACCTTTAGAATGGAATCAACTTCAAAGTCAGATCTTCAAAAGATCACATCTTTGACAATTCAACAAGCCAATCTCAAGCACCTAATAGCTCAATCACTTCTTCAATGCATCGTGAAACATGATTTTTCCAAAAAGCAAACAAATAATCTTTCATTGGAATGTCGAACGATGCCTCCACAAGTTGTTCTACCTTCGGATAGATTTCCATCAATATTGAATTAGAATGTATAATGTTAATCATTATGTTGTATTATCTGACACATACAATTAAGTACATGTAACATAAATTACAAAGTATATAAATAAATATATTAATATAAATCATAAGTATTGTTGTTGCTATTATTATTTTTCTCACCATTTTTTTATATTGCACACAATATTATAATCGTTATAATTAGCTAACACAAGAAAATTATATATATATAACCTGTTGATAGAATTTTTTCAATATTGTCCAAGTTCTACATACCTAGCTAACCTCTTCTAAACTATTACAGTATAGAGATATTAAGACTCAATCTACATGTCTTAGCCTTTTACTCAGCTCGGCTATGCACATCTTCAAAATGGATAAGTTTAGAAGTTTTGAAATAAATAAGGAAATAAGTCAGTTAAAGATACGTTATTGATAAAATCCAAAAAAGATATTGACATTAATATATTTTTTATATCAAAATTACCTCCAATCTAATAAATAAGGATTGGGAACAATGGGTAAAAGACTTTAAATTCTCAATTCTTTTATAACTCTATATTATTTATATGTTTATACTAATTTAAACATTAAAGTGGCTACATAACAATTTTTAATACCTTTCATAGTTTCTCTTTTTCTTTTTCCTCTTTTGTAAGCGATTCAATCACCCATCGAAATCTAGCACAACATAATCCATCTTGAATGCCAAAGTACATCACTTAAGAGATAGCATAATAATAAACTAGTATCCTCATAATATAAATTATCGTTCATATATAATTCTATAAATATGCAGTATTACAGCAAGTTATTACGTCAATGTTATAGTTATCTATTATATAAATGCATGTGCGCACGCATTCATAATATGAATTATAAGTGAATCGTGTTCCCTCTTAATACGTCAAGACGAGCCGCCTCGAAGCACGTAGGTTCGCATAATGGGACTCAGCAAGCTAATAAGTTGTACTTGGTTGACACATAATGACCCACTAGTATGACACATGACAGGCTGAGCGCGCGCACACACACACACACAAACCTAAGACTTGGAAATCGTCAACCCTACTAGAAATTATTAGCGGAGTGTTCCCCCGCTCTGTCTTTTCACCTCTGACTTCAGTCTACTAGTACATGCATCTAGTGTAGCCATGGCCGAAGATAAACTAAACACAACAAATTATTTGAGCTAGTAAATTTCCTTTAGGCCTTTATCCTATTTTACGAAAGAAAAGACTAATGGCTGGATTGGACCTTTACTTATGATTTACTAGCCTAGGCCTACTTAGTCGGCCCACGTAGGGTGCGGTCATTGCAATAATACTTTATAGAGGCCTTGAACGACATGGAAATCAGGAAAGACAGGACACAACGAAAAATTGAAACACATCATGTAGATATGCCTTCCCCAAACCTCGGATATGACACGCACGGAAAAAAAAGATTCGTTGGTATTAATTTCCTATGTGTATCATAGATGAGTGGTTGATGTTAGGAAAATTATTCAAAGACCAGATATAACTTCCTAATGCTATGCTCTATAACATAAGAGGATGAAGCGTGGGGGGATACTTAGTAATCCATACACTTCCATTTATGATTTACCATATAATTACAATATCACTGATGTATAATTTCAGCTCTTCTTTCCTGGTTTCAAACCATGAAATTCTATACACCAGAAATTAGGCCGGGGAAATTCAGCAACTTGTAAGAAACACAGACAATGACAGACAACATCAATCTCATCCGCTCAATAACCGCGGATTCCAGAGATTTTTAACAGATCATTTGATCGCGGGAAAGATAAACAGCAGCAGAACTTTAGAAATGGCATGAAAATTGGTCACTCCATAGCAAGTTGCATATGACGATCGAGGTCATTGAGATATTTAGTACATGTGTAATCTTCAAGGTCACAAGCATCTAAGAGAAGTGCTCTCTTGGAAACTGATTTCTGCTTCCATTCCAGGAGCCCGATGTCTCCCTTCAGTGTTTGCGCAACCTGCAATCGAGATAACTATCTATGATTACTCAACTCTTCAAACTTGAAGATCCGTTGTGTTGATTAACATACCCTTCTCATATCCGGCCGCATTTTGGAGAGGTGATTGATGCACATGGAGGCAGCCAATATCGCCCGTTTCATTTCAACAACATCATATGCATCATTTAGCCGGGGATCTGCTAGTTCTATTATGTCGTTTGAGTCCAATAAAGGTTTTGCCTTGAAAAAAGAATTCATCATGGAAGGATTAAATAGTTAGATGCAAAACCAAATGGCAAACTTTAAAAAGCTAAAATTCATAGTCTCGCATAAGGAAACATGTACAAAGACCGGACAATTTTGTATATATGACTTGAGATCCTTTAAGATTCATACCCACATCACTAGGCTTTGCCTACTTGAATCAACTGCACGGCGACCTGTAATGAGCTCAAGCAGTAAAACTCCATATGCAAAAACATCAGTCTTCTCGTCAATAATCCCGTGCATAAAGTACTCTGGAGCAAGGTATCTGTTACATACACAGCTCAAATAAGTCACTACTGGATTTCTGGTAAAAAGAAGTGAAGCTTATAATCAATAAAGTCCATCATATAAGCATTCCAAACCCGAATGTGCCCTCAATGGGGAAAACAACGTGATGAGCCCATTTTTCGGGGAGCCACTTTGCCAATCCGAAATCAGATATCTGCAGATCACGGATGAGTTTAATTGTGGAAATTTTCATCTCACTTAAGAAACATGTATCAACAGCACGTTAGGAAATGATGAACAACCTGTGGTTCATAGTCTTCAGTAAGCAAAATATTTGAGGCCTTAATGTCTCTATGAACAATTCGCCTTTGACAAGCATGATGGAGATATTGCAATCCTTCAGCGACGCCAAGAGCAACTTTAAATCTTATTTTCCACTCTAGACCTTCTGTTGAACCTGAAACACCGAGAATCTTGTCACCAGTCATGAATTTCTACGCTTAACATTTTTATCCCATTAGCATGAGTATGCCAGTGATAACTAGGCAACTTGTTTGTGTTCATATTAGTAATTTAATAACAACAGATGGTAGTAAGGATGCAAGAGAAAGAATGATTGCACAGCACCATGGAGAACCGAGGCGAGGCTGCCATGAGGGGAGAACTGCAGGACAAGGTGCAAACCACCATCGACGCTGAAACCGAGTAACCGGGCTGCATTAGGGTGATCAACATGTGCTATGATCCCAAGTTCTGATAAGAAGTCAGCAATTCTGATTTCTTCTTCCTTGTCCTTCTTGATTAGTCTCTTAACAGCTACAAGTTGACCATCTGGTAAGCATCCTTTGTAGACTTCTGCATGCCCTCCCTTCCCAATCAAGTTCTCTGCCAAGTTTCAATTGTTAAAAACTGGTTATCTTGATTCAACAATTAAACCAAAAGAAAAAAAAAGACTAATCTTCATCCTCAAAATTAGTGAAAATTTACATGTAATATTGATTTCGTGATGATTATTGACCCGAAATAGGCAAATTTTTGTTCAAAAGTTCTTCTTTGTAATTGATTTTTCCAGTTGCTAAATTATTTATGAAAAAAAATTTGAATTTTTTTTTTAAATTAGTGTTCAAATGTTGGTTGACTTGATGACATCTGATAAACGACACTCGGCCATCTTTGTTAAGTTCACTCTAGTACAATAACATATAACTACAATAACAATAAAGTCCAAATATATGCAAATTTTAGTTACTAAAGTCAAACTCAAGCTAGGATTGAAAATCAACAAACTTTAAGTTCAGCTAATCGAAGTCTTCTTTAAGACTAGGTCGACCTTGGACGCCTTGAAAAGTAGGGTTCAATCAAATTTGAATCAATTTCTTTTTTTTTTTCTGAAAAAATTCGAATTGTCCCCATGAATTCATAAGGCCATCGATCTACTATGTAAAAATTCAAGTATAAGTATCTTAAAATTGTTTCGAAAACATTTTTCATTAATTTATTAACACATAAGATTTTAAACTTGTAATATATATATATATATATATATGCTAAAATATAATAGAGTAATGATTTGTGTGTTTGTTTCTCTCTCTTTTTTTTTTTTAAAAAAAAATATAGTCATCTGCATTCATCTTATTATATATTTTTATTTAAATTATACAAGACCAAGAGTGAATGTTTTATTATAGTTTATATTTGTCTTATTTTACCAAACAATATGTATAAAAAGCTATCGGGAGACCTATTACCTATAAAATGAAAGCCGGTCATAGTGGGAAAAGGAAAGAAGATAGTTTTGGTCTCCGAGTAAGAGGCCCTCTTTCGCTGCTGTTCTTGAAGCGAGTTCCTCCTTTCTACTTTCTACTTTTCTAGACAGGAACACCTAGGGAAGGGCGTCTCCCGACAATAGGATAGGTGGGGGCTCTGGCGAAAGGGCCGTCGGGGCAGCAGTCCAAGATAGGACTGGACCACTCCTTACTCCTTACTGGAGTCGTTTTATCGTTTCTCTGGGTTATAAATTAAAAAAAAGAAGCTTTTTTTATTATTATTATGTTAATATTATTATAAATAAATAATATAAATATTAATTTTTTAGATATGATACATTAAATTCGAATTTTCTTTTTTATTATTATAATCATGAAAAAAAATTTGAAGATCATAGGTTGAAAAAAGCTTAAGGGAAAATAAAAAGCTATATTTTAACCTTCTTTTTTATTTTTTTAATTTTCATCCATTCTAGTTAATACCGAATCCAAATAAATGAAGTTGTGATTTTTTACACCCATAATTTGTCTTTTTTTTTTTTTTTAATCTAATTCTGTTTTTTTCTATTTCCATGGTCCATATGACGGAGTCACGTTATGTTCGATGACATTAAATTCGTCAACGACGACGACGACAATACAAGAGTCGATTCTCCAAATATCCCGATCGGTGTTGGGTCCCACTGGATGCATAGCTTGAATTAAGCCAAAATCAAAGAACATACGATTTTGACTGCTTACGACTTTGTCTTGGAGGGAAATTTATCATTTGTTATATGTTTGTTTCAAGTATTTGGACAAAATTACAAATCCATTCCTTGGAAGATAAACCTCCTAAACTTCTAAGTACAGTTTTATAAGTTTTGAATATATAAATTGTTATTATTATTAAAAATATTGATAAACATACTATAAATAACGATGATTTCTGAGTTTAGAAACAATATAATGGAAATATGCATATATTTATATTCTTAAAAGGTGAAACCATGTAGTTATATTTAAATAACGGGACGAGGCAATCCCTAGCAAGACGATATATGATTATAGCTTAAATTAGTGGCAGTTGAATAGATCTTTTTTTTTTTAATTTTTTTAATAATTGCTTTGAGTTGCTTTTGTGATTAGTTGTATGGAGTCAATATAACAAGATAGAAAGTAGGTAAATGTCTAGACAACGAACATTGGGCTCATTGGCACATCATAGTTTATAATATGTTGACTTTCTTTCTTTTCTCTTTAGTTGTACAAAGGTCGAGAGATCTGAAACCAAAAGTGGAATTTATATTATTTAATTTTAGTTGATTCCACGAGAGCCAAGATTTCTAAGATTATAAAAATGAAAATGGGATTATGTGACACGAAATCTTAATTGGAATATCAGAAAAAGAAACACATCATCGAGGAAAATCTAGAGAGTTAGGCAGACGTATCCTAATAAACTTATCTTAATAAACTTTCAACGTGTAGATCATGTTTCTTCTATTAAAAAACATAATATATATATATATATCAATTTCTAGGTACAACAGACGTATTTATATATATATATATATATATATATATATATTGTTCTTTTGGCATTAATCTTATATTCAAAGTGACTGCATGTAAATCATCAATTTGTGTTTTCCATTCCCAACATATTTATGTCGGGGGGAGTGGAAATTGCTGGGACTTTCAAAAAGAGAGTCATTACATCTCTGGGTCCACCTTTACTTATTGTGTTCAGTCACGCATGCCCTTCCACGGATAACTACAGGCTCCATATGCTATTTCAGCATCTAGTAAAATAATCATTAGAGGTAATTCCATTTTATGAAAACTGTGATGCATCCTATTTCTTAAAATTTTAATTACACGATTTTGGTCCCCTCAAAACCACTTTTTACCCACTTCGTTAAGTTTTTTTTATTACCTTACATCGAATTTTGATATAACATATAAAATAGCCATATTTTTTAAAATATTATTACTTATATATTTAAAGGAATTTTTTATAGTTAATTTAGTAGAACAAATCATAAGTAGTTGACAAAAATTATGAAGGCTTCCTCTTATAATGCTGAATCTTAATATTAATTGTTATTGACTATAGTAATATCACCCCTCCAAAAAAAAAGACATATATATATATGTATATTTTTGGAATCTTCTCAAATATGATTAATAGAATGAAGCTGTTCGGTATGATTTGTCTTATGTAACTCCCTAAAATAAACACTGAAACTGATGTCCTAAAAATTAAATAAATTTCCCAAACAAAGAAGAACCCGGAATGCATTGAAAAAAAAAAAAAAAAAAAACATATTTCCTACCCAATCATCTAGAATTTCTACACGTTTACCTTATATATATATGTATGAGAGCAGCTATTTTTGATAAGATTCTTAAAATTGAATAATTAATATACAGCATTAACTACATATATTTTACGTGCCAATTTAGACTACACGTGTTGTATGTATTGATTTTTGGATTGTACGAGTCAATGTTATGTACATTAATGTGTAGTAGAAAGGTCAATACTCCCATACCGTGTCAATTCATTCAATAGATGAGTCGTGTTGGTCTTGAGCTACTTGATAAAAATGCAATTATTTCATAAATAGAGTATAAAGTTTTAGTACATAATTCCATCTTTCGGTAATTTTTAAGATAATTTCGTTAATAATATATGGAAAGTTGCTAAGGTTAAATTGCATAAAATTACGTGCATATAATAAATCAAGGAAATTTTTTTATCCATTTTAATGCTAGCTTCCAAACAGGGGAAAGAGCAAAGAGGAGGGATGATCTTACCAGGGCTAAAATCGCTAGTAGCAGCAGCCAATTCTGAATAATCAAAGTTCCTCCATGACGGCTTTTTGGGCACCGTCAATCCTCCATAATCAATCCCATCTTCAGCGCTTCGAATCCTAGTCAATTTTTTCTTCCTCGAATTATCACGGCTTCCCCTTAATGGAATCGTAGAGAATTTTCTCCCTGATTTCCTCTTCAGGACATCCAGCACATGTTTCCAGTGTAGACCATGACTTTCCTTAACCAGTGCTCCCTGTGCCGTCTCTGGTGTCGCAATTTTTTCTGTAGATGATGAAGTGAAACTGCTGGTAGTTGTACTGATGCTGTTACTGCTGTTATCGGAATCTGACGATATCATCGGACTTTCCAAGACTCTTCTTGGAGATGTCTCCTGTTCAACAGTCTGCCCCTTTTTGACAGTCGATATTTTGGTGGTTTCCGGTGTATCTCCGGTTGGAGTTATACTAATACTGTGGCTGCTGTTATCAGAATCAGACGATAACCCAGAACTCTCCAGGATTGCTCTTGGCGATGTATCATGTTCTGCGATCTCCTCCTTCTCTACGATGACAATTGTCTCTGTTTTCCGGTTTTTTCCATGTTGGAGATTTTGAGTGTCAATAGGTTCCTCCGTTTTGATACCTCCAGATAATTCGAATTCCGAGTTCTCTCGTGTATCCTGTTTCCCTGCATAAGAGTGAAAGAAAAACCCTGAATAGATATTCCTGGGGCACCAGTGAAGATTAATTAACCGAGAAGGGGAAAAAATAAATGCAGGACAAGCCTTTCTACAGCAACACCAGAACTTTTTGTATAGCCATTTATTGCAATAGTAATCAGACATGTTAATTTTTCTTGAAGCAATGTTTGGTTGCTAAGAAATTTCAGGGAAACCAGAGAAAAATGTCAACTTTCTGGGTGTAACTTTTTTTTTTTTTTGTGCTTATTCCTTCTTTTCTCAGCAACCAAACACAAACAAAGGACTGAACAGAAAACCGCAAAGAAAATATTCTTTGCCTCAAGAAAGAAGTTGTTTACCTTGCTCAACCATCCTTATAATTGCTTTGAACAACCAACTTGGTATGTCGATAACTCAAAATACTACTCAGTTGTGTTGAAGAAAAGCTTGGAACTAGACCATGTTCACACGGATTTCCAACACACAAGAGGAAAGAAACCTCAAAATGGAGCCGAAAAATGTTATCATAAAAAGGGATATTCTTTGTGTGCAAATTGTACTTGTAATAAATATATTATGTATATACAATCTACAAAGTAGTGGAAGGTGAAAAGAAAACCTAGATATGGTTGACTGGAATGTATGGCATGAGTACATTACCTTAGAAAGAAGACTTGTCCTAGGATATTTATAGTGCATCAGACATGAATAAAACACAGGACATGATAAGGATTACTGCTGATAAAATATGAGCCGTCCAATTTGAGCTCGTTAATTTTGGCGCAACTAACGCTCCAAAAAGCTCAGGGTTAGGGGGACATTAACGACCCTGCAAAAATTCCTCAAATGGGCCACCCTTTTAAGGGCATTTATGGTACTTAAAATATATATATATATATATATAGTGTTTTATATACTAAATTTTATTATTGTAGACGGAAACTACATTTGCGATTTGCAGTGAAAAGTAGTGGAATTGTAATACATTTTTTATATATTTTTTTTCCTGTTGTTCTCGTTTTGGTGTTAATCCAACTTATTTACTTTTTGGATGAATGCAAGATTATTTTTCCACTTTGTCGGACGTTTGTTACCTTGGCAAGTTAACATTTTGTTATATTTGGTATGAAGGACTAGATCTAAATAATATTAAAATTTTAAGTTTTATATTTATATTTATATTTAATTTTAAAATAGTAAATTATGATTTCTATCTTTAAATAGGATTTTAATTTTTGAAATTGAGAGAGTAATCACGATTTCTTTCCAACTTCTGAAAAGAAAACTATATTTTTAACCATATTTTTAAGCTAAAATTCAACCCATACATATATATATATATACATATACATATATACATACACACACATATACATAGATATACGTCTTATCAATATATTTATACCATTGATAATTATAAAATATTATATATATGACATATTATATATGTGTTATATGTTATATATTATGCAATTTCATATAATTATAATTCACATACATATATATAATGTTGCATGTCATTATATAGTGTAGATGAGGGATTTCAATTAGGGTGGTTACGTGTGTATTGTGAACAAGTCTCACTCTACACATGATTTTAGAGTAGTAATATAGAGATGACACACAACGGAATGACTTGAAAAGAGTGATAGGAAGAAGAAATGGACGAACTCAGTGTTTTAAATGCACAAGTAACAAATAAAAAAGCATAAGGAAACCTTAGATGTTAATCTTGTGGCTTATACAATTGAGATATGTAATTGCTTGAGTTACTTGCTTGATCTTTGAGAGTAGAAACAATACACTAGAATGTTGTTTCTCTAATCTCTTCACAAATGAGAAGGAACAACTAAGTATTTATAGGTTATTGAGTTTAATAGCATTCATCCAATCATCTTAATGATTAACAAATAAGATGGAGCTTACTCATTTAATGGTTATCTTGAATGAGCTTGTTAAAGGATTGAGGTCAATGGCTATCCTCATAGGTGTATGAGCTTACTTAAGAAATGTTAGATGTGGACAAATTGGTCCAAGAATCTATATTTCGAGCCCATAAATCTAAATCTCCCTAAGTCATCCCAAGTATTGACTAAACTCTTTAAACCCTATCACTTAACCCAATGAGTCAAGTTTAAAATTTAATAAGATAAATTCAACCCTCTACATATGTATATACTAGTTTAAATATGTAGAATTGAAATGGATTCATAATATTATGGGTGTTAAGCCTATTAGCAACTCAAACTTAACTTATTAGGCAAATGATAGCACTTAAAGAGTTGTCCATAAATCGTGAAATGACTGTAGACAGATTTTGTAGGGCATGCTTATAATAGGGACCATTAGATCGATTTGTTCGCTTTCAACATATATTTAGAAGATTCATGCACTTAAGAGGAATCTATTAAGGGATTCTCTGAGAGGAAGATTCATCTATGTCGTTGGTTGCCAATACACAATCTAACAAATGTCATTAACAGTTAAACTTTGTAAAAATTTAAAAGCTTCTCCATGTTTGAGAGTTTTAGAGACCATAGAAATGACATTGTGCTAATTGTAATACATGCTTCTTCTTTTTTCTTGTGTCTCATTTTAGTGTTAATCTAACTAATTTACTTTTTGGATGAATGTAAGATTATTTTTCCACTTTGTCCAATATCCATTATCTTAGGAAGATTAATATTATGATGCATTTGGTATGTAGAAGTAAATTTGAAATAAAATTAAAATTTCAAGTTTGATTTTTTTTTCTACGTTTAAATACAATTTAAAAAAGTAGAAATATGATTTCCATCTTTGAATAGGATTTTGATTTCCGAAATTGAGAGAGTAATCACAATTTCTTTTCAACTTTTGAAAAGAAAATTACATTTTTAACCGTATTTTTAAGCTAAAATTCAACCTATGCATATATACATGCATGCACACACACACACATACACACATATACTTATATACATAGATATATATCTTATCAATATATTTATACTATTGATAATTATAATATATTGTATATATGATGTATTATATATTTTACATAATATACTATTGAATGTGTTATATGTTACATATTGCACAATTTCATGTAATTATAATGTATATGTATATGTATGCATATATGTCTATAAAATATATGCATGTCATTATATATATACTAGTTCAAATATGCGAAGAGCTAAAATGGATTCATAATATTATGGGTGTTAAACCTACAAGCAACTCAAGCTTAACTTATTAAGTTAATGATAGTGCTTAAGGAGTTAGGTCTACAAATCTTGAAATGATTGTAAAAAGATTTTGTAAGGTGTGCTTATAAAAGGGATCATTGGACTAGTTTGTTCACTCTTAACCCATCTTTAAGAAACTCATGCACATAAAAGACGCCTTCCATAGGCTTAGAATTAAGAGGAATCCATTGAGGGATTCATTAAGAGAAGATTCATCTTTGTCGTTAACTGTCAATACTTAATTCAACGAATGTTATTGATAGCAAAACTAAACATTTAAGAGTTTTTCATCATTTGAGGGTTTAGAGATCATAAAAATAGCATTATGCTATTAAGTTGCTGCTCAAGGAGATCAAATAAGGTTTAAAGTGAAAATCCTCAAAAACAATGGGGTTAAAAATTTATACTTTGTACATTGGTCATTTATGCATTCATGCTCTTTAAGAATATCAGCTCCTTCTCCTTACTTTCTCTCATTGAATCATCTCAATGTATCAATTCTATGCAACTCATTTGAGGCCACTTCAACAGAATCCATTTGTCTATAAATTATAATATAAAATATATTTGATAATAAATTTCTATATCATATATTAAAACATATTTACAATATATAATCCTTATTATAATATTTTTATATACTAAATATACAATGAATGACAAATAATATTACGTAATATATGTGTATTGTTATATTAGATACATTATATCAATAATTAAACATATTTTCTAATATAGATATATTATATTGCATTTATACATCTTCAAGAGAATGAAGTTATATTTAACAAATAGGATTATAAATATTCCATTCCATTGAGCAAATGGGATCATGATTTCCTTTCCGCATGAATGTGCTCTTTGAAAGAGTGAAATGAGTTTTTTTTTTTTTTTCGTTTCCGTATGAATTGTATAGTTAAATTAAAAAAAAAAAATCCACATGAACATGCGAGATAAATGTATTCATATATATCTAAATTCTTATACTCTTCGTTTGAAAAGATACATCTTGTCCACAGAAAAGACATTTTGCCAAATAATTGAAAAAATATACCTACTCGTAACATCAAGTTAACTGTTCAAGTATGTCCGGAGAATGGTAAAATACAATCTTCGGGGTCCGTACGCACACGAATGACCGAAGAAGCGTCATACTGTCATTTGCTTGACGTCCGCAAGGAGTCCTTTTTTGGCAACTTGCGACTTGTGATTACAAACAGCCGAACGCCAAAGCAAACTGTTCTTGGCGGATATTTGTGGCCTGTTGGCTCAAAATCAAGCGTTTGATGATCAAGTTTGGTCATTTCCACCACGGCCAGCTTTGCTGGTTTTGCAAGAAGATTTAATGGATTATGGTTTGTCTAGGAACAAAAGAGCTCTTGTAAATAGAAGTGACTTGCAAATGTCTGCTAATATTTTGCTTAGTGGATGAACTATGTACATATTTCTATTTTCTGTTATGTTATGGAAGTTTTATTTCATTAAAAAAAAAGAAGCAAAAAGTTCTACCAATAAAGAAAAAAAATGGATTCCAAATGTTAGAGATTTATTCATCGCTTGAAAAACATGCAGCCACTTCGTGAGTGCAAAAACAAAATAAATAATACGTACTATTTTTTATGTCATAGCGATAAAATATAAGAAACACATTTGGATAGTAGTTAATTAAAAGCAATTCCATTATATCTCATTTATATTTACTCATTATCAATTATTTATCTATTATTATAGTGTAAGAGACCAGTAGTGTCTTATACTTTAATAAAATAAATTAATTTGTCTAAAGTTTATATATTTATATTACAGTTTAATTAAATTTAGTGTTGAGAGTGAGAAGATAATCCCTCAAATCTTTTGTAGATCATTGAACATGTTACTCCATTAGATGGGCCACCAAAGGCAAGTAGGTAACATAATGATTATGCAACACTTTTCTCTATGACTTGGTATTAAGGATGCAAACAGGGCTGGTTTGAAATGGATTTTATAAAACTCGAACCTATCCTAATATTCTATAAGATTGTCTAAACTCGAGAGAAAGCCCTATAGAGCTTTTTTTGCTTGAGCCTGAAATCCACCCCAATAAGGATAATGATAACCGATACCTACCCTAACCTAGCCATTTTTTTTTTTTGTCATCAAGTAACAATTGAAAGGATTAAAAGTACCATGGTAGGTTTTGTTTGAGGTACGAGGAGCGAAGATCATGATTTTTGAATTGTGATGTGAGAGTAGAGTGGAGATTGTGGGTTTTGACTTTAGTTTACTCTCTCCTACATCGTAAGGCTGCACTTAGTAAAGTAAAAGTAACTTTACTTTTTGTCTTTGATTTTTGAAGGAGGAAAGGATAGACATGGACTTTGAAAGTGTGTCGCATCTATGTGTTTGCTATTAAGTCAGGTTCATATGTCTAAACTAAACTTTAACTTGAAATCTTATAGGATTTTTAAAAAATCCCAAAATTCTATAAAACAACCCTATTGAATCAATCAGGTTGGATATTTTATAAGGACTTACCCCTTAATACTTGGTATGCTGGGTAAAAAAATTTCTAATAATTCTAAGACAAAAACCTAACACGATATTGTCTTTGTTGTCTACATATTAAGAGTTTATCAAAATGTTAGGTTTTCTTTTATAATTGATTAATTATCTTGATAATTCAACATAATAATTTAGAAATTGAATGTCTCATAACAGAAATTAAACGTCGATTTTTCCTATATATAACAAAGTAATTTGTTTCAATTGAGTGTCTTATAATAAATTTTCAACATTTCTACAAATTAATATTTATTCTTTTTTTTCTCTAATCATATAGTTCATGTAACAAACACAGGTAACATCAATCACTTTCCCTTATTGGCCTCCTTCTTAATCATAATCGCTTGCAAAATCTTTGGTGAAAAGAATGGGATTCATCAAACTCTTAATTATGTTATGAGTGAAAATTTTTTATCTTTATGCTTACACTAAATTTTGATTAGAATTCTTTATGATTTAAGTTAAAAAAATTATTTAAAATGCTCTGTATTTATGTTGCTATATAAAATAAGTACTTTTACTACTAGTTCGCATAATAATTGCCATAGATATAGAGGATTATATTTATTCAGTTTATAATGGTACAAAACCAAAAGGTAAAAATAAATTAGGAAATAAGAAAACTTAATTGGATTTTAGAATAACATAAAAGACTTTGTATATACTCAACAATAAAAATATAAAAGATTGAATTAATTTTTCTTATAAACATATTACTTTTTAATATACCTATGCCGACAAAACCCGAAGAGAAAAATTACGTCGGAAACGTCATTCACATAGCACACGAAACACGACGAAACGTTTAGAAAACACATACTCGAAGATTATGATTGCCAACGTGATTAATGGGTTGGAGTGGTGGAGATTTGACATTGAAAAGCACCATTGTCAGTCGACCCATGAAACTCAGCATACCATTAATCCCACTTAAGTCTTTTGTCAAAATAAAACTACTACTTTAGTCAAAAAAACAAAAATGGAAAGCCTTGTTTATGTAATTGTGGGAGATCAAGGCTGCGGTTTCCGCACTGCTTTTCGATTTTTCAATCTATGGGCCATGTTTTGTTTTAGGGAATGTCAAATTGAAAACAGTTAATTAAGGTTGATTAATTGAAGTTTGCATACGAACCTCTTAGAGTGCTATAATATATGTTATAAACTTGCTACTTTCATTTATAGTGAATATTTTAAATTTCATTTTTTTTTAATTAAACACTTGTCTAATTGGTAAAAAAACTAAATACAATAGCTTATGCTTCTACCTTTATTATTTGTGAGCCTAAATTAATAGTGATAGAGATAATAATAGTATGTAACTTCTTCGTGTAGTAGCTTTTTTTCGAAAATCTAATATTTGGCTAGTATATTTATTCTTATTGAGGTTTTTTTTATGGTTTTCAAATCATGCTTGTAGCATAATAAGCTTTTATATAAACTTAAGAATTAGTCAATTTAATTTCAAATCGATTCCTCAATAAAGTGGTTAAATTTTCGATTTTAAAAGCCTAAAATTGGATTTTATAAGATATATAGCTTGCGAATTCCACACTACAAGACAGTTTTCCTTATACCCCTTAGATAAAACAATGGCGACTGGGTCAATGTGGAAAGAAAAGTATGAAATGTTAGGTTGTGCAAGAATTTATGTAAAATGGCGGGAAAGCTATGGCACACAAGTAATCCGCAATCATGGGGATGGAGATGGCTTTGCTCGTCTCAATATGTTTTGACTTTTGGAGACAGGCATCGAAGCCCGGCTCCCGATTACTTTTCCTGGCATAAAATTTCCATTTTACTTAAAAATGATATATATTTTTAAAATTTTCAGATTGCTTTTCCTGTTACTTTATTGAACCTTGTGGTTAAAATCAACATTTTGTCGCTTATATATTTTCTGAAGCATGAAAGAACCACATCATCATGAATATATATCGGTTCACTCATTTATATTTCATTTGATTTCATTTTTCAAATTGAAAATGATTGACGTGTTATGGTTCTTTGACCATCATGCACCAAGCATTGTTATTTGATTGTATATAGAGAAATGGCACATCGACTAATAGTCTAATACATCAATTTTACATGCCTTTGACCTAGCACAAGGGTACGACAAGCGCAACATGAGCACAAAATCAGTTGCCTGCTCCAGGAATTGTCATACTCTTAAGAGAATGAAAGTCTTGATTATAAAAGAGCATTAATAGTGTTTATAAAGTTAATAAAGTGAATAATAAGTAAAGGTTAGTTACGAACTTTTAAATTTGCTAGTTAAAAAAGTTTATTAATCACTTGTTAGTTTCATTATTGACCTTTTTTTTTTTCTTAATGATTACTACAAATGTTATTAAAATCAATCTCTTACCATTAAGAACACGGTTTAAGGATGGACCAAATGGAAGTTAGTGGACTTGCATAAACCTAATATGTTCTTCGAATCTAAATCATATTGGTGCATATTAATAATAGGAAAAATCAATTGTAAAATGATGTAAGAAGATGTCCCTTAATCACCTGTGAAGTAGGCTATTGACTATTTTTAAACTACAGCTTGACATGGTTAGATTGCCCATGATTATCTAAAACTTCAACTTTGCAAATTTTTATAAATAAAGCATTTACTTTTGCCAGAAGTTGTATTGCAAATATAATTTTTTATATTATTTCACATACACTTAAATTTCTATTTTTGAAATTAAACATTTAAATCTTCAAATTTTCAAAAACATACTTTTACATCATTATATGACATTTTTTACCTTGATAAAACAATACAAAAAAGAAGACGATGGTAAAAAAAAAAATGTACAATAAAATATTCAAAACTAAAACTAAAGAAATGGGAGTTCTCTCTCTTTTCAATTTTATTTAATTTTCTGCAAATATTTTTATTGTTTTTTAAGGAAAAACTAGTAAAATTAGATTTGAAAAAGCACATGTTTTGAAAATGTAGATGTTTAAACACTCTGATTTTGAGGTATGATAATTGAATGACCAAGAAGATATTTATAATTACCCCTTAAGTATTAGATTTGGTTAATTGAAACTTCAAAGCTATTAACCCCTCGGCATAGAAACATATACCAGTACAATAGATTAACTTATTATAAAGCATTAAAGGATAAATTTTAGGATAAATTACAAACACACTTTTATATTTAATTTATTTATTTTGTTGGTCAAAAGGTTCAATTTAAATACACTTATTTCCTATTTTTAAAATTACACTTTAAGGCCTAAACCTTTTTAAAAAAATTGCATAGAGACTCTAGTTTGCTATTTTAGAAACATTTTATAGAGATATAAGTAGTTATTTGTAAAAATTTGGCATTGTCTTTAATTTTATCATATCATGTTTTTTCTACATAATAGCATTAAAGTAAAAATCTATGGTATATCTATTAGAAGTGAGTAGGTAACCTTACTATATAAGGTATTCACTTGTACCCTACTATATAGGGTATCGAGTAGGTTTTGAATAAATATTAAGATTTACATGATAGGTTTCGAGTACAAATATTTTAGAACTTATTCCTATATGATAGAGTACGAGTACAAGGTCTTCTTACCCTATATCCATAATAGAATTTGTACTTCAAGGTATATAAAGTACCATATATTTATCTTATAAAATATTATTAATTAATTTTAATAAATGAATAATAAATAACAATATTATAATTTTTGCATAATAAATATTTTAGTAAAAAAAGAAGAAGAGGTTAAGCCCATAAGTTAATAACCTCAAATGATTAAACCTAATTCCATCCCTCTTTCTTTTCCTATTTCTCGCCATTTTTCTTTTTAACTTTAGGTTTTCTATATTATTTTACCTTATTCTTTTATATTTGCCAAGTAGTAAGATTATAGAACTTGAAATAATTAAAGTTAAAAAATTACTTTGTTTAATTTCACATATTTTTTTATAAGTTTCATAGATTTTGCATATTAAAAATTTATAATTCACATATAGATTGTTTTTTTTACATAAACTCAAAATTGATTAAAAAAAAATTTATAGATTTTACAAAGTATCTTATACCTTATAGATTTTACTAGGTATAGGATATAAGATGATTTTAAGATATTGCAAAATAGGTTTTGATTTTAAAATTTTGAAACTTATACTTTGTTGGATAAAATACAGATATGATCTTATACTATATCTATTCTATATTTACTCTTCCCTAATATCATCAATGTGATGGGACCTTCGTGGGGCATCCATGCTGACTTTTATGATGCATTGTTTTGGTTGGTTTTGAGTAAGAAGAAAGAGAGAAATTGGTAGTAGGGCTTTGCATTTGCATTAGTCAAATAGGGTTTTGATTTTTTTTCTTCATCATGAGTGGTCAAGTAGGAACCAGTCGATGTAAATGGTCCACTTTACTTACTCTCCCACTTTCAACTGATATCCATTTTTGTTATTTATTTATTTATTTATCTATTTTTACTTTTAGTTTTTGAGAAGGTAGTACGATAAACTACAACTTATAGATTGCCAATGAAATTAAATACACAAGTGTGGAAAAGAGTATATGAACCAGATTGAGAATAACGTAGTCAAATCAACATGTCTGAATAATCAATTCAGGGAAAATTATGAGAATAATCTCCTTCAATTTTATTAATGGCACAATAAAGACCTTACAAGTAAATTGAAAAAAAAAATACTCATACCATCCCTAATTAATACATTTTTTAGCGTTTACTTTAAATTAAAGCTTAATTTGTGCATTGTAATTAAAGTTTTTCAATTTGTTCCAAATGAAAAGTTTAGGAGGCTAATTCTACCAATCACAAAAAAAAAATAAAAAAAATACAAGGGCTTAATTGCACACAAGTATAGAGGCTTAAGTCCATATTAAGCGAACTTTTTTAAGGATTTATTTATATATTTCTCACCTTGAATGCGCCATTATTAGAGAAAAAGGAGAAATCATTGGACGGAAATGGAATTCCTATTCATTAACTGGCCGGTAAAATTACCCCTTATATATATATATATATATATATATATATATTTATAAGACTTAGAAGGCTTTGGAGCCAATAATACATGGTATGAATTTTCATAATTATATAAAATAAAATTTCCAAAGAAAAAATAAATAAAAATAGAGATGAATAAAGAAAAACCAAGTCTGTGTTTTTCTTGATTATTTGACTTAGGGTGGGCAAAATGACTAACCAAATTATAAGCCACACTGAACCAAAAATTTGGATTTTTAATAGAATGGTTTGGTTCATGGTTCAATTCGACTTAGATAATTGGTTAGCGATTTGGTACTAGAAGGCGAATCGAACCGAAATGATTGGTATGTGTATATAATTAAAAAGAAAAAAGAAAAAAAGTATTGTAGAGAAATATGTTTAAGTCTATGGAAAGTTGTGTTTTATTGTTTATCACATTTAAATGGGATTTCCATATCATTTTCATGTTCATAAGTTCATGTTCATATATATAATATTTGAATGTGATGAATATAGCATTTGAATCAGTGATGAACATAACATAATTATTGCATTTAAATAGCATTTATAGGTTGACATTATGTTGTTGCAAAGAACATAAGCTTTAATGCATTATCAATTTTATGTTGATAAGTTCACTTTCATATATTTGCATGTAGGAACATTGAATCTTAAAGTTATAATTTAGAACTAAAATTTACAAGTTATAAAACTAAATAATAATATAGCGATAATAATTTGAATTGTATACCAAACTAGACTATTTTTAACAATTCGAAAAATTTATGAATCAAACCATCTAGTTAAGTTTGTTTTTTTTTTTATAAAAAAAAATCATTATAATTAGTTCAGTTTGATTCAGAAATCGAACCATATCAAACCGTATCAAATCACATTGTGGCCACCTCTAATTAATTTGACCACATCTAGTACTAATTTGGTCCCCCATTGTTTTCTCTTTCTTTCTTTTTATGAGGGATGAAGCACAAAGTTTTTTATTTTTTATCTTTTTAGTTCATTGAATAAACGACAAAGCTCAAATTCACTTTTTCCTGAGAGCATGCTTAAACCCTACAAGTTACGACTTTGTCGCAGGAATTCACATGCAAATGGACATCATGTGATACATGCATATGTTTTGAATTAAGAGTATCACAATCACTTTTATCAAAATTATCTTCGCGTGTTTACATGATGTGGATTTCATCACTATTATGCCACTTTAGCTGATTAACAACAAAGCTTTTCTATTGATGGGGATGAATGACACATCATGTTTCAACCGGCCTAACAATATATATAATGTTAATTAGATTTTTAATGGTTGTTTAACTTCGGACTGTTGCATGATCTGAGGATATGCTTGTTACACATCATTTTGCACGTACTTACTAAATCCATTATCAGCTAATATAATGATTACTTTGTATGACTAAGTTTTAAGCATTAATGAAATTTGTGGATTTATTTAGTTTAATGTTGTATTCACCTTTGCAAGTGTTAGCATGGCTGGTTAAATTACTTTCTTGTTGACAAGAAGGTCATGAGCTTGATATTAAAGAACAATCTCTTCATAAAATCAAAAATAAGGTTTTGAATACACAAATTTATCATATTGTAGATCTGATTAAGGTAGAAGCACTCCATAATATCCTGATATTGTATTTGGGATTTAGAGAGGTGGCTCAAGTCACTTGCAAGATAAAAAGAGACTATAGAGGTATCAAAAGGTACTTCGGCATAATTACTTTGATACCAAAGTCAACATAAATATAAAAGAACTAATACGCATGAGAATGGAGAAAGTTCAATATCTTTTATCAAGTGGCCTCATCCCCTATTTATAGGAGATGAGGCAAAGTCATTTTACAAATGAATATAATGACCCTAAGATCTGCTCTAAACTTAGTGGGATGTGAATCTTTAACCATGCTTCTTCCTTATTTGTTGAGTATTCCTTATATAGGGGTCTAGTTGAACTGATCCAACCTGGCCTTGTGGCTTGGGTCCACAAGTGCTTGAGGTCTAAACCTTCTTCTACTTTTGGTAGCTTGACCTAATCTTAGAGCAAATTAGTTAAACTCGCAGACCTTAGGCTCAAGCTCTGTTGCTAAGGATTTCTACCACGAGAGCTTGGTAAGGGATTGCAAACGTTAGACTAGACCTTTGAAGCTTGACTTAAGCCTTAGACAGGTTGAATTAGGCTTAGAGGCTAAGGTCTAAAATGACCTTTCAACACCTCATGCAAACTTTGAACATACATGCAATTAATTTACAATTATTGGTTTATTTTACATGAGAAATATTTAGCTTTTTTAGGATTTAAAATTTTGCAATGCATGTAATTATTGATCTTGTAGTGACAATAAAGAGAACTTACTACTATTATAGTAAAAACAAAAGGAAAAAAGAAAAACCAATTATTTTAGTTGGTTACAATGAAATGAACTAATGTGCCTTATTTAAAACATGAGAGTCATCAATTCTAAATCAATAAATTCGGATCAATGGTATTTTAGGATGAAAAGTTGGCACTTTTATGTGTTTTTGGACTATGAATGGTAAAACTTAAAAACAAAAAAGACCCATTTGTTGATTAAATATAACATACTAATTGACAAACCAAAAATCGAATCTTAGGGTTGATGTCACTTGTAATCATAGAAAATAATGAAATGATTAAAGAAACCGATGTTATTTATGTGTTCTATTAATTGCGTTTACCACAATCAATTATAATTGATTGATAGAAACTAATTTTATGAATAAACCAATCACTCAATAAAGAGAACGTTATTCAATATGAAATATGATCTTATATCGTGTTAATACACATAAAAATCCCTTTGTTAGAGTAAACAAGTAATTAGTAGTTTAGAAATAACAAAAATAATTGAAATGTTGTGATTCACAAGACCTTTATAAGAATTGTCCATACCTTTTCATGTCCAAATGGTTTGAACCTTTCATCAAATGGCTCAAATCTCTTAGTTCTCGCAATACTTGCTATAACCTTTTTATCTCTTTTATCTCTCATGTCTAGCTTGATTTCAATTGATTTTCATTAATTCCTTAGTATGTGGATCGATATTTGGGACTTTGATTCCTATCATAAATGGTATAAGATGGTAGTAATGGCAACCGATATCCATTTTTGTAACGATTAGATTAAGTACCAAAAATTTATTCCTTTTGACAAAAAATTATTTTCCTCATTTGTAATCCTTTTCTTTCCATTACTTTCAAAAACTTTATATTGTGTGTATTGTCAATATTCTATTAATAGGTACATGAGTAATCAATTAGGATTTAGGAAAGTATTTTTATTGTGTGTATTGTCAATATTCTATTAATAGGTACATGAGTTGTCAATTAGGATTTAGGAAAATGTTTTTATTGTGTATATTGAGTAGTTGCTGTTTTAGAGAAGAGTTATCGTATTTGTTAGCCACATTGAGTTGTGTATATGATATGGAATGAGAATGGAAAAATCATTCACCACCAAATTACTCTCTTGCTTTGCAATTTGTTATGGTATTAGAGCCGACAAAAGATACCCTATAACTAACAAAGATGACTGATGGTGACAAAACTGGAGGCGATGCTAAACCACGACGAAAGACGATCTCTCTATATGACATTACGTCGCTGGATAATCCAGGCCTTTTAAACACCCAGGTGCAATTTAAAGGAGAAAATTATGATGAATGGGCACATTCATTCCGAACCACCTTAAGAGCCCAAAAGAAATTCAAGTTTATAGATGGAACAATCAGAGAGCTCGATGAGAAGTCAGAAGAGCTCGAAGATTAGTGGACAATCAACTTGTTGTTGGTGTCCTGGATCAAGAACACTATCGAACCTATGCTACATTCCATGATTTCTCATGTGGAAGTGGTGTGAGACCTTTGGAATGACATCAAAGATCGGTTTTCCATTACCAATGGACCATGGATTTAGCAACTAAAATCCGATCTTACAGAGTGCAAACAGAAGGACCAAACCATAGTTGACTACTATGGAAAACTCAAGCAAATTTGGGACGAACTTAGGAATTTTGAACAATAGTCGACTTGCAAGTGTGGGAAATGTACCTGCAACCTCGGTTCAGTCTTAGAGAAGCGACAGGAAGAAGACAAAGTACACTTATTTCTGATGGGCTTAGACGAAGCCATGTACGGAACGATGAGTCAAATATATTGGCCTAGGAACCATTACCGAATCTAAACAAGGTGTATTCAATCTTCATCCAAGAGGAGCAAGTCAAGATTATTGCTCACAAAAAGGAAGAAAGGAGTGACATCATGACATCAATGGCTCTAGCAGCTCGAACACGGGTTGATGGAAAAGAAAAGGGAGTGGTATGTTCGCACTGCAAGAGATCGGGGCATGAGTCTAAAAATTGTTTTGCCTTGATTGGCTATCCAGAATGGTGAGGTGACTGCCCTAGGAGTGATGGTAAAAGTAGGGGTCATAGCAAGGACCAAATGTTTGGTTGTGGCAGCAATCAAGGGAGCAAGAGCACGACACAAGCTAATGCCATGCAGACTGACCAGTAGCATCAACTTTTGATAGGACGTTCACGGCAGAATCAGAGGCATCCCCCTTGCCTAGGCTAAATTGCAAATAGTGGTAGGAGCTTCTCAATATGCTAAACAAGTCAAAATTGGCAACATTTGAAAAGATGACTGGTAAGTCTTGGATAATTGATACGGGGGCCTCTAACCACATGATGGGTATAATTGAGGAACTCCGTAATATTAAAGAAATCCAACTGTGTCCTATGGGATTGTCGAATGTAAATAATGTTACAGCAACCAAAGTGAGGTCGATACATCTCACCGAAAATTTTTGCTTGAAAAATGTTCTTTATGTGCCAGGATTGAATTGTAATTTGATTTTTGTGTCACAACTAACTGATCATTATGGTTGTCTTATTCAATTCACTAGTCATTTGTGTGTTATATAGGACCGCACTTCGAGGATGCCGATTGGTGCTGTTGAAAGAGAGGAATTTAGGGTTGGGAATGCGAGTTGAATGAGTTGGCTCACCCCGACCAACACCAGCCCGCGGGTCAAAGTAGGCTAGCCCATGTTGGCTCGTACATGTTGTGGGTCCAAAAATTTGACCCTCCTCGCCCCGCATAGAATTTTTTCTTTTTTTTACAAAATAAAAAAATTATTTTCATCATCAACTTTTTTTTATTTATCGTTTCTCTTTTTTTTTTCACAACTATTTAATTTATTTAACTCTAAAGCAATGTTAAACTTTTTTTTTCTTCCATATTCTAGTGGTTGTAATTGAGCACGAAATCACAGTCTGAATATGAAAGTTTTGTGTTGTTTTTGTGTGTTGCATCTCCTTTTTTATTGTTACTTTTTTCCTTTTAGTTTATTTACTTATTTTACTTTTAGTTTTGCTATTAATATTGAACAACTTAGTGAGCTAATTTTATTTTTTTTTACGAGCCATGCAGGCTAACCAGCACTCGTGGGGAGTTAGCCTGCCCGACCCATGGGCTACGCGAGCATGGGCTAAAATGACCTGCAGCTTTTGTAGGCCAAAATTTTCGGCCCGCCCTGCTTTCTCGGCTCCAGACGGGATGGACTCAACTACTTTCGAGGTGTACCGTGGCAACGAGCAATGAAGGCCAAAGCAATACACTCTCTTGATCTCTTGCATAAGCGTCTAAGTCATCCGTCACAGCAAGTTGCCAAGTTAGTTCCCGGGGTTAGTTTTAGGACTAGTGATAATAGTTTGAATAAACCCTATGATATGTGTCAACGGGAAAAACAAAATAGAGATAAATTTTTACTTAGTGAACATAAGGCTTTGGACATCTTTGAACTCATCCATTATGACGTATGGGATCCTTTCAAAATAACTTCTTCTTGTGGTGTGTCTTATTTTTTAACAGTTGTTGATGATTATTCCCGTGTTGTGTGGATTTATTTGCTTGTTGATAAGACTGAAGTTTCCCATGCAATGAGATTGTTTTTTTCAATGGTACAAAGACAATTTGACAAACAGGTTAAAATTGTTAAAAGTGACAATGGGAGTGAATTTACTTGTATGAAACAGTACTTTCTTAACCAAGGTATTGTTTTCCAAACCTCATGTGTGGGAACGCCTCAACAGAATGGGAGGGTGGAAAGGAAACATCAACACATCCTGAACGTAGCACGAGCACTGCGTTTTTAGGGATGTCTTCCTATTCAATTTTAGGGAGTGTGTACTAATAGCTAGGTATTTGATAAACAAAACTCCATCCTCGGTTCTAAACGGAAAAACCTCATATAGCACATTATATAGGAAAGAACCTACTTATGATCACCTACGGGTCTTAGGCTCCTTGTGTTATGCTCATGTGAAGACAGGGGACAAGTTTTCTAGTTGGAGTCGGAAATGCATTTTTGTAGGATACCCATATGGGAAAAAGGGGTGGAGATTATATGATTTGGAAACCGATGACTTATTTGTTTCTTGGGATGTTATGTTCACGAAAAATGCATTTCCATTTGCTGACAATCATGATATAGATAACAGTAATGTGGGGAGTGTCGGGATTGTGGAAGATGATTTTGAGGAAGGGAGACCGCTTAGAGCCAGGGGGGGCAGCGAGCTAGATACTACCATGCCTACCGAGCAGTAGGACACTGCTACATAGGAAGCTTGAGTCCAAGACGACAACGTATTAGGCAATGTTGTGGGTCCGAACAGTGTAAAAGAGATACTAGGTCATGGACATCGACGAAAGGAGACTTTGGTGTGACTACGTGGTTATGTTATCCGCACCATTCGAAACTTGAGTCCATCCATCCCACCGCTTGCATTCTAGCATACCTTAGGTTCTCCCTACCTAATAGCACACTATGTGAATTGCAATAATTTTTCTTTGTGACATCGAAATTTTCTTGCAACTATTATAGTGGAGCATGAGCCATTACATTATTCACAGCCTGTAAAAGATAGTCGCTGGAGGGATGCTATGAGTTATGAAATAGAGGCACTTGAAGCTAACGAGACACGGCTTGTTGAAGAGTTGCCTGCCGACAAGAAGGCTCTAAAGTTCAAATGGGTTTACAAGATCAAATAAAATTTCGACGGCACTATGGAAAGATACAAGGCTCAACTAGTGATTCCTGGCAATCATCAAATTGAAGGTATCGACTACACCAAAATTTTTGCTTTGGTGGCTAAGATGGTCACAATTCGTGTGCTTCTTACTATCGCAACTGCTATGAATTGGGAGGTTTATCAGATGGATGCTCATAATGCCTTCCTTCACAGTGATCTTCATGAGGAAGTATACATGAAATTACCTCCAAGATTTCGAGTTAAGGTTCCCGAGAAGGTGTGCTGCTTACAAAAATCGCTATATGGGTTGAAATAGGCTCTAAGGTGTTAGTTCATGAAATTGTCAGCTACCTTAAAGACCTATGGGTTCCAGCAATCTTATTCCGACTATTCTTTGTTCACTTTGTAGCAAAGGGTGGTGCAGCCGAATGTCCTTATCTATGTCGATGATCTTATCATCTCTGGAAACCATTCGAATGCTATACAAAAGTTCAAAATTTATCTATGTGATTGCTTCCACATGAAAGATCTTGGTGTCTTGAAATATTTTTTGGGAGTTGAAGTAGCTCAAGGACCAAACGAATTTGTCCTTTGTCGATGCAAATACGTGTTAGATATCATCGGTGAAGTAGCTCTTTTAGGGTCGCGCCCAGTAGCGGTACTGTTGGAGTAGAACCATCGCATAGCAATGTCGACCAGCACGCCTCTCGTTAACCTAGAGCCGTATCGCTGTTTAGTGGGGCGCTTGATTTATTTATGCTTTACCAGACCATACTTATCCTACAATGTTCATGTGTTGTCCCAGTTCATGCAGGTACCTTGTGAAGAACATTAGGAAGCAGCTCTACGAATGTTGCGTTATTTGAAAGGTAAACCTGGTCAAGGCATACAGCTTGACAGGAAATGTGATTTGCAGTTGCGTGGGTGGTGTGATGCTAACTAGGCTAGGTGTCCTATTACACATCATTCTCTTACTGGTTGGATGGTGTTTCTTGGTCACTCCCCGATATCCTAGAAGACAAAGAAACAACATACGCTATCGCGACCTTTGATTGAGGCGAAATATTGCTTAATGGCTATGGCAACGTGTGAACTGAAATGGTTAAAGGCTATTTTGGAAAATCTTGGGGTACAACATATAAGCCCTACGTCTCTCCATTGTGACAGTCAGGTTGCTCTTCACATATCCCATAATCCTATCTTCTACAAATGGACAAAGTACATCGAAGTCAATTGTCACTTTGTCTAAGATGAGATTATTGCTGGCAATGTCAGTCCTTCATTTGTCACATCTGTTGCACAGCTAGCTGACATTTTCATGAAGGTGTTAGGTAAGCATTAGTTCGAACATTTACTTCACAAGTTGGGCATTCGTGATGTACATGCTCTAACTTGAGAGAGAGATGGGTAGGTACATAAGTTGTCAATTAGGATTTGAGAAAGTGTTTTTATTGTGTGTATTGAATAGTTGCTATTTTAGAGAAGAGTTACTATATTTGTTGGCCGTATTAAGTTGTATATACGATATGGAATGAGAATGGAAAAGCAAAAAAAGATCATTCACCACCAAATTACTTTCTTGGTTTGCAATTTGTTACTTTATTCCATTGTAAAGGTCCTTTTCATTTATCATGGCATCCCGAAATGCAATTCTTGTGAAATAATACTCTTAGATATATTTTCTTTATGGAATAGCAATGGCTTTATTTTTTCCTTGATGAAATAGAAATAAGCCTGAATTAAAAATGACACATATTCTAACTGTTTCGAGCACTTATTAAGGATTAAAAGTAAAACTTTTATATTCTTTTAATATTGATTGCATATTATATAAAAGAATTAATTATATACAAAAAAGAGCAAAGAAAAAAAATGAATTTTTTTTCTTTTATTTAATTTTTTAATTGATATATTTCGTTTCTATAACATTACATAGTCGATAGAAATACAATTTTCTCCACCAGCCACACACAAGAGCCAGCTTCTTCATTGAAAGAGAATAGACTTATGTGGTAACAAGTAAAACGACCCCTTTATACAATAATAGTATTGCCATTATTCAAATTTAAACATATTGAACCTCTCAACTTTGGGAAATAACTGACTTTAGCAATGTCCCTTGAGCTAAAAAAAAAAAAAAAGGGTCACTTTCACAGGCTTAAGTGAAGCAGTTTTTAATAAGGGAAGTGGTGGGGATGGTGGGGATGGTGAGGATGGTGAGAGTTACAAGTGGGTGAACTAAACCCGTTAAAATGGTGACTTAATAATCCTTTCGAAGCACAAAGAGCCCACCAACCTCACCACCACGTACCATAACCGATGTCCCATGTCACTTCAGTTAGAGGAGTGCGGTTTAACTGAATTCTCTGAAAAAAAGAAGTCAAACAAACCACGACAGACCCTTTAAACTATAGGACAATTCACAGATACCTCCCTAAAATACATGTTCTAGGTGGCTTTCTTGACCTCTCATCACCTTCGTATCTTAGACTCCTATATTTTTTTAGTCTTAAATTATGTTGTAAAATCCAGTGTACTGACATAGTAGTACTGGGGGGGGTTCCTTTCTTATTTATATATTTTAGAATATTTCAGAAATATTTATGGACAATATACGAATAAGATTACGTTAACAAATGGCTAGAGAGCATGCACGAGAAAACCTTTTTGATAGTATTGCAATGAAAGAGTTTGCGTAGATTCATTAAGAATAGAAAAACTATAACGGGTAATTGTAAATATTTACATATAAAATTTTATTTATTCTTATCTATTATATCGTAATTAGCGTGACAAATCATTTTTAGTGAAATCTTTTTATCTTTCACGTGAATATTGGATGTCTAATGATTACAACTTAAAAGATTAATATATAGTGAAAGTACTAAAAAAGAAACATTATATATACCATCTTCTAACGGGTTCGTTGCCACAAGGTGGAAGGGTGGGACAACAACCAACCCACAGAAAGAAAGAGCAATCTTTGGGGACGATTGAGTGGATGTATATGTATTTCAATGTTATTGTTGTCCATGAGGGTTAGTTAAGGAACGTACTCATACTCACCATTCACAAAGATATATATATGTACATAACGAATTGGTTGTTCCAACAGATAAATCTTGATCGGGATCACAAGAAACCATGACATGATATTCTTATTGTGAGGATTAAATAATCCTAAACCTATTACACGCCATTAATTAGTACTATCAGGATGATGTTTATAGTCTGTAATCTTAGTAAACCATCAAACCATAAGTGGGGCCGGGGTCATCTCAGTATAAAAAATACATAAGATGGAATATCGATAAGGTTATCATTTGGACAAATCAAATATACAACTAGTATATGTTAGAATTTATTAACTGAGTTTTAATTTAATTTACAAAGACCTTTTTCCCTTTCGAATTGTGAAAATCATATTTACAATATTGGTTTTCCTTTTAAATCGTCTAATTTGTGTTTGCCAACCAATAAAAAAATTCCACTCACAAATCTAAATATTTGTCTCAATTACCCTAAATATGTTTATATTTGGATAACTAACATTAATTATACTAATGGTCTAATCACTTCATAGTAATAAAATACCATCCCCAATTATTATTATAGAAAATATTGAATAGTTGTTCATACGAATAACTATTCATTGTCCACCTCCCCTAACCTATCTTTTTCTAATTTCCTTTCCTATCCACCCATGCTCACACCAATTACAACTTGACCCATGCACCACCACCACCACTACCATAGAGAAACAAAAAATCACAATATTTTATTCTCATTTTACATGCCCTAATTGTATTAATCATCAATTAGCGATGAAGTTACAATCTTTATGGTTTATCTGGCTAAGTGAAGCAAATTTAGGGTTAATGTTTCTTGCTTTTGGTTATATATTCAACGTATTTGAGAAATAATAATAATTTGAAATTAAGTTTCATGACAAAAAAAAAATGTATAAAATTACCTACAAAAATGCTTTAATTTGTAATTGTGTACGTTGTTTCAAATTTGAGCTTATATACAATAACTAGCACTATGATTTGGGTTCTTTACTAACGTAGAGAGAAAAAAAGAATAAAAACCAAAATATTTGATCTTCATAAACTTAAACCCATATCATTGTCTCTATAACATTATGGCAAGGGGTTGATGGAGACATCGAAGAAGAAAGGCATACATGTGGAAAAAGAAGATGTTAGGGTTTCTAAAAAATAAGGGCAATATGGTCATTTAAGTTCCATTATCGATCTATTCTTTAACAAATTTTTTTTGTCAAAGTTGACAATGTAATAGGTTATTATAGCCTCATCCCATTCCTAACGAGTAGGAATTCTTAGTATTTACTTGTAAACAAAGAAAAATCTTTTGTTGCAATGTAAAATTTAAAATATTTTTTAGTTTACATTTATTTTATTTTTTTAATTTTAAAACCATAATTTAGCATATATGTATGTGAGTTGGGTCAAATTTTATAATATATGCTAGTTTTGATAATAAAATTGGCTATTAATATATATTTGAAAATTTTAAATTATTTAAGTATTAACTTAACAATCTTTTCTATAATATCAAGATATGTAATTATTAAATGAATTTAGTATTTCATATATATAATTATGTATTAAGTAAATATACTATTTTAGATGATAAAATATAATTCAATTCATAAATCAAATTGAACTAAACTAAAGTTTTATGATTTTGAAAAATTCATAAGTTGAATTAGTTTAAAGCACTAACCAGCCAAATTATATTTTTACGATTTGATTTAGAGTGGAAACCGAACCAAACCGAATCGTATCCATCCCCGACGGGCTTTTAGACCATGTGGCGTAAACTGTCTCTTTTCTTCTGTGCTGTTTGCTTCTCTTATGGACACATGGGCTTCACCTTTAATTTGGGATGGCTTATTGTAATTGCCGGGTCGTGATTTGATAACCTTCAGGCTTGATATAGCTTCCTTTTCTTAGAATCCACCAGCGTTGGACATTTTCTGGTGCTGACTTGGCATGGACGAGGGACTTGCTATTGACCTTCTGTACGGGAGTTGCTTTCGTTCGACCGCAATTGCTTAGAGACGTGAACTTTCACTAGACATGATGTGATGAATACGGTTTCTTATGGCTTGTAGGCAGTATAAAAGCATATGAAATAATCTATCATTAGTTTCTAAAATTTTATTTTTTTTTAAATTTAGTATTTCTATTTTAAAATAATATATGACGTAATATTTTTGTTAGATGTTAAATTTAAAAAAAAATAAAACTTCAAATACTAAGTTATCCAAATTAAAAAATAAGAACACTTTACATGCCTTTTCCCTCCAACTTTGATTTGAATGTTAAGCATTAACTTTAGGCTTTGCTTATTCTAAAATAAAACATAAACAAAAAAACAAAAAATGAGGATAGTAAGCGCTATACCAAGTACTTTGTTACATGAAGAACAACCATAGAATTGCACAGGACCTTTCTATAACTCAAGGGACATGACTATCCTAACAATTTACATTTAAAGGTTTTCTTGATCCAAATCCTAGCAATTTTCATGCACAATTTACTAAACCACTTTCAAATGTACAAGAAACACTAAGCTACTAGTGTTTAACTAATAATTATGTAAGAACAAGTTATATCACGTTATTTAAGCAAAGATTTATAAACTAAAATCAAGTTTAACATCAAGTAACTATGAAAAACTATTTTATACTTTGTATACTTAGCTAAAATATATGTGATCCTCCTTTCATTTTAAAGCGCATCATAATTTAAGCAAATATTTTGCCTCAAATTTATCACCAAACTTTTTCTAATTTTTTTTCTTTTCTTTTCATTTTATCTTAGGAATCTTTAGTTCATTGAAAGCAATTTTCCTTTTATTTTGCATAAAACAATTTCATCCATTAAAAAGTCTCAAGCTAGACGATTTTAAACTATGGTTTCTAAATACCCTAATATCCTCAACTACTTTTGCATAAACATGAATCTAGAAATTTTCTACTAAAATTAAGAGTACTTCAAACTACTTCACAACAAATTTGAACTAGTTTTACAAGTAAGATAAAAAAAAAAAAAAAAGTCTAAATAATGACTCACTTAGATTCCTTTACTATTGATCTGAACTACTTGCATAAGTGTAGAAAAAAAATTGTTTCAGCAAGGATCTATCCAAATCACTTCACAATTGATCCAAATGAATCACAGCTTGTTATTTCTCAATGTAGAGGAGTTAAGTTTGCAAATTATAGAACAACTAGACCATCAAAACTCATAGTGGTTCGGACAACTTGGGAGAATTCTGAAGTACGAGGGAAATTTAACACATTAATCAATTTGCAACATTTCCAAACCATTCATTATTCACACTTTTGACTTCCATCCACATAATAGGAAATCCATTAGATGCAAATAGCCGCCGACCATATCAGTTATCTAAAACGCCAAGGTGAAATCCTAATCTAAATTACACTAATAACACAAAGCTAAATTACCCTACTAAGATAAGAAAGTAACTCTAATAGATTAAATAAAGGATATTTGACAGTTCAACCCTCTGAATACTAGCTTGACGTTGATGCGCGACCTTGCTGGCTTCGTCCTAATCTGCCGAGAACCCACGGCACGGCAGCTCCCTTCTGAAAAATGGCAGATCCCTGGAGCTCACTCCAATTGTTACTTTCTTTCGTTTCGTTTAATGAATATGGACCGAACACCTTCCTAGACCTTGTCTTTTAGTTGCAATTCCAAAAGTAAGCCCAATAAACAATCCGTCATCTGATTCATGTCAGACCAATCAAAATAAATTGGAGGCCCGTTCGGTTTTGGACCTGGGTTAGAACTTTACTTCTATCAAAGGCTCATTCGGCTTCTTTTTCATTATATGCTTGTCAAGTTGTATCATTTTTACCTACCAACTAGCCGAAGTAACGATTAACAATATCTAAACTCGAGAATAAAATTTATAGTGAAAAAAGAAGTTAAGAAAATCCATCAATAACTATATCTTTGATAAAGATTGAACATTTTGTTCTTATGTTACGGTCCGTGACTTGAAGCCAATATGAAAGGTTTAACTTGAGCTTATATGCTACAAGTAGTATCAGTAACGTAGTTATTTTAAAGTGGAAATTTAATGATGGTCAAACACCGAATGAGCATTTTAGGAGGGAAGAACTCTTCATCCTATGACAAGTGATGTCAAAGCCAAAATTCTTGCTGCAGCAGGCCACCTAGTGCCACCTTGTATATTTAATGTGTGAGTAGTTTTTGCTGGTTAAAGAGCTCATGCAGATTAAGATCGAGAAGAAAAGTGACCACTAGAGGGGAGACATTGCTATTACAGGGCAGTTGTGTCACAAGCTGAATTATAATAAGAATATTCGTAAAATCAAATATGCTTTGGTGGGTTACCCCTTTGTTCGACAACTCAACAAAAGGCAAACTCAAAGAATGGAGGAGTGGATGAAGGTTAGAGAGAGCTTTAATAAGAGCTCTAAAATACTTATTGAAACATTTATAATAGTATTTTGTTTAATTATCTTATATGTTTAGATGAATATTACACTTAATTAGTCTTTATATTGATTTTAGAGTTTTGAAATGTAAATTTTCATGAAATAGAAGAAATATATGAAATTTAGAGCAAAAATATAAAAGTTATTGTTTGAGCCTAATTTTGCATTTTTCCTTAATTAACCCATATTAAGTCCAACTCACTTAATACAAATTACTCGACAGTAAAATTAAGGAAAACTATATTTTTAATAATCTTAAGAAAATTGGAATCGCCACCAACCTAAGTTGGAAAATAAGATAAGTTAAGGTTAATAAGGTATATTAATCTTAACTAGCTACTAATTTGTGAATTTTTTCAAAAAAAAAATATTAACCAGAGAATCTGAACTTGAGAGCTATCCTATTAAAATCGAAATGGTTACCACTTATTATTTTCTTTAATAAAATGAATTAAAAGCTTCTTATCAATTCCTTTTGCTATCACATGTGTAAAACATAAAAAAAAATCAAAACAACATGGAAAATTTTTAATTATTTTTTATTACAAATGGATTTTCTATTCTTAAAAATAAAAGATAATAAAGCTTTTGCATTTTTAATTTAATTAAAATTAAAATAAAAAATATAATAAAATATTTTTATGTTTTTATATTATGAATCTAAAATTTAAAAGGATAATTTTTTTTTCATATGACAAATTGAAATTGGAAAATAACAAAATGTTTTTTTTATTATTTTATATGTGGTTGCTCGTAGGTGCCTACGTACTCACTAATTAGGATCAAACTGACGTAGTTTTTTTTTATATAAAACTTTAATGGATTATTTAATTTTAATTATGAAAATAGGCCGGGTTTACGTTTATTATCGTTTTAATTTTTTAGAGGAAAAATTCTAAATCTATACTTTTATTTCCTAATTTTGAAAGCTTAAAGACCTAACTTTTGAAAATACCAGTTAGAGTTTTTTATTTCATGAAAATCATTTTTCTAGGTGAGAAAGCATATTTTATATTTTTCATAATAATGCCATGTTCAAGATAATAAAAACTCTTTTGTTTTTCTTTTTAATTTTTCAATTTTTATATCTTTATACTTATAGATTAAGTATTACTAATTATTAAAAAAAAAATTGGAACCTAATCATCCTTAGGCAATGGTTACGCCGCAACACTTAAGGCCTATATAATGGTTCCTCCTAATCATTTGATTTACTAATTTTTCTAAATTAAATTAATTAGGATAAAGTTACTAACCTAATTATATTCATACTATCATTATTATTATTTATTATTTTTTTCGGATTCATTTTCATTTTTTTTATCAATGAGATGTCAACAAAAATAAATAAACTAATTTCTCTAAATTAATAATAATAAGAATAATAATACTCACCTAGATACGAGTTGGTTCGGGTCTAGTGTACTGGGTTAATGCGAGTTGGATTCGAGTCGAAACTCAGGTCACATCGACCACGCGTGCGGCAGCTAAAGGGTCCTCGTCAACGGCACTCCAATGGTTGTTGAAGCTCGAGGAAGCGTTGGCTTATGCTTTGCTGGAACGAGAAACTCGATCATGGTATCGATTTGCACCTAAGTCACTTGGAGTGTGGCGGTTTGAAAATGCTAATGGTGGTCGGAGATGGGTCTCAAAGATTTTTCTTTTTCGGTCGAATTGATGCAAAAGATGCCCTTTTTCTAAAACTAAGAACCCTTAGGAACTTATCAATACCTGATTTGTGGTTCAATTTTATGTATAGAGCTCCTAATCCTAGAGAGAATGTAGAGGGTAGTTATGGAGTTTCTAGAGAGAGAAAGTGGATGCTTGAAGCAGATGGTGACCATTTGAATGTTTTCGGTGGATCCCCTATTTATATTGGTGTAAATTGCATCTTTTTCGGAGCTCAAGATATGGCTGAATCTTAGTTAGCTGGTAAGGAGGATGAGGTTTTCAAAGCTTTAAGTTAAAGATTATTGGATTTGTGTTAAAAAAGGGACTTAGAGCGGCTGGATTCCAGCTTTATCCCTTCCC
The DNA here is from genome assembly GCA_037954665.1 of Laguncularia racemosa. NCBI lineage: Eukaryota > Viridiplantae > Streptophyta > Magnoliopsida > Myrtales > Combretaceae > Laguncularia > Laguncularia racemosa. The sequence continues at coordinate 320,846 of JBBMOL010000269.1, forward strand.
CGACATTCTCGGCCAGAGGTTGAAGATAATCATGTGCATTATACATGACTCATCTTCGCCAATCAGATGCTACCATGTGGCAACTGGAGACAGAACAAAAGAAAATGGCACAAAGTACCTTTCTCAATATTCGAACCCACGATGGAGAGGCTTCCCATGCATTTCAAGCAGATATGTAGACCAGCTAGGCTGGCCCTTTTTTCAGCTTCTTGTTGCAATCAATTTGCATTTCAACCAACTGTCTTGATTGATTTTTGTTATTTTTAGATTCTCAAGCTTAATTTAGGAACACATTTCTCCTTACTTTTGTTAAAAATTCTATTAATATTATCTTTTGTTGCTTATTATTTTTATTTTTTAAGTTTTACTAATCTATAAACCAGACCTTTTATTACTATTATTTTTTATCATATTTATTTATTTATTATTAAAAAAATCTAGACAAGGGCAAAAATGAGATGTTTACAACTGCCCCTCTTTGTAGTAAAGTTTGGAAAAAGTTAGCTACAAAGATAAAAAAAGACACAATTTTTGCCTAAGAGAAATGATAGATAACATTATAATCAGCTGGCTATCTAAACCTTGGTCCATTAGGGACTTATCTAAATAAAAGTTTGAGCAAGGAAAACACTCCACGAGTTAATAGCCCTATGTTGTAAAAGAAGATAGTTACTTTATGATGATTAATATTTCTTAGCAAGTGGTCTTAGACAAATAACATCTTACCAAACTAGCAACCTTGAAGAAGAGATCATTTAGAAAAGTGCTTTTATAAGCTGACTAATTGAGATTGTTTAGGAAAGTGCTCTTATGACCTAGCCAACTAACAATAGGAAGCGTCTTATAAGACCAGCAACCTTAAAAAATAGATTGTTTAGAAAAATGCTCTTATAAGCTGACTAATCGATAATAGGAAGTGTTTCACTATACTAGCAACCTTGAAGAAGAGATCATCTAGAAAAGTGCTATTATGAGCAGACTAATCGATGATAAAAAGTGTCTCATTAAACTAGCAACCTTGAAAAGAGATTATCTAAAAAAGTGCTCTTATGAGCTGACTAATCGATGATAGAAAACGTCTCATTAGACTAACCTTGAAAAGTGCTCTTATGAGCTAATTAATCGATAACAAAAAGCGTCTTACAAGACTAGCTAACTAATTGATAGTGGGACGTGTCTTTTAGACTTGCGACCCTAAGGGAGAAAATTTAGGATAATGTCCCATTGTGGGTTAACTAACTGACAGTGGGAAGTGTCTCTTTAGACTTACAACCTTAAGAGAGGGATATCTTGGAAAGTGCCTCATTGTGGGCTAACTAACTGATAGTGTGAATGAATTTTTAAGTGAGAATCTTATTTTTCCAATAATGGTCAAGAGTTTCTAAATTTAGGATGATTCTAAACTTTTAAACAAACGATAACTAAAATTTTTATAAAAATTTTCAAGACAAATGCTCTTATGAAGCTTTAGGATAAGATGACAAGGTATTAAAGTATCTTTTAGCAAACTTTGAAAATTTTTCTCTTTCTTCTCAAAAAAATCTAAAAGAATTCTTTTTATTATTATTATTACTATCTTTTATTTTTTAAACATTGCTAGTAAGTGAAGAGCTTAACGAGGTTCCTAAAAATACAAATAAATGGTAGGCCTCCCCGACTCAATAATCACTTACTCTTTTGCCTCATTTTACTTGGAGGGTTTAGTTTAATCTTGACAAAAAGTGGTGTCTTGACTTAGTCAATCATCTCTTGTGGGGTTTCTTGCAATTAAGACTTACATATTTTTCTTAGGGACATCAATATTTAAAATTTAGGCCAAACAATGCCAATGAGGAATGACTTTAAATTCCCTCATTCCATTTGGAAACATATATTACATTCTTAATTGTTTTAATTTAAGAGGACTTCCTCACAATCTCTCGGTTTAGATGCCACTCTTGACTTTTATTCTAAAAATTATGATATCTCTTGTAGGTAATACACTTTGATTAATCCGTTAGGCCTTTTTGGGACTTGTAATGCAATATAGGCTCTTGGTTATTGGTTTCAGAAAAGTACTAATGTTAAGGTCTAGTTTGAAAGAATCATCATTTCAACTTAAGTTTATAAGTCAAGAAACTTTGAGAAAAACTAAAATAGTACTTGCCTTAGCCCCAACAATTTTTGCTTAAGATAGATAAATTATTTTTAATGATCTGGAGAAGTCTTTAGAGAAGATAGGTATATGTTTAGGTTCTTGTATTTGCCCCTGGTGTTTTGAAATATTGTTGGGCTTACTTTTTATTGTGCATAGGTTTAACTTTATTCTTGGGCTTTTCTCATTTCTTGTCCTTCTTTTTTTTTTCTTTTTCTTTTTTATTCTCTCTCTCTTTTTTCTTTTCTTTTCTTTTCTTTTGGGCCCAATGGTGATCATCTCTTGTAGGTCATGCGTGGTTTTTCAGAATGTGGACTTTTTCTTCATCTTAAAAGAAATAAATTACCCTTAAATTGTTGCAACTAGGGCAAGCACTATTTAGTTAATTCCTTTTTTCTTGATTGATGTCCCTATCTTCTTAATCATCCCATTGTGGGGTAGTTCTTGACATCATTAAATTTTGAAACTCTTTTTATATAAGCTCAAATGGGGTTGGCAAAGGATTATTGTGTTTAGGATAGCAAAAATGAATGCCTAACATTATTTTGATTAACCTATCAAATTCAAGATAGATCTCCTTTAAGAAATGAGTCCAAAAACTCACATTGATAACACTCAACTCTCAAGTATTTAAGGGTTAGTGTTTAGGATGTGGTTTGCCTATTGTCATCCTAAACCACTCAAACAAATGGGATATCTTTCCATTTTACCAGATTTGCCCACACTGTCTTTGGGAGTTATGTTCCCCTGTCGAGTGATTTAGTCTTAACTTGGCTCTCTTGGGAATTTAGTTACCCAAGACTTAACTAGTTAGGATAGTCCTCTTTATGCCCTCGTTGGTAATTGACTACAACCACTTCGAAAGTATGCCTAAAAAACTAGTTGTCTTCGTGTTTGGTTTAGACAACTTTTGATGAAGAGGAAACTTCAAGTGTAGCCTTTAGGATTGGAGGGAGTTGGAAGGTTTTGTATTTTGAGGTTAAATCAACATATGAGGAGACCTTTTGAAGTGAATGGGGTCTTTCAAGTTGAGAGCAGGCTATAGAGGTCTTTGGCTTTATGTTCAGAGTAAGTGATTGTGAGCCTTAGATTGAGCTAACAATTTAAAAGTAACTTTTAGGACCTTGAAAGATTTTCTTATAGTTAACAACTCTTTAATTTTCTTGGCTTTGTTCTTTTCGTTATTGTTATTATTTTTTAGTAAATATGTAAATAAGATGCTCACACAGATGCAATTTGATAATTAAATAATAGTGCAACAATTTTATTAAACAAGATCGTTAAATTTGATTGTAGATTTATTGAAATTCTAAGGCTACGGACCACTGGTTTAATTATCTAAAAACCTAGTTCTAAAAAAAACAAAACCTATTTAAAACAATCTTTAGATCTTGCTAGGGTGGGTACTAGTTTGCTCCATTAGCAGGTCTTAGACTCTCTTCTCCGACATCTTCAATGATGGGAAAATTTCCGGCACCATCTATGCTTTCAGAACTGAATTTGGATGATGATCCAAATCGCTCATATTTTACTTCATTTCTTTTATCTAATAAGTATTTGAGAAATAATCTTACAGGTACAATAATAATTCTCCATGGGATGCCAACATGTCCTACACTAGTTGATGGCCACGAGACATCATCAAATTTGCATTCAAAGGCCTGCTGCGATTGTTTCCATTTCGAAGCATTGACTCAGGAAAATTTATGATATTTTGTACTTTGTAATTATTCTATGGACTATTTTACGTTGTATTTTCTTTTGGGACACTTTCATTTTGATTGTAATTTTCATTTAGGACCGGCCACCTTAAAAGTGGCATAGTTGTAATTTTGTGCATTTTCTAACCTTAAAAGGAGCAAGTATAAATACTTGCTTAAAGTAGGGTTTGAGGGGGCCATTTTTTCATAATAGAACTTCACTTTTATGTGAGAGAGTTAGGACTTATTCCTAATTCAATCGCTCTTATCAATTTCAAATCCCAATTTGAGGTTGTGGCGAGTGGCTTCAAGGTTAATTTGTGAGTAATATCAAATTTACTTTGTTGCAATTTCCTTTTCCTCTCTAGTGAGTAGTAGCTAGGGTTGAATTGGATATTTTATTGACCGAATTTGATTGCATTTGTAATCAAATTCTTGTTGCTTAATTGATTGGTTTTAGCCTTAATTTTAACCTTCAATTTAACATCTTTTTGAACCGTGAATCATTTCGTTGGGAAAGTGAATAACAGAATTGGATCTTGTTGTTCTAGTGTGTAATTCACGTGGAATTACTTGTGATTATTGTTATATTGGAGAAAATTATCATTATTGGATTGTTAATTGCAACTTTGAGCATTTAGATTTCATTACATCTCCATTAGGGTTCACGTAAGTTTTGGCTCCATTGAACCAGTTTGATCTTATGAATTGAAGTTGTTTCTTTGATTCATTTGCATGTGCTTAGACCTTGGTTTTAGGCACATCATCTTTTGGTATCAGAGCTTGAGGTTTAAGAGGAGGGATTTGCAAATTGAATTTCGGAAATTTAAGGTTATTGAGTTTACATTTTGATTCCGAAATTGAAAGTGGAAAATTGAATTGTTTATGTGATTGCTTGAAGTGGCGTGATTGTCTTGTTTGGGAAGTTGAAGTTGCTGCTTGTTGAGTGATTTTTGAATATTTGTTGAAGCCTCTTTATTGCGGAATTCACCGTAAAGGAAAGGGGAAAGATAGTGCACTTGTGAATATAATTGTGTAGGAAGAGAATTGTGATTCTTACATTGTTTGAATTCAGAATTGGGGAGAGCATTTGCAATTTCCAAATTTGAGTAGTGTGGGAAAAAGGAAGTTATTTGATTTCAAAACAAGCATTAAGAGTCAAGGAGTTAATGCGTGTTTGTTTGAATTTGAAAGTTACCTCTTACCAAATGTGGAAGGGTTGCAATTAGTGAAGTGATTTGATTTTCAAATTTAATTTGTTGCCTTTTGTGTGTAAGTTGCGGATTGGATTTGTATATGAAGTGAAGAATTTGCAACGTGATTATCCTTGAAATTGCTTTGAGAAGGAGTAGTGAATTGAAGAAGTTTTGTGTTGCATGTGACGTGTATATTGTTGTAAGTGGCGGTGTGAATGTGTTGCACTTGAGGTGTTGTAAAGTGGTGTGATATTGTGTTGTATTTGGGGAGGTTGTTGCACCGTGATTTAAGAGGCGTGTATGTGGAGTTGTGTTTTGCAAATTTAGTGAAGGGTATGTGTGTAGTTTTGTGTTTGTTGAATTGAGAATTGTTGCAAGTGGCGTGATTGGTGGTGGAACCATGAGCAAGGGAGTTTGTGATGGTAGAGTTGTGCATTTGTGCTTGTGTTAAGGTGCTGCAATTTGTGATTTATTATAGTGTGAAACCTTAACAAGAAATGAAGGTTTTGAGTAGTAGAATTTGAAATTCAAACAAGTCATTAAAGTACGAAAGTAATTGACTAGTTACTTAAGCACTTGTAGTTGAATTTAATTCTAATTACTTGAAAGTTTTGTGTGTGCTTCATTTACTGAACCTTACTTAGAGTACTAAATTATTTCCTTGTGCCTATAATTCTTCTTGGAACGTGAGTTATTGCATTGTTGTGGATATTAAACGTGTGGGTTGGTGTTGTTGAAGGAGTGTGCTAAAGTTTGGGGGATTACGTCTTAAATCACAACATGTCCAACGAAAGTGTGAATGGGGAATTGGCAATAAAGCCAATAGTTAGGTTGGTGGAGGTCAGGGTCATAATATTGTAGGTAGGAGGACTTTGGAAGAACAGCTCTAGGATCTTACTACCATAGTTGCTACTTTGGCAACTAGGATTGACAGAATGACATTACCACAATCACCAGTGGTGAACCTTCAGGCACCACCTCAAGTAGCTCCACAGAATCTTCAGAGAGACAGAGTAGCGGGAGATGGAAATCTGAATAGAAGGATGGGTGAGGATCATCATCCATACAGGGAAGAAAGGGATGATAACTTTGGGGCTAATTTATATCAGAATAGGGATTTCAGGCCACCTCGGGCTTGAAGTATGTGAAACTGCAGATGCCTTCTTATGATGGCAAGGGATCAGCTGATGATTATTTGGATTGGGAGGACAAGGTTGAGGGTCTCTTTGAATGTTATGAGATCGATGATAATACCAGAGTCCGATTGGCTGCTGTCGAGTTTATAGGATACACTACACTATGGTGGAAGAATTTGATTATCAGCAGGCGTAGGGATGGAAAGGCTGAGATTCAGACATAGAGGGATATGAAAAGGGTGTTGAGAAAAAGATTCATTCCTGAGCACTACAAACAAGAACTATTTATGCGACTGTAGACTTTGAGGTAAGGAGGCAAGACTGTGGATGATTATGTGCAGGAATTTGAAACCCTCATGATTAGATGTGGGTCCATCGAACCTCCAGAACAAACCGTAGCATGCTTCGTCTTAGGCTTGAAATATGAAATAGCTTGTGTGGTTGAGTTGCAACGCTATAGTACACTTGATGAGACTATTCAGTTGGCCTTGAAAGTGGAGACTGGAGAGGCAAAGGAGGTCCGACTTGTTTAGGGCTCTAAGTAGTAGGCCAATACTATTACCAGACCTATAACAGCTGACGGTTGATCAGGGGGAACAAAGGCGGTAGGTGAGGCAGTGAGAGCAGTGGACAAAACTACCCCAAACACTGCTAGAGAAAATTTACCCATTGGGAAGGGTAAAGAGGTAATAACGCCAAATGTGAGGCAAACTATTCCCAGATCTACTAGTGGAAAGGCACGCCAGATCAAGTGCTTTAAATGCATGTGATTTGAGTATATGTAGGGATGTACGCGGGACGGGTTTGGGTCGGGATCAATAATCCCATTACTCGTCCCATTATCCTATGGGAATTCCTAAACCCGGCCCAAACCCTACAGGATTTTTTGTGAAATACCTGCTACCTTCCCAAACTCTACAGGGTTTGAATAAGTAACTCGAAACACATCCCAAACCCGTTAGAATTAAAAAAAAAATTTCTATTATTAATTTAAATTTTTTACTTATTCATTATGATTATTTTTATAAAATATAGCTTATGTTCTTAAAAATAAATAATATTTGCACTTTCAATGTATTTAATTATATGTATTTTAATATTATTTGAAAATCTACATGTTGATAAATAAAGTTATCGACGTAAAAACATTTTTAATTATAATAAAATAAAATTACTATACCAATCGTGTAACTTAATAAATAACACAAAAAAAATATAATTAACAAGTCTTAATAGAAATAGAAAAATTCTAAACACATATAGAAAAGGCATTAATCTTATATTTTTGGGAATTCTTACTTGACAATTGATTCTCAGTGTCTTCAAATCCCATCTTCTTCATCATCTATTTTTGAACTTATCGAAAGGGAGAAAAAACACCATAAAACACATTATAGATTATGTAAATAATAGTTGCTCCATGTATAAAAGAACTTATTATTGTATAATCAAAATTTTTACCTCTTATCTCATTTGATAACCAACTTTGACTACACATCAATTCTTCTATTGTATCAGGATTTAGTTTGCTTCTATGTGAGCTAATTACTCGTCCACTAGTACTAAATGCAGACTCAGAAGCAACCGTAGACACAGGAATAGCCAACATATCTTTAGCTAGTTCTTGTAATGTAGGATGTTTAATTCCATTTACTTTCCACTAGCTAAGAATATCAAAATCATCAGTCCAAGGTAACACAGCTTCTTTTAAATAGTGATCCAATTCCGACTTGACTTAGCCATCAGTATTAATAGTGCTCAAGAATTGCACCAACCTTGATTTTCTTGAAGAATCGAAATGAACAGTTTGGATAGTTGCTAAAGTGTTCCCAAAAGAACTACTACTACTACTATTCAAACCTTTAGAAAGTCGAGATCTACCCCTTGGTTGATATTCATGAACTAACTCGTAACAAATGTTTCTAATATTTTAAATCTCTACAGATGCATTTACTCCATAAATAGAAGGAAACATAAAATCCACGGTTTTCATCTTAAAACGTGGATCCAAAATAGTACAAACAACCATAATGATGTGTACATCACTCCAATATTTTTCAAACTTATCAAACATTTTCCCCGCCATCATTCTAGTATTCACATCTGAAGAGCCTTTCCATTCAACCAATGATTCTCTAATCTCAAAAACCTTTTCAAAATAATAATTTGCAGTTGGATATTGGATACCAGAAAAAATATTGGTTACCTCATAAAAGATCGCTAGCTTCTGGCAAATTGCTTCTACTACCTCCAATCATCATCGGTGGGAAGACATTTATAATGTCTATCATAAATTGAACTCTATAAAAAACTTATTTGTATCAAGTGGCTATCATCAACATGTCATATGTAGAGTTCCATCGAGTTTTGCAATCTAAGGCAAGCTTTCTATCATATGGAATATCCAATTGCTTACATGCTTCTCTAAATTTCTCGACTCTTGATGGTGTCGCCAACCAAAATGCAACACTATCACGGACATTCTCAATCGCACTTTCTATCACGGCCACACCCTCCTTTACAATTAAGTTTAAAATATGCGCACAACAACGCATGTGCAGGACCTTTCCCCGAAGAATTAACTTATCTCTTCTTAATTTCATGGTCAAAGTTGTAATCATTGCATCATTCGTAGAACAATTATCTACAGTAATTGTAGATAATTTTTTATCTATTCCCCATGTCATCAACGAGTTAAACAAACAATTGGCAAGCACCTCATTTGTGTGTGGTATTGGAACATACAAAAAACTACATGAAAATATAAAAAACCTCAATATAAGATAATTTTCATTATTGATTATGAAAAGATAATATAAGTAAAGAATCTTACTCCATGAGTCGATTTTGAAGTCTCCAATTATGATCAATGAAGTGTGCTGTGATAGTCATGTACTTCTTTTTCTGATTTGATGTCCATAAATCTGTTGTTACTGCAACTCGAGAATTTAGTGCTTTCAACAACACTCTCAATTTTTCCTTATCCCCATTATAGATGTTCATGATTTCCTTTTTCATAGTGTTCCGACTAACATGCTTAAAAAGTGGTTGTATACTTTTAAGAAAATCCCTGAAATACTCATGCTCAACCATTGAAATGGGATATTCATGAACAATCATTGCTTTTACAAGTCTTTGCCTACAAATATCTTGATTGAAAGTCCAATTTCCTATGTTTAAATAACTCTCATTCTCATTTTTTTTCGTTTCTCAATGGATAGTAGGCATTGCCTTATGTCTTTCTGCTTCTTCATTTGTATACACTTCTCCAAATGATTATGCATATGCTTAGTTCCTTATTTACTACCTGCTTTTAGTGTTTTGGAATAATGATTACAGATAGCAACATCATCCCCATTAACCGTTTTTCTCACCATATCATTCCATACAAGAGAATTCAACTTACGTTTATTGAGATTATCACGTTGATCGGCATTGCTTCCTACTTGAGAACTTGTTGTGCTTGTGGGATTTGTTGCTGGTGCTTTTGTTTCAGATCCAAGTAATGGTAATGGACCTTCCTCTTCCTCAACATCAATGAGATGTACATCAATGGGCATATCAAATTTGTCCATTTCTATATTATATAAAAGTAAACAAAAATAACGTTCATCTTCAACATAAATACAAGTGCCAGCAATTATGAAAACAAAATACAAATAAAAGAATTAGATGCATAATCCTCCATCTGTGACACCACAGCAAGACATTAAATAGAATGAATACAAAAGTTTTGTAGATAAAACGCATTATGGTAAATCATGTGGCTACAATCATAAAAAAAGATATAGGCATCCTAAGAAATGAGTATTTGGGAGAAACAATGATCAAACAAAGAAAAAATTCCCATAAAATCAAGAACATAAAAATCATTTATTAGTAACCACTTTCCTTTGCAAATTTGCCTAGGCAGAGAATGCAACATACAACGCATAGGAAGAGAGGAAGGCATACAGTATAAGGATCATGCATCCAATGCTGTAATGAGCAATACGATACTAAATTTAGCATAATTCCTTAGATAGAATACAGAATTCACCTAATTAATTCTTCTTGCCAAAAAATGATGTTAGTTAATTTAGCATACAACATCAAAACTTCAGAAATCTAGTTTCCAAATTCGTAAGTTAGCTAATGGTTTAAGTTGTGATTCAGAAATCCAGTTTCTAAATTCATAAGTTAGCCAGTTAATAAGTACAAATTAATACTTGTATTTATGATGAATTCTAGTGGTGTATGTAATAAATTGATGTTATTTTGAAGAGTTTTGATACTTAAAAGAAAAAAAATATTTCAGTTTAGGACTGAGGACCACTATTTTGAGAGAAGATATCAACTTGGATTGAGATCGAATAAGAAAACACGAAGAAAAATGCTTTTTGGAAGGAACAGGGGAGAGCACGACTGTGTGTCAAGGAAACACGCCCACAGAAGCACACATAGTTGAACACACGGTTTAAGGCACGACTGTGTGTTGAGCTTGGAAAATCCACAGAAGCACACACGTTTGAGTACACGGTTGAAATCATGGCCATGTGTTGAGCTTGGAAAATCCACAAAAGCACACACGGTTGAGTACACGGTATGAGACACGGCCGTGTGTTATTTGCGTGGGTTTTACACACACGGTTGTGTAAGAGAGGCAAGTGACAAAAAATTAATATGAAGGAAAGCGAATTCCTAATCCAGTAACCAGTTTTTTACGTTTTCTCATTTGATCTTCCTAGAGAAGCCTATAATAACAGATAATAGTATAGCATCATCATAGCTTAAAAGATAACAATCTCCCAGTACCTGACAGTGCCAGCGAGTGCGATGGTGGCCGAACGAGATCGAGCTGATGCTGATGCATAGCGACGGGCAACGGCAACTTACACAAGAGGAAGGCGACGATGAGAACGAGATTGAGCTGATGCTGACGCGTGTAACAGGCGACAATAGCTTCACAAGAGGAGGGCGACGACAAGAATGAGATTGAGTTCCAATTCCAGCTAGATCTAGGGTTTCTACAGTTGCGTCTTAAATTTCGAGTGAAGGTGGACCGTACACGTCGAGTGGAAGTGGACCGTGACTGTGAGTTGAGTTAGGAGTGGACTGTGGTCGTGGACATGGGTGGGTGGCTCGGCTCGGTGTGTGTCACTGTGTTTGTGTGGTGAAACGTGAAAACGAGTGCTAGAGTGCGAGTCGTGTCTACGGTCTGTGGCTCTTTGCAGTGCTGAAGAATCAAGTGCTCAGTTGTGACCTGTATCTGTGTGTATGTTGTCTCGGTCAGTCGGTCTCACTGTCGCTACTCGCTATGTATGTGTCTGTCTGTGCTGTTTGATTGTGTGGGAGTGGAGTTGGTGTGACGGTGTCCATGGTGTTATCCAGTTGTGTCTGTGTCTCAGGCTCTTAGCTGCCAGCTCAATGATAAATTGACAATGTGTAGTGCAGGTGCAGGTGTAATGTGCTATGCTGTGTTTGTGTTTTGTGAGAACTATACTGTTCACTATCTTAGTAATCCCTTAAATTTTTTTATTAAATATATAATAATATAATTTATTAACTAAATTATATATATATGTGTGTGTGTGTGTGTGTTAACGGGTTTGGGATCCCAACGGGTTTAACATTTGTCCCACTACCCTTCTCAAACCCTACAAGGTTTTTAAAATGAAACCCATAACCCGTCCCAAACCCTATAGGGTAATATCCTATAGGGTTTTTAGTGGGACGGGTTTTGTTGGGTTCCCGACAAAACCCGTCCCGTTGACATCCCTAGCATATGGCAGCACAGTGTCCAAATAAGAGGGTGGTGACTGTTATGGAGAGCACTGGGGAAAATGTTGAGGATGACGAGGAACAAACTGAGCCTATGGATTTACCAATAGCAATGTAAGAGTATTATGATGACCATACTACAAAAACACATGAGGAGCGTACAGGTGAACAATATCTACCGATTAATGTGTTACGTAGGGCTCTAACCATATCTCCTGATACTAGAGACATTCAAAGGAAGAACATATTTCACACCTCTTGCAGGATCAGAGGTAACTGTTGTGTACTCATCATCGATAGTGGTAGTTGCACGAATGTTATATCTGCACAAACTATTCCACATCCTAACCCTTATAACTTGCATTGGTTGGATAATCGAAGTAGTATGTATGTTACACTAAGGGCAAAGGTCCCTATGAGTGTTGGACAGAAATATCATGATGAGATCCTATGCGATGTAATTCCTATACATGCATTCCATTTGCTGTTGGGTAGACCCTGGTTGTTTGATCGGCAGGTGTTACATGATGGTTTAAAAACACCTACATTTTCAGTATGGGCGAGTCTTGCATAGTACTGTCACCTATGACTTCATCTAAGGTACATTAGTTTCAGGAACAGAACAGAACTACTTCCACTACATTTGATAGCTGGGAGAGCAGGCCAACAGAGATATTAGAGTTCAGTTCCAAAAATGATCCTTTAGATTTGAGGGCAAATCTTTCAGAAGCCCGAGGAGATGATGGGAAATTTTCCAGCACCATCTATGCTTTTAAAACTGGATTTGGATGATGATCCAAATCGCTCATATTTTACTTCATTTCTTTTATCTAATAAGTATTTGAGAAATAATCTTACAGGTATAATAATAATTCTCCATGGATGCTAACATGTTCTACACTAATTGATAGCCATAGGACATCATCAGATTTGCATTTAAAGGCTCACTGCGATTGTTTCCATTTCGAAGCATTGACTCATGAAGATTTATGATAGTTTGTACTTTGTAATTATTCTATGGACTATTTTATGTTGTATTTTCTTTTGGGGCACTTTCATTTTGATTGTAATTTTCATTTAGGACCAGCCACCTTAAAAGTGGCATGGTTGTAATTTTGTGTATTTTCTAACCTTAAAAGGAGCTAGTATTTATACTTGCTTAAAGTAGGGTTTGAGAGGGCCATTTTTTCATAATAGAACTTCACTTTTACATGAGAGGGTTAGGGCTTATTCCTAATTCAATTACTCTTATCAATTTCAAATCCCAATTTGAGGTTATGGCGAGTGGCTTCAAGGTTAATTTGTGAGTAATATCAAATTTACTTTGTTGCAATTTCCTTTTCCTCTCTAGTGAGTAGTATTAGGGTTGAATTGGATGTTTCATTGATCGAATTTGATTGCATTTGTAATCAAATTCTTGTTGCTTAATTGATTGGTTTTAGCCTTAATTTTAACCTTCAATTTAACATCTTTTTGAACCGTGAATCATTTCGTTGGGAAGACAATGAAGAGTAGTAGGAGCTTATAATGTAGATATTGTTACTATCTTAGTAGTACAAGTTGAAGTGCTAAACAAGAAGATTAATGGGATGTCCATGACACAACAATAAGTCCAATTAGATTTTGTTTCTAACTTTAATGAGTATGTTGATTGTGTTAGACTCCTGAACTAGCAATAGAATAATCCCTACAGTGACACTTATAGTTTGGGTTGGAGAAATCACTCAAATTTCTCTTGGGTATAATCAACAAAGGAATTTTTCACCCGCATTCTAACAATCACATCCCTATTAAAAACGAAGCCAAATTTGGAAGATTTGTTGATGAAGTTTATCTATACCTTTGAAACACGCTTCTAAATATAGAAGCGTCATTAAGAAACTAATAAGCTTTAATCCGGAATCTTGAAGATCAAATTGAACATATTGAAAAGATGGTTTTTAAAAGACCACAAAGTACATTGTTAGGTAATACTAAAACTAATCTTAGGGAATAGGTTAAAGTAATTACTTTGAGGAGCGGAAAAGAATTGCAATATAAACAAAAATCAAGAGGAAAAGAGACATGAAAAAGGACAACAAGTAAGAGAAGGAGGAAGAAAAGACTTCAAAGGTAAAAGATTATATTCCAAAAATACCTTACCTCGCGCGACTCAAGAAAGAACACTCAAAAGAGTAGTGTGGTAAGTTCTTGGAACTTTTTAAATAATTTCACATAAATTTACCTTTTGTTGAGGCTTTGTCACAAATGCTTAAGTATTTAAAGTTCTTGAAGGATTTACTTTCCAATAAAAGGAAATTGGAAGAAGTTCTTAAAGGATTTACTTTTCAATAAGAGAAAATTAGAAGAAGTCTTAATGATCACCCTTGGTGAAGAATACTCCCCCATCTTACCAAACAAGTTACAAAAAATAAAATAAAAAAAAATTAAAAGATTCAGATAATTTTACTTTGCCTTATTTGATTGGTGACTTATTGGTAGAAAAAACTTTGGCTAATTTAGGAGCTAGTATAAATTTAATATCATATAAATTATTTAAAAGACTAGGGTTGAGAGAACCTAAACCAATTAGAATGATTTTGCAACTTGCTAATAGGTCTATCAAATTTCCTAAAAGCACAATTGAAGATGTGTTGGTGAAAGTTGGTATTTTTATCTTTCTAATAAGCTTTATCATTCTTGATATGGATAAAGATATAGAAGTACCGCTAATCATAAGAAGGCCTTTTTTAGCTACAGCAAAAGCAACTATAGAGTGAGGGACAGAAAATTAATATTGAGGGCTGATAAGGAAGAATTAATCTTTAAAGTTATTGAAGCCATAAAGCATTCTTTTGCACAAGATAATACGTGCTGTTTTCTAGATAAAATTGATTTATCTGTGTTTGGACATGTGCAAAAAATCCTATAGGGTGATTCTTTGGAGATTTGCTTGGCAGAGAAGAAAGAAGATGGCGAGCCATTGCTACGACAGAAAGAATTTGAAGAAATTGATTAAAACAAAGTGACGAGGTTAAAGCCATTTATTGAAGAACCCCTAATCCTAGAGATGAAACAACAATCTAGTTATTTAGAGTACACATTCCTAGAAAAAGACTTTAAACTTCTAGTAATTATCACTTCAAATTTGAGCACCATACAAAAAGAGAAGTTATCAAATGTACTTTGAAAAGCATAAGCAAGCGATAGCTTGGAAGAATTTCAACATTCGTGGGATTGGTCTATCTTTTTGTACCCACAAGATTTTGTTGGAAGAAAATTCTAAACCAGTAGTATAATTACAAAAAAACTAAATCCTAACATGAAAGAAGTAGAGAAATTAGACTCCTTAATGCAAGTATGATTTATCCTATATCTAATAATTCTTGGGTTAATCCTGTATAAGTTGTACTAAAGAAGGGAGGCATGATTGTGGTACCTAATGAAGACAATGAGCTTATTCCAATGAGGACAATAACTAGATGGAGAGTTTATATTAACTATAGGAAATTAAACAATGTAACTAGAAAAGATCACTGCCCACTTTCGTTTGTTGACCAGATGCTAGAGATGCTTGCATAACACATGTACTATTGCTTCCTTGACAAATTATCAAGTTATTTTCAAATCCCTATTGTTCATGAAGACTAAGGGAAAACCACTTTCACATGTCTATACGATACGTAAGCTTATCGTCGGATGCCCTTTGGCCTATGTAATGCACCTATAACTTTCCAATGGTACATAATAGCTAGTTTTGAGGATTTAGTAGAGGACAGTGTGAAGGTATTTATGGACAACTTTTTTGTTTTCAAAAATTTTGTGATGAATGCCTTCATAATTTGGGGAGAGTCTTATAAAAGTGTAAAGAAACAAATTTAATGTTAAATTGGGAAAAGTGTCATTTTATGATATAAAAGGACATGGTTCTTAGGTAAAATTTTTCATAGAGGAATTGAAGTCAATAATGCAAAAATTAACACAATTGCAATTTTAACTTCCCCTACTACGGTTAAAGCTATTAAAAGTTTTTTAGAATATGCAAACTTTTATAGAAGGTTCATTAAGGACTTTTCTAAAATTGCTATTGCTAAGCCTTTAACCAAATTGCTAGAAAAAGATGTGCCTTTTATATTTACTTAAAAATGCTTAAACGTGTTCAACACATTAAAAGAAAAACTAACTAAGGCCCCAATAA
Source organism: Laguncularia racemosa (assembly GCA_037954665.1). Taxonomy (NCBI): domain Eukaryota; kingdom Viridiplantae; phylum Streptophyta; class Magnoliopsida; order Myrtales; family Combretaceae; genus Laguncularia; species Laguncularia racemosa. Next base: position 336,949 of record JBBMOL010000269.1, read on the forward strand.
TAGTTGCACCTGATTAGACTCTCTTGTTTGAGCTAATGTGTGATGCTAGTGACTATGTAGTTAAAGCAATTCAAGACTAAAGGAAAGACAAGCACTTCTAGCCAATTTACTATGCTAGCAAGACTTTGATAAATGCACAAGAAAATTATACTACCATTGAAAAAAATTACTAGTTGTAGTCTTTGCTTTTGAAAAAATTTCAATCTTATTTAGTCGTCTAAAGTGATTTTTTATATTAATCATTTTGCTTTGCGACATCTTTTGAAGGAATCATATGCTAAACCTCGTATGGTTAGGTGGATTTTGTTGCTACAAAAATTTGATGTAGAAATAAGAGACAAGAAAAGAGATGAAAATCTAGTCGCAGACTACCTATTGTGATTGGAAAATCTAAATTTAGAAAAATTATACAAAAAGACATCAATGATGAATTGCTAGAAGAACGACTCTACCAACTTCGATAGGTAAGGGAATTGGAATTTTCTTGGATTGCTGACATAGCAAATTATTTAGCTGCTAAAATTCTACCAAAGGGATTTTCTTATTAGCAAAAAAAAGAAACTATTTTTTGATATAAAGTATTACTTTTGGGAGAAATCATACTTGTTTCAAGTGTATACAAATCAAACAATTCAAAGATGTGTTTCCCATACCAAAGGATGGCAGATTCTGGGACATTGCTATGTAAGGTTAACTGGAGGACACCATAGTGCCAATAGAATTGCTCAAAAGGTGTTAGAATAAGGTTTTTACTAGCTTATCTTGTTCAAAGATGCCCACATGTTTGTTCAAGCACATGACAATTGCCAAAGAGTAGGTAATATCTTTTGATGAGATAAGATGTCTCAAAATTCCACACTAGTTTATGAGGTATTTGATATATGGGGGATTAACTTTGTGAGGGGCTTTCTAAGTTCTTTTGGTAACAAATATATTCTAGTAGCAGTAGACTATATTTCCAAATGGGTTGAGGCTTAGGCCTTAGCCACAAATGATACTAAAGTAGTTACTAGGTTTCTAAAGAAATTATTTTCACATTTTAGTACATTTAAAGCAATAATAAGCAATAGGGGTACATACTTTTGTAATCAACAAATTAAAAAAGTACTTCAAAACTACGAGGTTGCCTATATGATAGCTATCCTTTATCATCTCCAAACAAGTGGCTAAGTGGAAGTAATTAATAGGGAACTAAAAAGAATTCTAGAAAAAACAGTACTATCTAATCGAAAGGATTGTCCAATTAAATTAGACAACATAGTCTAGGTATATTGAACTGCCTATAAAACCTATTTAGGCACTACACCGTATAGGATAGTATAAGGAAAAGCCTACCACCTCCCCGTCAAGATTGAACATAAAGCCTATTGGCACTTAAACTAACAGACTTTGACCTTGATTTTGCAAGTAAAAAAGGAAAATCTAGCTGAATGAATTGGACAAATGGTGAGCTATGGCGTATAAAAAGTCCATAATTTACAAGGAACGAACTAAGCTTTACCACAATTAAAGGATCAAGCAAGACAAGCAATTCCAAGAAGGCAATTAGGTGTTATCATATAACTTTCACCTTCACTTATTTTCTAGAAAACTCAAATTGAGATGGTTTAAACTATTTACAGTTACAAAAATGTACCTTTATGGAGGAGTCGATGTCTCACACCTACAAAAAGATACATTCAAAGTCAATGGCCAAATATTGAAAATTTATTTAGGAAACGAGTTCGACTAATAAAGTAGGGAGGAGTTTACTCTCTACCCCATCGAACCATAAGAAGAGTTAACATCCATTGAGCCAATGGCATTAAGCAAGAATGCTTCTTGGGAGGCAACCATAAGAGGAAGTAACATTCAAAGTTTAGCTGTGTTAGTAGTCATGTCAACTCACTAAACACGATCGAGGTTGTATCGAAAGGCGACATGCTCATGTGCATGGCAGTATTGTGGACCGTGTTGCCCTTCTTGCACTTTAAAATTAAATGGTTAGTCCTCTTTCATCCTCATTCTCACGAACTTCAATGTACACACATGCTCCCTCTCACACATGTAGTACTTTATAGGCCATTTTTTGCACTTTTTGCAGCTTCCTTACCAAGGTCAAGTAAGTTTCTCCTTCTTCTTCTCTTTAGAATTATAAAGTATTAATATTTCCACCGATATCTAGTAGTTTTAGGCTTTTTCTTGAAAGGAAAATTTGGTGTTATCATGTTAGATTTGTTACATTGTAGTGATTTTTGATACATTAGGCTGCTATAAGGATATTTTATATTCATTTGAATCATTAAATGATTTTCCATGCAATTATTCATGTAGGGTATCCAATTTTTGCAACAAAATCACATGTCCAACATATAACTTATGTATTGCACCAAAATTGTATACTGAATATGCAATTTTATAATGTATTTCAAGAATGAGTTTGGTTGAAACCCTATTTAAAAAAAAAACTTTTTTAAGAAGGAGCAAACTCACCTAATACTCAAATTTAATGCATATAAATTTATAAGGAAAAAATAATTAACATTTATAAGAAATTGAAATATCTAATATAACTATTCTTTTTTTTTAGGTTACTTATTATTGTAAAATAGCTATTTCTAATGTAAAGGGCGAGTTAAAATAATTGATATTTATAATTTTAATAAAATATAATATAAAAGTATGTATTATAGGATAACAAATATTAATATTATAAAAGATGATTTAAGCAAATAAAATAAAACTTCATAACGGCGGGCCGCTTAGATGATAAAGAAGATAAATAAACATACTGATTACGGCGTATCACCTTTCTATTTTCCCTTGCAAACAATGTTCAGATGGTACTACCCGTAACACTGTAATCAAAGGCTAATTTGAACCTCCGCCGTCCTGCCCGCCCCCATCATGTTACTTCTCGGCAACGACGGCCGTGGTTACGAGCTAGCGCGAAAGCTAGAGGCTTGGGAGTGTGGCAGGCATGGCTAGGCGATTCTAATTACTCCAACTTCCAACAATTCCTCTCTTCACCCTCCTCCTGGGACTCCTTCCTCCGATCCGACGACTCCAAATCTAGGGCTCAAATTCAACTCCAGCTCCGTGTTCGCGCTCTCTTGTTTGATAAAGCCTCCGTTTCTCTCTTCCTCCGGTCACCTCCCCCTTCTTCTCTCACTCTTTCAAAACTTAATCCTAATTGTACGTACGCCTCTTCCATTTCTCTCTAAAAATTTCGTTTCTTAGCTTTTATTTCGTTCTATGTTATTGTTCCTTTTATTTTTACTGTTATTGCGAAAGTGATGATGATTGATGATATTTTGGTAAATTAGGTGTTACTTTGTATTTGGAACCCTAATTATGGTTGATAAATTATAATGCAGGCCATTCATATTGTAAAATCATTCGTTTTGATTTGAAATTACGACTATACAAAGCTAAATGTACTACTAGCTTTACGAAATATACGATCAATTTTTCTGTCTGAAAGATGAACATTTTGGGGATACAAAGCAAAGGATAATAACTTTATGATATTTAATATCAATTTTGCTGTTTGAAAGATGAAAATTATGGCAATATAATAATAGAGGGAAGTTTTTAGTTACTTTAGTTGATGAACTAAGAAAATCCTTTAAAAGTTACGCTTGATTATTGAATCAGCTTTCCTTGAGAAATGGAGCTGAGGTGCAATATAAGTGTATCTAAAGTACAGTATTGTTAGCATATTCAGCAAGAGGCACTTGTTAAGAGAACTGTTTAATATCTAGTATAAAGACTGATGCATTGAAAAATGGTTGGCTTGTCTTCCTTAAAGATTTTCCTGCTCTTCTCTAGTTGTAATTACATCATATTTCTGCTCATCTGTACACATGCTATGGCAGTTGTAGCTGAACTGATCTTTTTCTGTTCTATTTGTGGAAGTCCGTTTGTCCATGTGAATAACTTGTTGCCTATTGGTTTGTGTATTTGAAATTTGAAGACTTGCAGTTGCATGGTGACGATGTGTACTTCACTCTGGATTGTAATTCTTCACATGATGGGCCTCAAAATGCAACCTCTTCTAAGGTTATACAATTCTGATCACATTGAATATTTGTTCTACTTTTTCCTTTTTGGATAAGTAATACTTGGTCTACTTTGGTCCAATTTGGTCCAACTGATTTTGTTAATTTTTCTGCTGCTTTCATTGATGTGATTTTCATTGCTGTTTATTGTATAGACCAATGTGGACAACTGGAATAATCTATCTATGTGGGAATTTCATAGGGAAATGAATGTCTTAGGTTGAAACGTGTATTTGATTGATTGCTTTGGTGAAAGAGTCTCTCAATGGCCAATGAAAGAATAGGAGCATGATCAATAGACAGTCTATATTCACGAACATCTAAATTATGTGTAATTTTGAGAAGAGGAAGACAAAGGTATACTGGTTTTCTTTAATCGGACACTTTGTCTTGTATATGATCTTAGTGGAATGTACCTCTCTGCCCTTTTTGAAAAAGAAATAAGAGCTGGAGAGTACTTTCTATTGCCTGAATGGTATATTTACTCATTTCTCTGAATGCTTGAACTTTTGCTTACCTCTTGGAAGTGTTTTCAATCGAAAACAGAAATTGTTGAAATCAGTTATATGTGCATGCGTTGAAGAAAGATATCTGCTGTTGCATGCCATCCAGGTACATGTAGTTGAGATATGATATATTATATCTATTCATGTTGCACCCACCTTTGATCCCTTTAACTAAAAGTATGATTTTAAGTGTGTGCTGACCTATTGTTATATTTTTGAGGGATTTCACTTTGCCTTGTGTTTATGTCTGGGATTGCTGTCAACCTGAATATTCATGCATTTTTCAGGCATTACAGCATGGGTCGTGGGTGTCGAAGTAACAAGCATTTAAGCAGACTATTTGCCTTATGTTGGAAGGGAAAGAAAGCTGTAGGAAAATATGTATTTTCTATTGTTTGAGAATTAAGTGACTATATAGAGAGACTGTAATAAAAAAGCCAGAGAGAGAAAATGTTCTCTCCTCTTTTTAACCTTTTTGCTTGTTTGAATATGTGTTTCTCGCTCCGGGGTTTTTGTCTAGGGTTTTGTCCTTATTGTTCACTAATTGTCTGCCTCTCGCCAGTCACTGCCTTTGCTGGCCCTCCGTTGCTGTCGATGCTGGCATTAGCCAGAGTTTCTTGCTGTTGGATGCTGCCGCCAGCTAGGTTTTGCTCTTCCTTGTCCCTCATTGGTCAGCCTCTTTTGCTGATGCCAGCTAGGTTTCTTTTGCCCTTCACCGGTCTTTTTCCTCTCTCTTTCGCTGTCAGCTAGGGTTTCCTCCTTCTCGATTGGCCTCTTTGCTGGTGTCAGCTAGGGTTTGTTCGTGTCCCTTGCTGTAGCTGCCTTTTCCCTCTTCTGCTAAGGTTTTCTCTCCTCCTTGCTTGTACCTTCTTTACCATGCTCTCAAAACGTGTCTATGCTCACTGCTGCCCTCCAGTATAGGATCTCGTCCAAGGTCACCTCCTCCTCCTCCAGTCCTAGGCTCTCTCCAGAGAGTGTGGCCATTTTGAAGCAGTGAGGATTACTGTCTTGCCCCTAGAGGTCCTTTGTCTAAGGACAATTTGTCAATACGTGGTGTGGGGGCTTCTTGGTCCATTGCTGGCTGTGTGGAGAGCATCGGCTTGAGCCTGGAGATAGCCCTGGTTTTTCCTTCCATTGCTGCCCGCCTTATCATACAAAGTCATCCTGTTCTTCTTCCCCTCAAAAGTCCCTTCCACTGCCCCTGTCTTTTCTTTTGCTGCCCCTTCCGTTGCCCTTTGTGACCTTGTCTTTCCACCTTTTCCCTCCAAAAGGCTGTCTGCTTTGCTACCCCCCTCTCTCCCCTCTCCCTTCCAATCCCCCTCCTAAGGTGGTTGACCTCGTTGTGGAAGCAGAGATTGATTGTTCCCTCGATTATTATCCTCATCTTGGGATGGGGATGCTTGCTGGTGGTTCCACCACCTGAGTTGGCTGACTTTGGCTCGTTTGTGGAGACATACTCTGATAGGTTGTTTTCTTTAGTGAAGTGAAAGCGTAGAGTGAGCATTTTGCTCATGAAATCCCTAAACGAGCAGATTGTGCTCTTGGGCCTTTAAGATTGAAGGTGTTTGAGTGTCTCTTCTTACTCCAATTATTTTTGATTGCGAAATCAAACCCGTGATCTATCAGCAGCCATGATCATTTGCAATGGGTGACTATTTGAATTTTTTAATGATTTTTTTTATAATTTTTTTATAATTTCTTAAAATATTATTTAATTAAATATATTTCATAATATTATTTTGGACTAATTAGAAGCTGAGACATTTTTAGTGACTAATGGTGAATGGCAAAATGAAACACAGATATGCAAAGTATGAAGAATGAAAATGCAGATATGTAAAATGACAAAGGGTGAAAACTCAGATATGTGAAGTGAAATTTACCCTTTGCTTGAATAGTTATATTCTTAACAATTTTGCCTTGCAAAATAAAAATTTGATTGTTGACTTTGTGAGTGAAATGATGCTAGGGATTTCCCTGAATGTATAGAACGTGGGACTAGAGTCTAGTCTGTTTAGGGTAATCACCAAAGCTTAGAATCACTAAGCTGATTATTCACCCATGTGTAGAGGAAAAATGTTATCTATGTCATTCTTCTTTCTTGTCTGAGTTGTTTCTTGTGTGAAACTATGTTTTCTTTAAATGGTTTCAGATAGGTGGTGCATACATGGTTTGAATTAACACATGATGCAAAACTCGAGGAGTTTTTTCTTAATTTTTTGTAATGAAGGATGGTATTTTGTCTTCAATGGGCATCTTGCTTTGTGTTCTTCTTTCATACAATTTTTATCCTCTTAATCGTGCCATCAGAATGTCTACTTTATTGTGCTTCTACCTACTTAAAGTAAGATGTATCGTGCTTTTGTATGTCAAATTACTTATTAAGTGGTTCCTTTTCATACATGCGTATCCTTTTTGGGTTTCATCTATACATCTATACAAGTAATTTATATAATTATTCCTGCTTTGTTTAGTACTAATAGATGTCCTGTTTGGCATCAGGAGAAATTTCCTTTGGGAATTAATTATTTATCCAAAAAAGAAATTTCCTTTGGGCAATGTGCATGAAACTCCTGTATTCTGCTTTTTGATTTCAGTTTTCCTTTTCCTTTTATTGCTCATTGCATTCTCTTTTTGAAATTCATTGATGGTTGTCAATTTGTTCTCTAACTATCGATTTGGTTCTGTTTCAATTTCAGTCTAAATCATCTTTTGGTGTTCTGGCAAGATATGGGGAAGATGTGGAAGATGTATCTCACAAGGTCAGGAGTGAAGAATTGCCAGAAAACTGGTATAATCAGTTTGCTGAGAAGTACAAAATCAATAAACCTGTAAGATTTTCAGTGGGAGGCTTGGAATCAAACAAGCGCACACCTGTGAGTATGTTCTCTTACCTTAAGGTTCTTGAGAATCATAAGAAAAAGCGTGCTGTATTCAAGGATGATCAATGCGCATTAAATGAGAATTCCATTCAGCAAACTCCAAATAATGGTAATTTGGGTTCCTTTCAAGACAGTCCCAACTCAATAGACGCTGATTCTCCTTTTCTTCCAGAGATGATATTTGCATATAACTGCATCCCAGATAGTGCTCTGCCCACACCATATAGTGTCGAAAGAAAGCGTAAGGTGGAGCTTCATTGTATTTTTGATACATTGCCACAGGTTGCCACCAAGAGTGCTGTTATGATTGAGAGACTTGGTATAAGACATGAGTGCCTCAACTCTGAGCAGGGAGGAAGTCGGGGGAAGAATGCTTCTGAAGGGAGTAGGAAGAATCTTAGCCCAGAACAAGCATCAGCTAAGTGCCAGGAAGTTATAGCCCGCATATTAACCAATATTGGTTTTGAATCTGCCACAGAATTTCCAATTGAAATCCTCTCTCAATTTCTCAGCTGTCATATGAGTAAACTAGGCCGAACCTTGAAGGTCCTTTCCGACAATTATCGAAAGCAGTGTTCCGCTATTGAATTACTCAAGATGTTTCTCCAAGCATCAGGTTATAGGTATGCCTATTATTAATGCTCATGCACAAGTTGGCTTTGATCAACTTTCTGATTAGTAATGAGCCTTTGACATTGTTACTCATTCTCAAGCAAGAAGATGCTTTCTTTTGCTTCTACAATGTTTGAGTTGAATGAGGATGGTGAGACCAGCAAATAACTTTTAAATGCATCTTGCAAATGTTTGATTTGTGACAAATTCCTGTGTTTTGTTGGTGGATTGAAGAAATTATCTTTACGTGCTCTTTTTTTTTTTCCTATATATATGTCTTAGGTTATAGCTGTGATATTTCTTTATTGTTAGGGGAAGAAAAAACTTTAATGAGGAAAATGGAAATAAAACCGTTATGTTGCCTTTCAAAATCTTTCATTAGTATCTTCTTATTATATATTGATTCCTATATTGGGCCCCCCAAAAGAGGAAAAAACTGCTTCCCATAGTTAAGTTTGTATATAGTCAATGTTCTGTTTGGGCATCTACCCAATAAAATGTTCTATATAGGTAGGGATATCTTTTCCTTTGTTTGTTTTTTATGAGGTCAAACACATCTTTATCTAAATGGCAATAAATTTAACTGCTAGACCAACTCCATAGGCACTTTACTTGTTGGTCACCCTATTTCACATGTAAAACTATATGGGCAAACCTTTAATATCAAAACCACTGTCAGCTTAACCATGGTTAATTGTTGAATAAATCAATTACTCGAAAAAAAAATCTTAGGATGGATTTTGGGGAGAGAAAATCCTTTAACCTCTAATAACCAAAAAAAAAAAAAATCCTTTAACCTCTCTAGAATTTCCACCCTAAGGGACCAACTCTCTTATGTTTTGAATCTTTTAAATTGACCTGTTCCTTTCGTTTCTTAGCTTTCCTCTTCTCTTTGTTTCATTTCTTTTTCAGCTTAGTTAGTTTCGTTGTGTGTTTTGCTCAAGTTTTTTAGAAGGCCTTTAGATTCAAAGTTGCTTAGTGGTTTCCATCATTCTTTTGTAGGGTTACAAATGAGTCAAGCTATTCGACCTCGACTCACTTTGAGCTAGGTTCGACTTGATCTTGATTAGTAAATGAGTCAAGCTTAAGCTCAAAATAAAGCTTGTTTATTTAAACGAGTGAAGCTCAAGCTTTTGTCTAGGCTTGTGAGTTGACTTGAGAGTGAGCTCATTTATATTGTTAACGAGTTGGCCTGTGAATTTGCAAGAAAACTTGTTTTTATTGTTAATGCTCACAAACAGGCTGATAAATAGGCTGATAAGTAAGTTCTTATTTATATTATTAATAAGTCGGCTTGTTAATAAGCTTATGAGTAGACTCTTATTTATATTGTTAACAAATCGACTTACGAATATACTCGTGAATAGACTCTTATTTGTATTGTTAATAATTTGGTTTGTTTTATTTAAATGAACTCCAGTTTAGACTCTTTTATTTAAATGAGCTTGAGTTCAGGCTCGTTTACATAATTGAACTTGGGCTCATTAATTTAAACGAGATAAGCTTGAGTTTTAAATTCCTTAATGAGCCTAAGCCTATAATTTTTAAGTTTGGTAAAAGCTTAGCTCAATTTGTAGCCTATTCCTCTGTCTGTTTCTTCATGTGGCCTTGGATGTTTTTGCCTTAACCACGATGCTTAAAACTTTCTCGAGAATACCCCAAAAGAACCCCTTCCTCCCTCAAACCATCCAAATGTTTGTTCATCTAAATCAAAAAAACTCTCGGCCACTTCCTTTTGCAAGTCAAGACCACCTCGCTTTACCTCAATAAAACCACCCTCAAACCTACCTCTAAACCTAGTTCAAGAAATCGTGCCCTCTTCCTATTCATACTAAGGACATTTTGGTGGAAAAATCAGTTGGGGAATGATGTGACTTCTCCCTCTTTGTGTCAAAACAAGCTACTCGATAAAGTAGCTTTTCAAAAACAAGGTGCTATTCCTAGTATCAACACAAAACATGATGCTTAGAGTGTTGAACCCTACATGTCCTTTTTGGGTGAAAGTTGAAAGTCTACAAGTGATTTAGGACTGCATGCTATAAGTTGTTGAAGATATAGAGACTCATGTTGCTTTTTTATTTGGACAAAGTCATCTAAGGATGCTTCCCACCGAAAGCCTCCTACCAACTCATATGCAGAAGGGGTTTCTAACACTACTTTTCTTCTAAAGCCCAAGGTTGATGTTTCTTTAGACTTCTTCTTTCCCCATTGCGTAGATGAACGTATCTGAGAGCCAACTTTTGCCAAACAGCACCCCAAACAAACCTGGCCTGCCCCCTAACCCACCAACCGCAAACCCCCACCCCCTCTTCTTTGTGCCCCCCAACCATGGCCCCAACACCCCCCACCCCCCCAACAACAACACCAAAAAAACAGAAGGCTGCTCATGGGAGTCACATTTGGAGTAATACTCTAGTGGGTTTATTCTTGGGTCGTAGCCTGTCTATCTTTCTATTCAAAAGATAGCTTGATTACTTTGGGGCAATGAAGGCCTCCTTGAAGTTCTTAGTAATTTTTATTTATTTATTTTTTCCTTTCTTTAGGTTCACTAACAAAACTTCTCTTCTCAATGTTCTTCATTAATCGTGATTCTTTGCAAACCAATACTTAGTCCTTGAGTAGTGGAGAATTAATGTCTCTTACTAAAGTCCAATAGAAGAAGATCCCATTTGGGTTAAGTTATGTGGGGTTCCGTTGGAATTCTTACATGAGGAAAGGATAAGCTATGCCACTAGGGCCCTTGGTCGACCAAGTAGATATTGTGAAGGCTAAAATGGAGACTAAAATTTTTCTTTTGGGTATTCTTGAGGGAAAAGTTTTACCTTCGAATGTCTCAATAGGCTTGCATCCACCCTTCCTGGTACTTGGAATCCCACCCTAGTGGCTGTCTATGGGTTGGATGGAACCCGACATCTATAATGTACAAGTACTTACTTGTTGCAATAAGGCAAGTCATCCATTGCAACTATTGCTTATTATTTGAAGATAAGCGTCTCTTTATTTCTTTTGTTTATGGGTCAAATAATGAAGCTAATAGAGGTCTAGTGTACTATGGGGTGATCCATTGAGGATCAAACAACCCATTATTGCACTTTTGATAATTTTTGGGGATTTCAACAGAGTGTAGGAGGTTGGATTATAAGCTTGGAGGTAATAAAGTGTTTTCTAGAGGAATGGAGAACTTTAATGAGTTTTTCCATGAAGCTAAGGTTGATGAAGCTCATATGAATCATCTTCTTTACACTTGGATTAATATCATCAACATAAACAAATAGAATGAATTTTAATCCATCTACATTCAACTTTATAAAGAAAGTTTTCTCTACCTGACTTTGTTTATATCCTAGTTGAATCAAAGTATCCTTGAATTTTGTTAACCAAGCCTTGGGAGATTGCTTTAAACCATACTACGATTTATTTAACTTACATACCTTTCCAGCAGAACTTTTAGAAGAAAATTTAGGAGGAATTTGCATGTAAATTTCTTTCTCCACCCATTTAGGAATGCATTTTTGCAATTAGCTAGTGTAGTGGCCAATCCAAGTTTGCAACAAGGGATAGAATTTACTCTGATGGTGTTTAGTTTTGGTACTGAAGCAAAAGTCTCTTCATAATCTATCTCATAGGTTTGAGTGGCTGAGCCACTAAATGTATCTTATACCTTTCTATGCTTCTATCTACTTATGCGTTATGCTAATTACCCATTTGCTTCCAACAGCTTTCTTATTAGCAGGTAAATCTACAATATCCCATGTGTTGTATTGGAATAAAGCTTGCAACTCATCCAAAACATCTTCCTTCCATTTTGGTCTGTCTAAAGCCTCTTGAATGAATATTCTTAGCAATCACTTCCTCATCTACTCGAATAAGAGAAACCAATTTTGAGTAAGTCACATAGTTTGATATAGGGTATTTTGTACGTATCCTTTTTCCTTTTCTCAAGGCAATTGGCAAGTCTTCTTCCTCCTCTTTCAGATCCTCAGATTGAGACTCATTCACAGTAGTAGGTTGGACTACTATCTTTGATGGGGATAATTGGTCATGCATGGGAGGCCTTGGCTGTCTCGGATAAAGGCAGATTAGAGGTGCTTTTTGGCTCCAGAGATGAAACTTAAGGTGTACTTGCCAAAGGCATTGGACGTGATTGTGTTGAATTGCTTTGGACTCATCTAGATTAGGACTCATAGCTTCAGGTGAACATGGCAAAGAATGCTGTGGCGTGTGACTTGGTGTTTCAACAAGACAATTAGACCTTGAAACATCAACATATTGGGTTGGAACAGTGTATATAGGTGACAACACTTGTACCCTTGCTGTGATGGGGAATAGCCAATGAACACAAACTTAAGAGCTCTTGACTTGAGTTTGTGTTTATTAGGTGTAATGTTAACAATAAAGGCTGTATAACCAAATACTTTAGGCAGAAGGCTTTTAAAAGTCTCACTTGGGGATATGATTCAATTAGAACAATGATTGGACTTCTGAAATTAAGAACGTTGGGAGGAACCCCATTGACTAGATAAGTGGTTGTTAGAATAGCATATTCTTATAAGTAATTTGGGACTAAGGTTGCAGACATCACGGATCTAGTGAGTTAAAGGAAATGTCCTATTTTTGTGCTTTGCTACTCCAATTTGTTATGAGGTGTAAGCACATGAGCTTTGATGTATAATTCCATTTTTCTATAGGTATTGCTCAAAAGCATTAAAAAATGCTCCTTTCCATTGTCGATACAAAGTATTTGGATATTTTCATGGAACACATTAGGGATGAATTTATGAAGCTGTTGAAAAACGTGGTATATATCAGATTTATCCTTTAAAAGATGCACCCAACAAACCTGTGAGTGGTCATCAATGAAAGTAGCGAACTGTTTATACCCAGTATGAGTTAAAACATGAGAAGGGCCCTAGATATCAGTGTGAATCAAATGAAAGGGTTTATGTGGCTTATAGGAATGAACACTATAGGAATTTTTTAATAATTTAGTCATAACGCAAGATTCATAATAGAAATCACTAGATCTTTTATTTTTGAATAAATTTGAATACAAATGACTCAAATAACCAAAGCTTGGATGACCAAGATGTCTATGTCATAGTATTATGTCTAACTCACTAGAAACAGAAATTAAAGACTTGGAATTAGCTTTGTCTCTAAGCTTAAGACTCATTCTAGTAAATTAGTAGAGATCATTGTGTCCTTGTTACAGTCCAATGTTGGCTGTTGTTTTTTTTTTTTTGGTCCCAATACTTTCTTTTTCATTCAATAGAACAATATATACAAGACTCATAGACCAGAACACTGTTCATGCTAATTGAAATGTGGGAAGCAGTGAGGTTAATGAATGACACCATCTACTACTTTAAGTGACACTTAAAACTTATTGCAGAAATACATCAAAGAAACACTCCCCCACTTCTGTTAATATCTAGGAACATGGATCTCACACAGACTATCTACTACCTTAACAAATACTGGCACTGACAATAACTGACACCTAGTAGTCCTACTTAGCCATCCTGGGTGCTATTAATCCACGTTCCCGCCTTCCACCTTCTGTTTGATTGTCACTTACTTCAGTAACAGGTGCTGCTAACCTCTGGGATATTCCTTCTCGCGTTAAACTGTTCATTTGAACCACCAACAGGTCCTGTCTAGCCTCCATCTGCTCCAAACGGGCTCTGTCATCCTGGTACATAGCAAACAAAGCCTCTAGCTGCCGTTGAACCTTCTTCAAATCGTCCATGAAGTCTGGCTTTGATACCAATATGTTACAGGATTGTGTTTGTGATCTTGTTTTAAGGCGATCTAAGTTAATATCTTCTTTCTCAATATTCTGGCCCTTTCTCACTTTCCTTATCTATTTTGAATTGTGTTAAGGATGCTTAAGATCTCATAAAATTAGGGCTATGTATGATAGAACCTTAGATCTCATATGACAACATAAGCAGTTGAAATTTGAAATTAAACCTTCCATGTATTGCTAAAACTGCTACTAATAAAATAATAATGGCCAGGGAAAAAAAAAGTAGGGGGGGTGGGGGGTGGGTGCTGACATATATTATTCAAATTATGACAAGCATTAAGAGATTCAAACAGCTCTAAAGAGTTACACATATGATTAGTTACCCCACTGTCAACTACCCAATAGTTATGTCCTATTTATCGAGAATGAGCAAGGAAGCTACTTTTTTGAGCCGCAGCTACAGCAGAAGAATCACTAGCCTTGCTATCATTAAGGTTGATTCGAACTTGGTTGAGGAGTTGTTGGAGGGCTGCTAACTGATCTGCTGTAAACACAGCACTAGATGCTGATTTACTTTGTGGCTGAACCTCTGTGACTTGTGCTGCTGTTTTGGAAAAACAGGTGTCTTTGTTGCCGCTTTGCCTTCATATTTTTAGGTCTACCATGTAATTTCCAGTATGTTTCCCTAGTGTGATTTGATCTTCTGCAATAATCAGACCACTGCTTCTCTCTAGTTGGATTCTCATGCCCAAATTCCACTACCAATGCCAAAATAGGGGGGTTCATATCTACTGCATGGCTGATGTCATCACTCATTATGCACTTTCCTCTCTTCTAACTTCAGCAAAGGCTTCCCTAAGGCTAGGGCAATGGTTGTTTTCCTAGCAATTGACCTTGTGCTTGATCTAGGTCTGCATTTAATACTTGCAAAAATTAAAAAAATTTGATCTTTTTCAAGCATTTTTTTGTACTTTTTTTTTGGGGGGGATATGAAAGTAATTTGTACTTGTTGCTATCTTCTATACATTTCTGATCTATTTCATAAAATAGATCCATGTCTTACCAAAGCTCCATCAGAGTATTAAAATGCTCTGCAACATTCATACTTGAGTGGTTGTTCAAAGTTTTGAATGAATTTCAAAGCACTGGGAAGTGTTTTCCAAATCATAATATATTTCTTGGACATTTTCCCAAATCTCCTTGGTTGTCTCACAAAGAAGATGGGCCCTTCCAATTCTTGGTTCCATGGAATTGATAAGCCATGCCATTACAAGAGAATTTTAGGCTTCCCATGTGTGGTTCTTATTAAAACCAGGATCTGGTGTGTTAATGGTACGCATGAGATACCTAAGTTTTTCATGGCTTCTCATCACCAATTTCACCTACTGGAACCACTCATGGATATTAGATCCATTTAATTTGTGTTGCGTTCTTTGCAATGTTGGGTGATCGGTTTTCAACCCAAAAAAAAAAATGTTGGATGATTGGCCACTTGTGGAGCAACACCTGACGAGCTACCAGCAATGTCTTCGGGAACATAAGTTCTGATTCAGTTTGGATCCAAGCATTTTGTTAGGGTATCTCATATTCATGTAGTGTCAATCATGTTGATCAAACTTTGACCAACCCGCTTTGATACCATGAAGAAAAAACTTTCTTTGGGAAGAAAAACTCAGCTTTTATTCAATTAATAGAAGGCGTATAAATACAAAATATCAACTGATCAAATCGGATCAGAAAAGGAATAAAAGATAAGGAAATAACAAACTTTCTAAACTAGAGTGATCAAGATATACTAATTCAATATTTGATCTTCCTATATCTAAACTAACTGTGTAAAATAGTATGCAGAAAATGGAAAAATAAAAATCAGGAACATTAAAAATAAGCTGAAAAATGTAAGCGTAAAAACTATTTTTCCTACATTTATACTTCATTAAAGTAACAGGCACCATTTTGTTCTTATGGCAAATTTATACTAGTTACTGTTTTTTCACCTTGCAATTTGAGAGGAACATATGATTCATTGCTTCTGATTTCTGAATAAATGATAAAATTGTCAGTACTATTAGAATTGAATAACTAACTCTCAAATTGCTTAGCCTCAGACACTTTGAGGGCCTATATGATTACCTAACTTTCCATCCTGTCATTTGTAACTATTTTCAATGTCTTCTACAGTAAGGGATTATTAGCAGCAGATCTGATTAAGGATCATCCACGGAATTCTGCGCAGCACAACCAGCAGCTTCAAGTACAAGAATTGCAGAACCAGCTGCAAGCACAGCAGCAAAACACCCTTCGACTGCCTCAGCAAGTACGTAATTAGATTCTCCTCCTTTTTATTGGGTTTTTGATCTTTATTGTCTTTGGAAGAGAATTGTGCTCATGTGGAAGGATCATGTTTTAAGGGACTACCTATTTTTCAGGTAAATTTTTAATGTAGAAACATTTCCATACCAGGATGGTTCTGTTCTCATACTTATTTGAGAACAAACAAATCAAATGGTTCTATTCTCAGCCCCTCTACATTTCCCTATGAAATGAAAATTAATCGTATTTCAAAAGAATCAGTCATCCATAATGGCTACAGAAGGATTCCATGAAAAGTTGAGAATTTGTATGTCCGTAAGCAAATAAACAGATTGGTGTTAAAGAAGTGAATTCTTTCTTATGTGGCCTAAAAAGCAAGATGGACTCTAGCATGGTTTTGGATGAAGGAACTGAGGCATCCTGTCATCAACTTTTTGCTCTCCCATGCTTCAAACTTCAGCTGCTCATCTTTACCGCCGCCCCACCCCCCCAACCAAAAAAAAGAAACTGTTTCTTAATGTATTTCACCTATAATAACAATGTATATGTGAATCTATTGCTTTACTAACACAGGCATCCAAGGTATACTTGCCTCTTTGTCAAATCTAAATATAAATGTTAAAATTGTTACAGACTGAGGTATTGGAACATATAGATTGAACTCTTTTTGTTTTGCTAAAATATACGTTAATTTCGGATCTTTTGCTTGGTTTTTTCAAGAGAACTAATAACTTCTGCTTGAAGTTGGAGGACTTCCTCTATTTGAAGGATTTTTTATTGTGTGATAACATATTTAGAAGACATGTGTTTCGGCAAGGTTTACAAAGAATCATATTAAACTCTAGATAGATGGACAATACAAAGTAAAGACTTTACTAAAACTATGATATCTCATTTATCCAAAATACTGTGACATCTCTTAATTCAGGAACTCTGGTAAATTGAAACTAGATAGGAATACCAATTTTGACATAGGTAAGAATCCTTTTAGCTGGTATAGGAATCCTTTTAGCTGGTATAGCAGGCTGGATACAGGTACTCCTTAGTCTGATTTCATTTCTCAATTGCCAAATGCCATAAACAAAAGCTGCCAAAGCTACATGCCATGATATAACCACTAAGAAATGAGAAGCAGCAGTGGAAATAGTCCTAGCTTGACACCATGCTAGGAAAAAGGAGGGCAAGCAAGAGTACAATAGACCTCCTCCATACTTGTGCAGATAAGTGATATTAAAGAAAATGGCAAATTTCACTTTATGTACTTGTGTTTTCACTTTGTCACTTAGTATATTTGTGTTTTGTTTATGACTATTGCATACCTGGTTTTTTATCAGTGCTTATTACTCTTAATTAGAGGATACATGTTAGCTTTTGATTGGTCACTAGTAATTAATTCAATAATTATTTAATATAAATAATTAAATATTACAATAAGAAATAATAAAAAAATGCAAAAAGTAAAAAAAGAAAAAGGAAAAGTAAAAAAGCCTTAGGGGCTTGACCAGCCACCACCTTTGAAGTTCTTCCAACCCAAACGCCCCTACCCAACCAACCACGGAAAGAAAAAAAAGGGTATTTTCATTAACTTTTTAATTTTAATAGTTTTGTAGTGCAAAACTCCCTGAAGGTGGTGGCTAGCTAAGCTCGTTCTTGCATGGTGGATCATCACCCACTGTTCTTGCATTAAGACACATGTCTTGATGAAGTTGTGCGTCCGACTTTGACCAGGCGCGTTTCTTTCACCCCCCTTTTTTTTTCCCCTCCCTCCTCTAGCTTTCGGTGGGTAGCTACCCAACATGTAAGGAGGGGCTTTGCTGGCCAACCCAAGGATTGTTGGTGGCTAGCCTATTTCCCTAGGGCACTTTTTTTTTTAAGTTTTTTTTTTCTTAGCATGATTTTTTATTTTCTGAAAGTTTATTTATTTTTTATTGCAACTAAATATATTCAAAATATTATATTATATTATTAAATTAATTATTATGGACCAATCGTAAGATGACGGGTTTTCTCTGATTAAGAGTGACAAGCAATGAGAAAATATAGTATGCAGTGTCAGAGATATAAATATGTAAAGTGACATTCACCTAAAGAAAAAATAGGCATAAATGTTCTTCATCCCCTACACCTAGAGGTAGCTTGTTGAGTTTGAAGTTGAGCTTGACCAACTTCTCAATAGTATACAACTTATTCTAAGCAAGTCTAAAGGTATATGGGGAATCACCTTGTCACACCAAATAATTCTCCCAACCCATTTGTTAGAGTGGGGTCTAAGCTTCTGACATGCATTTTTGATGGTGAATTTGCCAGATAGAGAAGGTGACGTGAGTAACTTAAGGCTATTGGTGCATTGGCTCAATACTATTTGGAGTGGAAATGCCTTGCTAGATAGCCTCAGAAGGAAGAGACAAGTTAGCACCTTCAATAATGGAACATGGCTGTGCAGTTTCTTGGAACTCCTGTGCTGCAATAGCCCTTGGCTCAAAGCTACAACTTTGAGGACCTGGTGGCAGCTAGAAATCATTTCAAAGAGCAATAGTAAAACTATCTCAAACTTTCTAAGTGAACTACCAAGAAGTTTCTCTATGCAAACTTAACAACTTTTGCCAATTCCATAAGCATTCCAATGGGGTTTTAAGTACCAAAAAGCCTCTCTTCTTGAGAAGACAACAGTGGATCCAATCGCCCAAATATTCTGCTTTCAATCAAATGCCATATATGTTCGAACTTGGCAATTTTGTTTTGAATATTCAATTTAGGGATAACAAGACCCCCTTCAGCTTTTAGTCAACACATTATATTGTACTATACCTTTTTTTTAGATAATTAAAATTTTATTGATTCAAAGAAAGGTGTACAATCGTCAACATGATGGGTAGGGTTGTATCGCAAATACATTAAGCAAACTACAAAATAGTAAGAAGAAATAAACTTATCAAGATTATGATAGAGTAGCATAAGCTCTAGTTTGGTTAGCTATAGAACCTAAGTTGGGAAGACTACTCTCTAGTTGCACTTTGTTATGCAGTCTCCATTTGCAGTAAACTGCAATAGCTAGACTTGCCCTCTATGTTTGTAAAAATAGGTGTAGAAGAATCAGCTATTGCCATCAATGAAGTTGTAGTACTTTGTCGGTTTCTAAACGAAGCCGGACACTGTAGACGGTCACAAACCAAGCCCCAGATTTGGGAGGTGTAGCTATAGCTAAAAAATAGATGTGAATGATCCTCCAGACCTCATTGACAGAGGAAGCAGATTGCGGAAATTGCAATTCTTTAGGAGATTAATTTATCATGGGTTGATAATTTGCTTAACTAGTCTAGCCATTGGATGAAATAATGTCTAGGTATTGAGGATTTGTTCCAAATAACTTTGTGCTAAGGCATTAGGGTACTTGGTGGGTTTAGAAATTCATATGTACTCTTGATTGTGTAATCTTTTGAGTTGGAGTGGATTTATCAGAGCTGGTCTGGAAGTGAGGTATTTGGTTGCAGGGAGGATGGGATATGGAAGTTTGACCAAAATGGGCTTTCGGGTAATCGCCATGCATTATCTTCCATTAAAGAACAAAGCTTTGTTGTTGGGGGAAGGCCTGAACTCCCTATCTCCTGTGCACTATATATAGTGTCCAATGGGCTTATTAGAAGCCAATAGTTTGCCCAAAATGAGATGGCTAAACCATTATGGGTTCCCATTGGAAGCGACTTCGGATGATACTCATTAGCTTTAGCAACTTCTTTTAGGACTAGGAGCATATGGTTGGTACTCTCATTGATCAAAAGCTTTTTCCTTTCATTAGAGTAGAGTGTACCTATTCTAGCCATAAACTTCTAGGACCATCTTTGCATAGATGCTATATATGTTTAATTTGAATAGCCTTGTTCCATTAGTGTAGGTTTGGTATCTCTAAATCGTCACATTTCAATGGTTTACAACCTTGATGGTGGTGGTATTTATTTCCTTGAGCATATGGCCTATTTACAAGAATTCTTTGGCCACTGCAATCAAATCATCTCCAATAATCTTCCAAGTTTCCTTGAAGAATCTGGCGGAGTATCCATCTGGCCTTGGGACTTTCTCATTTTCTTGCGAAAAAAAACCCCCTCCTTATCTCTTCATTGGTAATGGTGTGTTCAATTCTTCCTTCCGTTGCTCACTTAAATTTTAGGTTACCATGTTACGAATTTCATCAAGACTGAGAGGAAGATAGGGACTATCATAAAGTTGTTGAAAGTGAGATATTGCTAGGTCTTTAACCTTTATAGCTCCTATTGCTTCACTTCCATCCTCCATTATTAATCTATATAAACTTTTCTTGTAGGTTTTTCATGGCTTTATGAAAGAAACAGGTATTTTTATCGCCTAATTTCAATCAGTTTGTCCTTGATTCTGCTTGAAGCATTTCTTTGCCCCTCTAAGCAAGTAGTATTCCTTGAAAGCTTTCTTCTCCTCTTCCATACGTGAAGTGTCCTCATTGCCTTTTATGGAAGCTTGCAACTGTGGAAGATTAGTTTTGGCCACTTGCACCCGACTAGATAAAGTAATCGGACTGGTTCAAATTCCTGAGTTCTACTTTGAGCAATTTGAGTTTCTTGATTACTTGGAACATTTTTGATCCCCTTATTTCACTACTCCAGGTGTTAGTGACAATGTCTTTGAAGTTCTTGTGCTCGGTCAAGAAATTGAAGAACTTGAATGGCATCTTTCTTCCTCTAGAGCTATAGTCCATGCACGCAATAGCTAGGGAATGGTCCAAGAGCATAGGGGATACAAACTTAGCTTGAGTTCTCGGAAGGACACTCAACCAATGATGATTAACCAAGACCCTATCTAGTTTCCTCAAAATCGGGTTTTGTTCTTGCCTATTAGTCCAAGTGAAAAAATCCCCTACATATCTTAAATCTTCCAACTCAGAGGTGAATTGCACTACACCTTTGCTGTGGTTGAAACATAAGGTCTTCCACTTCATAAGAAGATCTTCATTAGTTGCTCAATTTGTTGGACTACTTTCTTTGGTAGGATGAGCATCACCCAATAAACTTGCTTGGAAAACACAATAGAGTTGATAAGTTATAATTTTCTAGTCTAAAAGCTCTACGGTCTTCCTTCCTTAACTCAGAGGAGATCAACCTACCCCAAAAAAGAAGGGAGGGTGGTGGGAGGGAAGAACCATAGACCTGATCAAAAGATCTCCCAAATAGTGAGTTGGCAGTCCCTCTCTACAAACCCTAAAGAAGAATGAATATCAGCTTTAATAGGTTTAGGTGCATTACAGAAAAGAAAAAAAGTTTGACTTTTATTTCGATCTCTGATTTGCTCTAAGTCCAGCCATCTACTCAAAATTAGACAATGCTTATTGATTTAGGGGCATAGTTCTCACGTGACCTCCACAAAGATAATGAGGTTACTTACCAAAAAAAAGATGAGTAGGTTGTATGAACTCCTTAGAGGAAGAGTTTTCCCTTAACAGCCTTGAGAAAACCCTCATCCCCAATATGAAAAGATAAGGGGAGTTGGGGTTACCTTGGTGCAAACCTCTAGAACTTGGGGAGAGACCTGCCAATTCATCATTAATGTTTATGAAGAAATGAGGAGTGGACATTTACTGGAAAATGAGTGCAAAAATGAGTACGTAACTTCATGCAATGGAAAATTTCAGTTTATGGTGTGTCATGGGCCTTCATGATATCAACACTGATGGCACAACAAGGAGACGCTTTCTCTTGATGATATCCATGTAACAATTCTCAGGCAAGGAAGATATTGTTAACTATATGCTTATTATGGATGAAAGTTGACTGCTTTCTCATGACTAGGTTAGAAATGACCACTTTTTCTCTGGTTGCTAGAAGTTATGATATAGCTTTGCTAATCTCATTGCAACAGGAGATTTGTCTGGAATCCACTATGATCGAAGGATTTACAACTTTAGGAGCCAAAATGATGCACATGTTATTTACTTCAATAACAAACTGACGAGTGAAACTATCAACTACATTTCTGACTTTTGCTTTGGTGTTGTGCCATGTTACTTTGAAAAATTCGGTTGAAAAACCTACGATTCAGGGGCGCTTTCCTAACGCATGGGAGAAATAGCTACCTTGATCTCCTCACCTGAAAACCAAGCCTCCAAAACTATCCATGGTGAATTAATGAAATTAGGGGCTAGGGCTTGCAAGCGCTGCCAAAGAACCTTCCTCGAGACATCAAATTTTGAGTCATAAAAAAAGTTGCTACAAAATTCTTCTTGGCCCTCAAGTTGCACATAAACAATGACAGTATTGAGAAGATTCCTTTAGCACTAAGAATGCTTCGTACACTTGGATCTCCTTTTGCTTTCTACTTTAGGAGTTAATGGCAAATCGCCCCTTGGGATTTACCCTCATCATATAGTGTTCTCATTCAATTGGTTTTCTTGAGCTTTTGACATACCTAACATGGAGATATTCTCAAAGCAAAATTTTCTTAACATCTGAATTTTTAATAGGGTCATTCGGACCGTCGACATTGCAGGACACAAATAACATTTTACCTAAACAAAGAGGGAATTTGATGGGCTTATGTAAATTTTTGCCTCTTTCAGAAAACTTCTTTCTTCTGCCAGCCAAGGATCCACCAGAGCTCCTACCACTCCTAGTGCTTTCACCAATTCAGGGCCCTTGTGTTTTGACAAAAGAGGTGTCTCACTGTTATGCAAGGGTCAAGTCACACTCACTCGTTGTCCATTAGAACATGTTATGCAGTCTTTATGTGTTTATGTTAGATTGATATTTATGTTTTGCTGTAATTATTTGATATTGCATTCATAGGGGCAGTGTTGCGATAGATAAGTTTTAGTGTCCAGGTTGTGTTTTAATTCTGCATGTGTGTGAAGTGTCAGTGTTGTGCGTCTGTAATTGTAAGTTCCTGTCCAGGTTGGATGGCAGTTGTGCTAACGGGATTTATGTTCATGTGTGTGCAGTTGGTGGGTTGTGTAGGTGTGTGGCTAGTGGTAGTGTAGGAGAGAAAATAAGCAGTTGATGTAGGGGAAAACCGCCATCTTGTACTAGATATTTGTGCAATGTAATGGAAAAAAAACAAGCAGATTGCTATTTTCAGAAATCTAGAGATCTTAGGTTCTATCTTAAATTGAGCCTAATTTAGAGATCCTAGGGTTTTGGCAAAAACGAGCCTGATCACATCTATACATAGGTATGTTGGGAAGAAAAAAGCCACAAAAATAATGACACAAGCAGCCAAGATTTCGCCCTGAATTTCCTTAAAGCCAGATCGCATATATGATCTTGTAACACTCACTAACATCACTGACATCCTCCACAGCCTCTGCTTGAGGTTGGACCTCCCAATGCATGTTAGCTTAAACATGTTTGGGTTGGACGGGGGAATGTATTATGAGTTTATTCATAAATATATGTGTTGGATCTATTTTTTTATGAGTTTTCAACTTTTTTTCCTTCTATTTAAGTCTTCACCTTTACTTTACCAAAAAAAAGACTTCCGTCAAATCTGCTAAGTTTTCCATTAATCCATGATAAGTATTGGTTTATAATAATTAAATTAACAAAATAATGGTATTAAATATATTTATTTATATAATATAATAAAAAATAATATTAAATATATTTAATAATATAATATATTAAAAAATACAAAGATAATAATTAAATTTAAAAAAGACGTTGAAAAAATTTATGTGTACCCTTACCACTTTGGGTAACTAACCCAAGGCTAATCAGAAACCAAAAAATACTTAATATGAAAAGAAAATTTAACATATTTAATGAAAATCTTATTTTGTAAGGTTTTAAAAATATTGATGACTCAAATAGAAAAAAAAAAGGTTAAGGACTCAAATAGAAAAGTAAGTAAATATTAAAAGCTAAAATTGTACTTTTTCCTTTTTTCTTTTTATTATATCATAAAACAAGTCATATGTCCTATGTTATGATATGTATAGTAAGCCTGCATCCTTGTAGCTATGAAGGTGGTGTACTGCGTACTAAATTGCATGACATTTCAGGTGAATATGGTCTAACTCCCATCTCCAAAGATTGGTGCATGCCGAATCTGATAAAATGTTCATCTTTTCAGTTGGCTTATTAAACACGAAGTGTAGTTATTTCATAAGTTGATCAATCATGTGACAGCATCCTGGATCTTGGGGACAAATTTCTGTCATCGTACACCTTTAAGTGTTTTTGCAATTGGATATGTGATTCTGTAAATGACATGTAATCTCCTTTGGTTGTCATTCCAATCAGAGATGGACGTCTATTTTACGAGTTTCTTTTTCTAGATTTTGTTGCTTATTCTGAAAATTTCCTAAAAAGGATTAGATTAGATATTCTAGTGCGTGGTGAATTATGTCAAAGATATAGTCCAACGTATACCATATATAAAAATGAGTAATTTCAGTGAAACTGTGATCATTTCGATTTACTTTCAAAGAAACATTACCCCTTTTTAACATCACTGGGATTGTGTACAAAGCCTCCTGAATGAATCGGTTATTCAAATTCTTCAGTAGATCAAAATAAGAAACATATCTCATTCAATGCTTCTAGAACCATCAGTCCAAAATATCATGTTAAGCCATTGTATCCTTGATAGAGTTATTTGATTAGGGCATGCTTCTTTCTTTCTTTCTTCCTTTCTCTCTTTTTTTTTAATTTTTCTCCTCTCTTTCCGCTGAAAGATTTAGACATGTTCAAATTAAAAGAACTACCCTGAATGAGTCTATGGCTTAATGGCTTTTCTTTTTTCATAAAGCAAATTATTATGAAGTGATATGCTCTTAGAATTCCAAGTATTTTACCTATGTTGTGCTTATATGCATTCTATCTGCCAATGTTAGTGATTGACTGGGACTTTCTGTCATCGTCAAAAAATTGTGAGGAATAATTGTTATAAATAAAACAATATATCAACAACCTGGACTATTTGATAATCCAAAAAAAACCTAGACTATATATATACAAACACAATAGAGATATCTGCTGTGCACAGTATATAGCCGTGGCTTTTTCTGTGGGCTATTTGATTTTCTTATATTGGTATTATGTTCAAACTGCCAATTAAAAGAAATGGCTCACACTATAATACTTTTGAATCTACAGATCCCAAGACAGATGCACCCACAAGTCCAGCAAATGAGTAGTTCCCAAAATATTGCTTTCACGCACCATCAGCTAGAACTGCTTCGGAGACGCCAGGCATCCGGTCTTCGACCTGGCATGGATATGGATAAAATGCGGCCAATGGTCCAAGTGAAGCTTGAAAACCCACCGGATCATCCAATTGATAGGCTAACAGACACTAACCCTGTCAATGTTAGGCATCAACAGATGCAGTTTCGGATGCAACAGATGGGTGTTATGTCAAATCTGCCTTCTCAATCTGGAAACCAATTTAGACAAGTGTCATCTCTTCAACTTCCCCAAATGCACACACAGTAAGAAAGATGCTTTTACTGTAAATCATTATGACAAGGAAATTGTACTTAAGAACCCCTATTTCTGCAGGAACATGGGCATGGCCAGGGGTCCACCAGTCAAGGTTGAAGGTTTTCAGGAATTGATGGGTGGAGATTCATCCCTGAAACATGATTCAGATGAAAACAAGCTTACCTCTCCAGCAAGCAAATAGGTCCATATTTAAAGGTAGTCATTATTTGTGAATATCGACCAACTTCACTCAGGCTAGAGTAAAATGTTTATCTCAGATCATATGTAATATAAGCGATATGTACATGGTAAAATAGCTTACTACAGATAATAATCCATAGCTTAAGACAAGCTAGTTATATTCCCACCCACGATGGGAGATTAGAATCAATGTCTACGGCTTTTTATGCATGAACTTGTCTTTTTAGAGCGATGGCTATTCTTTTCCTATTGAAATCTTTTTCTGTTCGGTTGTATTGTAGCCTAGAGATGTGAAGCGTGTAGTGTAACCGGTTTAGATGATGAGGAGATTCTTTAAATTGAATTTGCTGTAGTAGTTTTTACCCATGAAGTATATCTGTTAACTAAATGGTCACGTTACTAAGTTCCTGCTGATGCCAGCGTTGAGTAGGTTGGTGGTGAATCCCATATAAGGAAACTGGGAACGACAACAAAGGGAAGACAAAGGGGGATAGTGTTGAAGGTTTTGTAATTTCTTAATCCGATATCGTGGCCTGCAAACAGCCAATCACCTCGGGAAGGTTTTGAATTATCATATAATATTTATGATTAGACATGTTCTTGTTCTAAATTATTTCGATGAGGTTGATATTTTTTTCCCTTTCCTTTTTGTGAAGGAAGTTGATGGATAATCATAGATGATCCTATATCTTCTTTGAGAAATTTCTTTTAGAGATGTTCACATGCATAAGTGGTACACCAAGTTGTTATTTAAAAGTGGCTGGTTACGATATCATAGTCGATATGTAAGACGCAAAAGATAACATTTTAAATCTTGAACGAGTGAATGAAAATCAAGTCTCCTCGAATTTAATTAGCTATAGCAGTCAATGATATCAAAAGCAGACTCGAGTTTTATAGATAAAGGATAATTTATTGTCCTGGATTTCCTATTTCGAACATGTTGATATTAATTATATTCATAGTATTTAAATCATGTAGTACATTTCTCCACGGCATCCAAACATATCTTTCTTATCCATTCACCAATTTTTAAATAGTTTGTTGCTAATATTACTTAAACTACAAGCGTTTAGAAATTATCCGTTAAAATACGTATGTCGATATAAAAGTTGCATCATTGTAATCTATAGCTGTTGTCATGTTAGGTCACTTGACGCTATTTAATTTCTCTCATTTTAATTACTTGTGCAACAATACAAGTTAAGGGGTAAGGTAGAGTTTTAAATCGAGTGGAATGGTGGTTGGCACATCGTCGGCTTTTGACTTCAAACCAGGGAAATATTAATAGAGTTCATTTATGTGGAGGATTAGACCATGTTGGAAGCGCCCCACTGTTAAAGTGACTTCAGCGATATTTTTGGTATTGAAAATAGTAAAAATTGAATATCTTTTCTACACACGTATACCAATTTTTTTACTCTCTGGAACTCCGTAAGCTCATGAAGAAGGTGACATGTTAGCATATTAATGAACTCCCCCATCAAAAACTCCTTAGGGACCTTGGACTTCCTTCACCTGCCTGAGTCATTTTCTAAGGACTCAGGTTTTAAAGATGGTCACACTCAGCGAGGTGCTGGTCCGACTTTTTGATGTGGTGATTTGCGGTTCCAAGGTTGGGAAATTGGAATGATAATCGACTCCATGAGCCATCCCATAAGCCAGGTTTGAGAAATAATTTTGTGGTTATATTGCAAATGGATTTGGATCATGAACTTGGCCAAGACCATATAAAGTGGGTATTTATATCTAAACCTCGTAAGCATAAGGTAAGGATACTATACAAGAGGTATCGCACTTTATGCTAACCTGGAAAAATTAGTACAATCGATTTTCCCTCCCAAATGGACGGTTCTTTGGACTAAAACTTCTTTTGACTTAATGGTACATCAAAGATGTTTGATTACGAGCGTCTTATTACTTTTTCACAGACATTAATATGTAAGTAAGAAGGAACTCATAAGTGTAAATCGCTATGTTTAAACATACATGATTTTCCAATACATCGATACTAAAGTACCATTTGGTTACTGGTACTGGACAAATCAAGGGGTACTGGACAATACAAAAGAAGAAGGACTGGGCAAAAAATATTTTTGTACCACGTTTGGTTTGTTCAGTACTGGACAAGGATTTTTGTACTGTCCAGTATTTGGATTGCAAAGTAT
The DNA here is from genome assembly GCA_037954665.1 of Laguncularia racemosa. Lineage (NCBI taxonomy): Eukaryota > Viridiplantae > Streptophyta > Magnoliopsida > Myrtales > Combretaceae > Laguncularia > Laguncularia racemosa. Next base: position 364,860 of record JBBMOL010000269.1, read on the forward strand.
TGGACTGAACATAGTAGATTTGACAGTTTTGCCCTTTTTAATTACTGGAGAAGGCTTTTTGTGTTGTCTAGTGTTCAAAATTGCAAAGTACTGGACTGAATAAAGTAAAATTGACAAATTTCCCTTTTTAATTATATCATAGTTATTTATATATATTTGATATTATTATAAGGAAAAATGATTTGAAGGTTTAATATATTATTTTAAATATTTTAGGGAAAAAATTATGTTATATTTAATAAAATAATTCATTATTTATGATTTTGAATAGGTTACTGAAAACATGAAATACTTTTACACTGAAACATCCACATATCTATCAACCACTTTAAACAAGTCACTGAAGGACCTAAAAATTCCAAAATCCATCCACAAATTAGATCGATTAGATTGGAACATCAACCACTTTTATATTTCATAAGGAATACTGGTTTCCCCAAAACTCAACCTGACCATTCGGTAGATTCCTTGACTTTGGACCCAATCTCCATTTGCCACAACTACTCTTAAATGCTCCTTAAATTCCAATGGTAATTTTAGTGGTGTTATGTGTCGTGTAAGTTGTGTCCTTATGTGTTGTGTAATGTGGTGTCAGGGTATGTGATGTTGTGGGCAGATTAGTGGGAGTGAGGGGTTGTGAATAATAACAAAAGGAGAGAAAATAGGATGGTGGTTAGTAACCACCCTTGAAACCTGCATTGTACTTAAACAAGAGGAAAAGAAACGAAAAGCAAGCCTATTTTCAATCCAAAAAATTATTTCCTTGAGATCTTAAGTCCTCTCCTAACAAGTCCCCCACTCGGCCACCATAGGGAAGCAAGGACGAAAAACACGCTCCAAAAGAATCGAACTAGATTTCATAATTAATAAACCCGTTACACAAACCTCTAAACGATTCGGTAACAATTTGGTATCAAAGCCGGGCATGGAGGATTTACGGAAGATGCAGCAGCAGTTGGAGACCTTCCTCGCAATGGACCAGGATGATCGAGCTCGAATTGCTTGAATGGAAGCAAGGAAAGATCAATTAGTAGCCCAGATGGACACTCTGTCGCGAGAAGGGTCAATGTCCAAACAACCTGAGCAGGCGTCAGAGGCAGTTGAGGATAACCGAACAGACGGAAGGCAAGAGTGTGGAATGGCGGTGCCCAAGTACATTAAATGGGATTTTCCGAAGTACGACGAACGTAGGGATTCGCTAGCTTGGCTTAATTGTAGTGAGCAGTTCCTCAAACACCAACTGGCGAGGGATGAGGACAAGGTTGAATTGGTGGCATTCCATCTGAAGGGGGACACACAGTTGTGGTATATGAAACTGGAACGTGAACGTGCGATTAGGGATTGGTCGGAGTTTAAGTGACTGTGTGATCTACGGTTTGGTCCACCAGTCCGGAGTAAAAAGATCGGAGAATTATCCAAATTATGCCAATCAACCATAGTGGAAAGTTATCAGCGAAAGTTTGAACAACTATTCGCCCAAATCGCATCCCTCAAACCAGAAATCGAAATCAACATCTTTATCAACGGGTCGAAGGATTTTATTGCTATAGAAGTGGAACTTCACTAGCCCACTAGTCTCTCGGAAGCCATGAATTTGGCATGGTTGCATGAGAAAAGGGGCACGCCGACCAAGGATGACATGGGGGGAGACCACGTCTGCAGGTTACGACTCTAGTGACTACGTAACAACCCTTTGTTAGACAACTGAGTAAACTGAAGATTGAGGACGGCAAGCCAAAGGCCTATGCTTCAACTGTGATGAACCCTTCACAGTAGGACATAAGTGCAAGCAGCTCTTTTGGTTGGAGTGTGAAGAAAAAGAGGAAGAAGTGACCCAGAAGGGTGGGGTTACCATGAAGGCAGTGGCAGAACTCAAGGTCAACATGCTCCATCCCTACGCTGGAGCACACGAGGAGCTCGAGTGAAGGGAGGAGAGATAGTTTCTTAGAAGTCAACGTCGTTAGACCGAAGCAGAAGGCAGTGGGCGGATTGGGCGAGGCGAGATAGAAAGGAAGGGAGGGGTTCATCGAGAGAGTCATGTGGGTCGATGATGTGGCAGTGGGGTCCCAAGAGGGACTTGAAGGGGAGGCTATAGTTTGATGGACAGAATACGACGACTAGAGGTAGGTGGGGGTTGGGGTTTTCTTGTAAGTGTTGTTCCATGGCAGATGTTGGTTCCGACATAGGCTGATTAACAGGAGAAGGAGGAAGGCTAAATTGGGAATTTCGCAAAAAAATAGAGTTTTGTCCAGTGCCGAGTTTTTAGTACCGAATTCCACATGGTACAAATTTATCTCATTTAGTCCAGTACTATATTAAGGTTTTGTCCAGTACTTTCGTCATGGGTGGCAACCAAACGGTGGACAAATTTTTTTGTCCTACCTAGTATCGAATTCTAACGCCAACCAAACGCTACCTAAGTATCTCCTATTTGTCATCACGTTTAGTTACGTGGAAAATATTTAGAGACTGTCGAATGAACTTGTTTACAGTATATATCATAGACATATATGTTAAAAACATAAACAGAGTAAGAAAAATAATCAAATGTGACAGCCTGATAGGTACGATGATATGGTAAATCAAATATGGGAAAATATTGTATTTTTTTATCTTAATTTTGTTTATTTTTATAATTAATTATCTAAAGTTTTAAAGTATTAATTTATTATATATATATTATTTATTTTTTCAATTAATTACCTAAATATTACTTATTTTTATAATTAATTATTCCGTTTGACTATTATAAATAATTTAAAAAAATTCTATAGATAATAAATGAATATTTTTATATTTTAAGTAATTAACTAAAAAATATATAAAATTTAAATACTAAATATTACATTAAAGCTGTAAATATTTTTCTCATTATGCTGGAAAAAGATAAGATAAAATGTGACTTGGAGTCTTCAAATATTATAAGATGCGCAAGGAAATAAAGTTAATTTTTATTTGGTATCCAAATGTCACAGGGTTTGTGGCTTCAGTATGGCATGGACTTGCACAAATCTCCATTCATGTCTGTAATTTGACGGATGGTTGGCATGTAGCTTTTGACATTCCGACAGGCTTAGCATCTTTCTTTCCCTTAACCTAGCTGGCCGGCCTGATCATATGCTTCGTTTATTTTATTTATTTATTTTTCTCCTTTATTAACCAGGCGACTTTCAGTTTATTCACAGGGATTCCTTACCCAAAGAGGGCAGATTTGTTTTTGATTTTCTGAATAATAAAATTATAGTCATATGGTAGAATGAAACACGCGTATCAGGTGTTAATATAAAAGTAAGGGATTGAAATTTTATAAACTTATTAATATTATTACGTGTAATCTACGGATGATATTATAAGGACAAAAAAATAATATTTTAATAGTGTTATAAAATATTTTAAAAAATTAAACAATCTTAATTAATTATTAATTTATAATTTTTAAAAATAAAAAAAAAGTAATTTTAGAGATCGATTTTTAAAGATTGGTATATAAAATAAGAAGTGGATACTAGCACTTGTATAATTTTCCTATTTATAAGTTCGAAACTACCATAGAGATCATCCCATTGATCATAAAATACGTAAATTGGGATAGTATTTTTCTTGTTGTAAACCTCTGCAACCCATTTGGAGCTCATCCCTCATCTGATAGTCATGGCCGCTACTACCGTCGGCAACGCCGAAAGACTCCACATAGTAATGCTACCATGGCTAGCTTTTGGTCACATGATACCATACCTAGAACTCGCCAAGCTTCTTGCTCAAAGGGGTCACAGAATCACCTTCATGTCAACTCCAAACAACATCGACCGTCTCCCAAAACTCCCACCATCTTTATCACCCCACATAACCTTCGTCAAAATCCCATTACCGCACGTACCTAAACTCCCACATAATGCAGAAGCCACCATAGACTTGCCTTACCACAAAGTGCAGTATCTAAAGCAAGCTTGCGACTTGCTCCAAAAGCCCATTACCCAGTTCCTGGAGTCAGCACAACCGGATTGGCTGCTGCACGACTTCTTCACTTACTGGGCTTCACCCGCTGCACGTGAGCTTGGCATTGCCACTGCATACTTCAGCATATTCATTGCAGCAATGTTGTGTTCAGTAAAACCTACGAGCCCCAAGTACGATGACACGGTGGACGACAGGGTAAAACCTCGAGACTTTACCGTTCCGCCGAAATGGGTCACTTTTCCCACCAACGTAGCCTTCCGCTTGTTCGAGATAACGAAAATCTTCGATTCCGTAACTGGTAATGTTTCCGGTGTCTCCGACCTTGATCGGATGATGTTGAGTATGAAAGGAAGCGATGTTGTGTTAGTTAGGAGTTGCTTTGAGCTTGAACCGGAATGGTTAAACCTATTACAGGATCTTCATGGAAAACCGGCTATTCCGGTCGGCCAGATACCAACTACACCTAGTGAATCCGATCCAACAGCGGACACATGGCGGGAAATAAAACCGTGGTTGGATGGAAAAGACCGAGGGTCGGTTTTGTACGTGGCGTTTGGCAGCGAGGCTAAGCCAGCCCAAGATGAGGTTGATGAGATTGCTTTGGGAATAGAGTTATCCGGATTACCGTTCTTCTGGGTTCTCAGGACTCGGCGTGGAAGTGAAGACGATGAGATCATCAAGTTGCCGGACGGGTTCGAGGAGCGAACCAAAGGAAGAGGCGTGGTTTGGACGAGTTGGGCCCCTCAACTCAGTATATTAAGTCATGATTCCGTGGGTGGGTTCTTGACTCACTCTGGATGGACTTCTGTTGTCGAGGCGACTCAGTTTGAAAGATGTCTTATACTCTTGACTTTTCTTGCGGATCAAGGTATTAATGCTAAGGTTTTAGAGGAAAAACAGATAGGATATCTTATTCCAAGGGAGGAACATGATGGATCCTTTACGAGGACTGGAGTAGCCGAAGCTATAAGGCTTGTTATGGTAGGGGATGGAGGGAAGATTTACAGGGACAATGTTAAGGAAATGAAGAAAGTGTTTGGTGACAGGGATTTGCAAGCACGTTATGTGGATGATTTATTAAGTTACTTATATACCCACAAGAAGAAGAAGAGGAAGAATTATTCGGAAGACGACAAAAGTTGAACTTTGTGTGGAGTTTGATTCTCAGGGATTCATTTCTGAAGCATGATCACATGAAAATAAGCTCTAGCTCCCTGGCAACTGCCAGCACACTCTGATTACTGAAGCAAGAATTATAGTTTTTCCTTGTTATGTTGTACTTTAAGCCCAAATACAGTGCATGATTATGATTACTTGTTGCATTGCTGCGTAGCCATTAACATGTAGTTGGAGTAAAAGGTAGGTTCTCACGGGACTATCTATCTTTAGCAGCTCTCTCTATGAAGAGTGCGTTACATAATAAAGTCGTTGTACATTGAGATCTGCATGTGGGGCGGGCGCTTACTGAGTTGTTATTCCTGTAATTGAAACTTGATGATGAGATATGATCTCTTTGCTTATTGGCACGAAAATTCAAGCCACTAAATGCGGTGAAGAAACAGCCAAAACTTACGGATTCACCTTCCGATGTGTTATAGCTATATTCTCTAGTGAATTGTCATTTGGTAAAAAATGAATTTCACTGTGATTTAGTAAAATACTAGAAGGCATGTTGATTATGATGATGATGATGAACTGAAGTTTAACCTGTTTTTCAATTGGAAAAAAAAAAAAAATGCTCCTTGGAATAAGTAATTATTTTGGACATGTTTACAAGGGTCACATATTTCCATGTTGAGCACTCCATTTTTCTTTATAAAGTTGAAGTATTAGTGAGTGCTTAAAATTAAAAGGGTAATTAATCAAGTACTGGTATGTAGTTTTGGATCTCATCAATTTTGTATCTATTATTATTATTATTATTATTATTATTATTATTAATTTTTAAGTATATTGTTGAACATCGGCTATATTCTTTTATTTTGCCGATTTTTTTTTTTTTTTTTTTTTTGCTATTGAACAATGGCTCCTAGCCATTTTATGCTATTTAACAACTACCATTTCTTATTTTATTTTATGTAATTTTTTATTGTATTTTTTCTTTCTTTTTTTTTAAATAGTAAATATGATATTAATATTATATTATATAATATTAATAAAATAATTTTTCACACTTCAAAAATCTTCAAAACATATTTAATGTATTATTTGAAAAATAATGATAATGTGAGACCACAAAAGATTTAAAAAATTATTAAGGAGCTTTGAAAAATAACTATTGATAAAGTGGTGAATTGTTTAAAAAGAAGAGTTACTTAAAATATTGATGTAGCACCCTAAGCACCTCCTTTAAGTACCCATTGATAAACATAATGGTCTTATTTGCTTTCTATTTATTATGCTATAAATATCAAATGGTTGAAATTACAATATGTTTTGCGTTTTTATTTTTCAGTAGTAAGATGGATTATTTATTAAAATTGGCCATGTAGCAATTTTAGCTGTGCATTTAGGCCTGCACTAGGCATTTTGGGGGTTATATTCTAAGTAGTTTAACTGAGACTTCCTCCTCCCCTTCAATCCTTTACAGGTTCCTTTTCTTATTTTTTTTTTTCTTTTGGCTATCATTCTTGTAAAATTAAAATTTATATTGTAAAATTTAATTCAATTGTACTTTGAAAATTAAAGTTTCATAAATTATCATTAAATATTAGATAATTTATGTAGCAAAGTAATTATAACATGTGATCATTTTTTTTAATCAATAGTGGTCCATTTTATTTAATTAAATAAAATAATAATATTGAATATGTTTACGCATCATAACAAAATATATAATAAATAAAAAATAAAAGTTGATCTCTAGCTATCGATTATTGCAATAGAAGCGCCCTATTCAAGTAGGTTAGTGTCGTTTGTGGATTTGATAGGGAAGCACGTGAATTTGCAAAGTACGGGGAAATTGTGAGCTATGGAGGGTGTAGGGATTGTCTGGTGTTGCTACTTTGATGTTCAAGTCAGAAAGTTTAATAGGAGTTAGAAGATTAATAGAAAGCAAAGATACTTAAAGGCTTTAATCTTCTTACCAATAGACGAGTTTAGGTATTATAAGTGGCATAGAGGTACGATTATCGTTAGATATCATGAGGCATATCTTTGGCTAAACATTTGAAGTATTCAAGTAGTGAGAGAATAGGCGATCTTAAAGGCTAACGGTCCGCACTTGAACTTATGATCAAGCTTTTTGTGTGAAATAGAATATAAGTTTAGACTGAAGTTGAGTTTATAGCTGAAATGGACTATTAATATTTGGGATGGTATCTAATGCTAGAAAACATTAAAAGAAAATGCCTTGGATACATTGCCTCTGTTGCTAGAGAACACAAATCCAAGTAGAATAAAAGAGAAACATAAAAGAAGACGATCTCCAGCAACTATATGATTTAGCGTTTCTGGATCTGTACCCGTAAGTAATCTTTGAGTCACCACCACTATCATTTCGTGATGAACAATCATTCTTGTTTCCTCGTGTTTTGTTTGAATATTATATCTTATAATATATTTTATTTCGTGTGATCTTTGCAGGCCATTTGGAGTTAGGCCACGTCACCGTTAAATTCACTGATAACTATTTATTAGTTTTTGTTTTTGGATTTAAAGCATTCAAGTTGTTTAATAATGAATGATGCCTGTTTAGGTGAAAATTATGGTTTACCATCATAAAAGCATTGTTTTCTCACTAGAACAGGACATGTCCGACTCCTCCTTTCATGATGAAAGATTAGTTCTTAGATAACGATGTGTTGCTTCTCCAAAGTCCTAACAAGCAATAATGTAGGCGAGATTTGGTACGTGGGCTTTGAATAATCTAAATAGAAAATTCTTTTTGTTATCTAAATTGCAAACTATATTGAGATGAGAGTGACTAATAATTACACTTAAATTGAGAAACATAGGGTGGTAAATTTCACATTGTGATTGGAGTGTTGCTTCTGCCCCTATCTTTAGAAATGATATAAAAGCAGATATAAAGATGGATTTATATTGAACAAGGAGAATAATCAAATTCCAAAATTACTTTTATTCAATAGATTTTCCGACGTAATTAATAGTGAAGAATCATAGTTCTTAACTATGGGTTACTATCTCGTAGGAAAAAAAGGTTTTAATTACTATAGAATAATATTCTACATGGTAAAAAAAAAGGTTTTTACAGTCTAAAAAGGGAGTAATGGCTCTCATCAATTAGAAAAAGAATAAAAGCCCACAACCTAAGGATGACTTTGGGAGATATCACCACTGTCCTTCAATCTATCAACTGATAAGGTCCGTTATTGATCTATTTCTCATAGGATAAATCGTAAATACATTTTTTATATTTACTTCACAATTACTTCATATGTACTTAACTTTTTATGGTTAAGATTATATATTTAGACTCTCAATTCTTTAAAAAAAATGTACCAATAGACTCTTAGATGCCCATTTTTGGGGTCTAAATTCACCCTCGTTTTTCTTTAGATAATCAACCATAAATCCTAATAAAAGTTATAAATTCATAAATCATATCACAAAACAATAAATAAAACAAATAATCACAATTTCCACCATCTCTCACATCCATATCACCATCATTATCTTCTTCTTCATCAATGTCAACATCATCATGAGGTGTACTACTACCAATGATTTCCATATTTTCTAATTCCAAATCTTTTGAAGTTCCCATTTGCATTTCAGCTTCAACATTATCAATATCATGAATGTCCAAATCATCTGGGATTGGAGACTTACTTCCAAGACTCTCCAAATTCACATAGGCACCAATTTCCTCCTCCTCTTCCTCATCTTTTTCTTCATCCCTTGCACGTGGAAGGATATGCAACACACTCTTATTCTCATTTGATGAGTTAAACACATTTTCTTCTTCAACTATCCATTCATCATTAGATGAAAAATCTTCAATATGAAAGTAGAAGTATTGGCAATGCATATTTCTTTCCTATTTCTTAATTTCAAGTTATGCATTACAAATATTAAATTATTCATCTTTTGTTGATGTAGCCTATTCCTCTTTTTGGTGTGGACTTGAAAATGAAAAATTATATATATAATTTTATAAGATTCATAATCCTAATAATATATAAAATCAAATAAAAGAATTATTTGTATCGTACAATTTCAAATGTATTCTAATTACGCTCACAATTTGAAGAACTACAAGTCAAACTTAAAACACGAATAGCAACCTTTTGTAGTTCTGGGCATTCATCTCCATGTGAATCCTACTATTCAGCTAGAGTTTTTTCGTCTCTTGCTAACCTTGTAGTTTCAATATCAAATAGTTCATTAGCATCCTTAAATCTTTCAAGCTGTATATCAATTTTACACCTTTTAGTTGGATTAGAAACCATACGCTCTATGCAACCATATAATCCAATCTTAACATCAATATCAACTTTAAAATTAGGATTATAATGGTAATGGGGATTCAAATAATAAGCTGTAGCATGCAATGGTCTATGAAGTTGAAGCTCCTATCTCTTGTCAATAATCTTAAAGATAGGTCCATAATTACATTAAATAAATATGATTTCAATTTATAAATGAAACTTTAAAATGAACACTAAAGAAAAAAAAATATATAGCTAATAAGTTGAGATAGATATTACATTTTCTTCACATTGTTGAAATTTGCTTTAATTTTCTCTTTGGCACAATCCATTTGTGGATAAATAAAACTCATAGCTGGTTGTTCATCAAAATCCACTAATATGAGCACTTTAATAAAGGGAAATGCAGCTTTAAGGCAAATAATAATATTCTTTCAAAATCTACTATCTAAAACCACCTATTGAATCCACTTTTCATCACTTGTGGTTGAATAGTTACAAGATTTCTAGTGAGTTGAAGTGAACATTATCATCAGTACACCCTTCAACTCACTAAGGCAACCTAATGTCAAATAGAAAGTGGCAAAACGTGTTGCACAGGGTCTAACCAAGTCCCTCCCTTTAGTGTATCTCCTCAAGATTGAGATAAGTATAGTTCTAGAATAAATATATGTAGTAATTCACTTCCCTTTTGCAATTGTTCCATGATGGATCTTCAAATTCTTCTCAAAGTCCTCTAAGATCAAATCAATACAATGTGTTGCATAAGATGTCCAATACAAGCATTTTCGTTTCTTCATCAAAATTCCCCTGCTACTTTATAATTTATTGTGACTTGTGAAAGAACTAAGAAGTGAACAGAGTTGCGAAGGCTAAAGACGGGTATGAAATGAAGATGAAGAATAGACAGAGTTATAGCTAGCCTAGAAGCTTCAAGTAGAACATAAAAGATGCCAAAATGAAATGAACACATAACTACGACCTGGGCTAGGCTTTTTTCAAACTTGGTGGCCCATTGTAGTTTTGGATTTGGATTGAAATGGTGTAGGACTTGCAGTTTAACTAGAATAAGTTGAAACATAATGTAACTTGCAATTTTAACGATTCCACCAGCAGAATTGTGATTTTACTATGATTTTACCTTCAAACTGATTTTGTATGTGAGTTGACAATGAGTATACTCACAAACTCGTAAACTCGTAGAAAAGTACAAGTTAACTCATGATTTTGACAACCATGCTTCATAGCTTCAAGGCTAGTACCATAACTGCCAACTCTAAGTCATGAGTTGATTAATTCTTCTCATATGACTTCAATTGGCAAGATGAATTTGCTATTACTTGTCCACTTTACATCAACACATACCCCAACTCATGAACTAAGGTATCATTGTACACTATAAACTCTTCTCCATTCTTGAGTAATGTTAAAACTAACACTGTCATAAGTTTCTCTTTGAGTATCTGAAAGTTAGCGTCACATCTGTCATCCTATTCAAATCTTACATTCTTCCGTGTCGGTTTGGTGAGAGGAGTTTCTATTTTGGAAAGCCCTTCTACAAATCTTTTATAGTAGTCTGTTAGACCGAGGGAGCTTCTTACCTTTGTAACTGTCTTCGGTTTATGCCAATCCACTACTGCTCTCACCTTTTCAGATTCTACAAATATCCCATTTTTATTAACCATATGACCTAGGAAAACTACTTGTTCCAACCATAATTCACACTTATTGAACTTAGCATACAACTTTTCTTCTTGTAACCTACCCAATATTAGCTTCAAGTGCTCTGCATGCTTTTTAGTACTTTTAGAGTATATCAGGATATCATCTATGAAGATGATTACAAACTTATCTAGAAAATGCCTGAATACTCTATTCATTAAATCCATGAAAGTAGCTGGTGCATTCGTTAATCCAATGGGCATCATCAAAAGCTCATAGTGCTCATATCTAGTCTTGAATGCTATCTTCTAAATGTCTTCTTTTTTAATCCTTAATTAATGGTAGCTTGATCTTAGATCTACTTTTGAGAACACTTAAGCTCCATGGTGATTTTGTAAAATACTAGAAGGCATGATGATTATGATGATGAACTGAAGTTTAACCTGTTTGTCAATTGGAAAAAAAAAAGAGTGCACTTTGGAAATAACCAAAATGCCCCAATATTTAAGTTGTTTTTAGGGCGCTTCATTCTCATTCTCCTTCTTCCCCTAAAAATTTTGGCTAAATAATATTTCGAAATGAAATCACGTTACCACACATGTTGCTATTATATTAGTTTATGTCTATTTAAGTTCTTGATAGAATTCTTACCGTAATACTCTTGGATGTAGCATATATAATTTAATCTATTGATTCCAATACACTTGATACGATCCCCTGGGCATGTCAACAATCCATTAATTTCTCAATTATTCCAATGCATCATTCCATTTGCTTATAGTTCATATTGTCAATTTCCTATCTAATGTGTGATCTGTCAAATCTCCAATGCTTTTATGATGCGATAGAATTCTTATATGCCTTGGCCGATTACTAGATTTGGAGCCTGAGGTTTAGCTAATCGAGTTTAAAGAGTATTGACTGAGTCACTGTTTGAGAAGACCGAGCTTTTTTTTGTCTACGTATTCAACAAAATTCAATGTTATTTAAGTAGTGCTATTGTAGGCTATAAATCGGAAGACCCTGCGGCTGCTATATCAAATCTGCTACACATGTAAAAAATGATGATAAATTCCGTTGTTAATAATTACTAAAATAAATATAAATAATTATTGATCATTACTAACGGGTAACAACAAGTCAAGGTGATTTAGCAGCAGAGAGAAGTGTATTAGAGTCGCTTGGACACAATTTCTGAGAAGAAGCTAGTATAGGTTTAAGTCTTAATTTGACTGTTTTAGCCTGTATTCTTAAATGAGGAATATGAATACTGATAATAAAGACGGTGATAGTATGTGTTACACATTGCATATATGAAGCTGGGCAATGCTGGAATAAGGCTGGGTGTGAAGGCTAAGGTTTGTTTCACCTATAATGCGTATAGGGATATGGTTGGAAGTGTGTGAGACCATTTATGGCTAAGGCGTATGTTTCACCTATAATGCGTATAGTGGTATGGTTGAAAGTGTGTGTGTGAGACCATTTATGGCTAAGGTATGTTTCACCTATAATGCGTAAAGGGGTATGGTTGAAAGTGTGTGAGACCATTTATGGACCTATCCAGGTATCCAAGTTGGTTCACTGGGGTGCTAACTTATTCGGCTCACTATGACTTTGCTTCTTGTTTGATGTTTTTGTGTGACTATATTTTATGAGGATTGAAAAGTGGCTTGGTCTTCCGGTGTCTATGTTTGTCTGTTACATGAGTTCCCGATATGTGTGAACTGACAAGTACTAAATGCTATGATTTATGGCTACTTGTATGTCTGTGGCTAGTGAATTGTGGAATGCCATTCAATGAATCGAAAAATAAACATGAACCGTATTTTTTGGCAAAATGTGGTTCAGTCTAGAACTGAATTGATCGGTGTTTTGCCCATCCTTATGTGCACATTGCATGAATGCACTGGATGGACGCAGGCAATTTACCTTCGGCCTTTCGGTGCCGCAGCATGCTCTTAGCACCGACCGGTTGAATCATAACGGAGGGCAAAAAATGGGAAGAAACGTCAGCAGGATAAAATAAATTGCCCTGCAACTTCAACATACAAGGGTTCTTACTTCTTAGACTTAACTCATGTACAGTACTAACTAGACAAGACAAGATGCATCTCAATGATCAAATAAAAGCACAAAAAGTGTAAAGGAATTCATTTTTGTTGTTTTTTCTCCTTTTTCCTCTTCATGTATTCATAAATTGCTCATGATGGCCAGTTCCTATACCAACCAGCCCATGCGGAGACTAAACCACTTATCCCCAATGTCACAGCATGGTTACAGAACGGGTTTGGTTCAATATCTGCTATTGCAATGATAAGGTCTGCTATATTTGCAGCCACTGCCATCAATCTCATTATCCTATCTGCTCTTATTTTCCGAATATTTTCATTGGCTTCTTTGATTGCCTTTGAATCCCCATCTTCATCTTCTTTTTCTCTTTTCGATTTAGCAAGTAATAATTTCCTCTCTGCTTCAAGTCCCTGCTTCATCAATATAAAGTCCGCTATTACGAAGAAGATATAGCCAAAGGACTCACCAAATGCTGATATAAAGCTCATTCTCCTCGCTAACTTAGCATCCAAAGTTCCAATTCTCGACAACCAAAGAAAATGGTCGAAAAAGAAATACACCATTTCCCCCGCGTTGGATAGAACGGCTAAGACCCGGAAAGTAAGGGTCGAACCCGGGTTTCGTCGAATGGCATTGAAGCCGGTGAGAAACCGGCCACTTCGGAAGGCTTTTCGGCCGAGACCGGAAGCAACCTCCCATTGCTTGGCTCTATGGGCTAAGTCCGGGTGGGTGGTGTCGAGATGCCAGTGCACTATCTTTGAGACATACTGAAAGGTCTTGACAAGCTTGTCGATGCCATCTCTTTTGGCAAGGAAGATGACCAACTTGTCGACTGTGTCGTTCATTCGTAAAGAGGTTCTAGAGATTTGGTGGTGGTGGAGTTTTGAAGAAGGGGGAGCTCATAATTAAGTAAACTAGAAGTTTTTGAGAAAACATGCAAAACCATTAAAGGAGAACCATGAAAGGAGTGTTTGGATCAAATTTTTTTGGGATGTGAGAATTTGGATAATAGTCGTTTGGTCATGCACAATCCGCAAATTTTAGCCAATGAAGTTGTGTACTTGTCTTGTGTTTTGTTTTACTTGCTTTTGGTCTGCGAAATCTGACCGTTGCCTTAGCTGTCAGCTCCTTCAACTAATTTTTATTTTTATTTTTGTTAGAGCTGTTTCGGCCATTGATTAAAACTTAACAGACAAAATGAGACGACTAGGGAACCCATCGCATCAATAATTAAGAAAAAAAAATTTACATTTTTTATATCACTGCTTTTATCATGGGTTTTGTATACATGTGTTTTTATTATCACTCTATATGCTATTGTTAGTCAGCTATTAAAGAAGAAGAAGAAGAAGATTGTCAAAATAAATACCCTCCCATTGTCTTTCCTGCCAAACCAAACAAAAATACACCCCTTTTTTCCTTTGCTTCCAAATTTTGACTTGCTTTTCATAGGAATTGAAATTTTAGAATTAATTCCTTGTATCTATAGAAAAAACAAAGTACTTTTTTTTTTTTTGTATTATAATAGTTCCTTTCTTTCTTTCTTATTTTTTTTTAATGCAATATATAAGTTTGATGTGTTTGGAATAAAAGAGACTTGGAAATAGGCAATGCCTATTGTACCCTCTTCAAATTCTAATTCACTTGCCATTACTTCATCAAGACCATAAAGTAAAAGACCATCGAAGTTTCATTTTAGCTAAGAATTGAGTGATTCAAGAAGCATATCTATAAGGAATTTTGATACAAGAAAAATTATAGAGAATGCAAAAATAAAACTATAAAAGTCAAGATAAAAAAATAGTTTAAGATGTACTTTGTCCATCTCAAAAGTTTAATGAAAATCATTGAAACAAAATCTTTTTTGCTTAACCAATGAAAAGGCGCCCCATTTAGCTATCAAGGTCAATGAAATTGCACTGCATCATCACCCCAATAACTAATGAGAGAGTATCATGTGGCATCTAAGGACCAATAGGATCATGCCATATCAAATTTACAAGAACCAATCAATTGATGACAAATCAAACTTCACCACGTCATGATTAAATGTGTCATCAAGGCTTTTATAATCATGACACTTCATCCTAGTAGTTTAGCACCTAAACCCCCCAAGATGATGCCACATCGTCATTTATGACACTTAGAAGCATCAAATGAAGGAAACTGGGCAAAACTTATATTTCAACAACCCTTACCTTTTTACAAATGCCATCAAAACATTCAAAATGTAGCCCTGTGCATCTACACATATCAAAACATTCAAAACTTAGAAAAAAAAAAACTCTTCTAAACTTTAGATAGAAACGATAATAACAAGGAAACCATAAAGAACCAATGCAAACCCTATTGTAGTAGCCCCTATTCCCTTGATTTTGCATCACCACACCACCTCCGTACTCAAAGTAACATAACTTTACTTTGAAGAAAGTCCTTGCCTTTTGATTTCACCTACCCAAGAAACCGAGAACACTTTCTCAATGTTTAATTCACTTACATTCAAAGTTAAGCTTCTACAGGCTTTTTGACAAGTTAGAAAGCTAGGAGTTCTAGTTAAACAAGGGTTACTACTACTACTACTACTACTTTTCTTCTCATTTTCTTGTGTATAAGTGCATTCCTTGCCAAAAGCCAAGTTCCTAAGTTCCTTAACCATAGATTTCTAAGATAAAGTATTAAAGCCACATAAAATTAATGTTAATCGAAGAAATAAGAATTTTTGAGCCATAAAAACCTAAAGAAACTTGATAAAACCAAGCTTATATGGTTTGATGATATGGATGAAAAACTAATATTGAGATTAAGTTGGGTTTATAACATTTTAGATATGGTTATATTCAAATTAATGAAAAGAGGAAGAGTTTTCCCTTATGGTCGAGACTTATGAAAGTACTTTTGTAATCTTAACTTTCATATAAGTTGATATTTAAGTTGCAACAATGAAAGTATGTTTTGTAGCAATCATTTAGATAAAACATTTACTAAATTTGGATAACTAATGAGAGAGTTAAGCCTGTTAGAACTTTCATGGGCAAAATAGTAAAAGCATATGTAAGTTGGCTATGTCTTGGTAGTCCAACCCATTTTAAAGTTGAGTTATCTTATTTCAATTGAAAAGGATTTGAAGTAATGATTATGTGGATATCAAAGTCGTTGAAATCGGATTTCAAATGAGAAATGTTTTGCTACTATATGATAGAAAGGTAATGCAATAAGTTGGTGATAACCTTAAATATTTATCTTATGAATATTACAAACACTATTAAGAAAATGAACCTTGATATTCATTGATAGGGCTGCCAAGTGAAGAGAACTTCTAACTTAAGGAATAAGTTAGTTGAATCCCAATCTAGGTCATTGATTTTATGCTTTTCCCTTTAGTACCCTTTTTCAATTCTCTTAAATGAATTTCTATAGCCTGGTATGATTATTTTTATATTCAGTATGAGTTGTATGTGATCTTGGGTTGGTGAATAATCTATGAATTCTTTTATTCTTTATCCTTGATTAGATGTGGTTGATTTGATTGATAATTATAAATGGGATTAAGGTATTGTAAACACCCCATTTTTGCCCTAATGATTAATAAGAATCAACAATAATTAATTTCCAATTTTTTCCATTTTTTTAATTTAGCAGAAAAAGGAAAAATATTCAAAAAATAAAATAAATAGCAAAAATACATCAATTTTGGAAAATAATTGCAGAAATGGCAATAAAAAGGGTTAAATAATTTTTACAAATTTTTGAAATTTCAAAAAATACAAAAAAAAAAATTGCATTGCATATATGCAAATTGCGAAAATAATAAAATCGCGAAAGTGGGCTAGCCCAGCTAGTCCAAACCTTGGTCTGATGCGCGTGCGGGAGGGCTCGGTCAGGGGTTCGAAACGCGGGGGAAGCAAAATCCGCATTTTGCAAATTTTTTCTCTACTTGGGACACGTGTCAGCAGTCAATTGGCTGGAGCGAACGCACGTGCCGAGCGAGTGATCATCTTCAACTTCCGTCCGAGATCGTCGGCGAGGAGAAAAATCCGAATTTCGGCCGTTTTGATTCAATTTTTTGCACAAATCCAACAGATCTTCAACAGAAATAGGATAAACATCATCCAATTGGAATCATTTGAAATAGACATGCTTGTCTTAAGAAAGTGATTTTGTCAAGATACCTGCCACTTGCTCATCTGTACTACAATACTTCAAGATGATTGAATCATTTGCAATTAGCTCTCGGATGAAGTGAACTCGTATATCAACATGCTTAGTTCTTCCATGGTAAGCTGGATTTTTCGCCATTGCAATTGCTGATTTGTTGTCACAATAAATCTCAATTGCTTCCATTTGATGTTGGTGAATGTCTGTAAGGATTCTCCTCAACCAAATAGCTTGACACGCTGATGCCATTGCTGCTCCATATTTAGCTTTTGATGTTGACAAGGCGGTAGTAGGTTGCTTCTTTGAACTCCAACATATGGCAGCTGATCCAAGTCTGAATGCATAGCCTGATGTGCTTCTCCTATCATCCAAACAACCAGCCTAATCACTGTCACTATATCTAATTAACTTAAGCTTCGAAACACGGCCATACCATAGTCCGAAGTCCACCGTTCCTGCAATATACCGTAACACTCTTTTGGCAGCTCCAAGATGATGTTTTGAAGGACAATTCATAATCACTCCTACTGCAAAGGCAATATCAGGACGTGTGTGACTCAAAAATATTAATCCTCCAACTAAACTTCTACAATACTTTGCATTGGCCGGATTTGTTCCATCATCAACCTGCAATTTGTCGCTCAGATTCATTGGCGTGGCTGCAACTTTACAACCTGACATATTGAACCTCCTCAACAAATCAACTGCATACTTTCTTTGTGATACAAAGATCCCATCTTCGACTTGCTTCACTTCTAACCCAAGGAAATAATGTAACATGCCTAAATCTGACATTTCAAATTTCTTTTTCATGCAGAATTTGAACTCATTAATAAGAGAAGAAGAAGAACTCATATAGATAATATCATCTACATAAAGGTAAACAATGAGGAGATCATTGTCATCTTGTTTCTTTAGATACAAATTGGGTTCACTCTTACTTCTTTCAAATCCATTCTCACACAAATATGAGTCTATTTTGTTGTACCAAGCTCGAGAAGCTTGCTTTAACCCGTAGAGAGCTTTTCTCAATCTATATACACGATCTTCCCTGCCCGTGACCACAAATCCTTGAGGTTGTGATACATATACTTCTTCTTTCAATTCACCATTTAAGAAAGCAGACTTGACATCAAATTGAAACACATGCCAATTCATTTTAGCAGCTAAGGCGAGAAGAATTCTTACAGTTTCAAACCGTGCAACAGAGGAGAAGGTGTCTTCATAATCCACGCCTTATTGCTGCGAATAACCCTTTACAATGAGCCTCGCCTTATGCTTTTGGATGCTGCCATTTGCCAGATACTTTGTTCGAAATATCCATTTCACTCCTATAACGTTCTTGCCTTCTGGTAGCGTGACCAGTTCCCATGTCTCATTTCTTTGAATTGCTGCAATTTCTTCTTTCATAGCTCCTTGCCATTCTTCCTTTACAGCTGCTTCTTCAAATGTTGTTGGATCAGCTACATATAGTGCTTGTGTTGTCTCGTACAATTCTGTTAGTGGCCTGTACTTCCTTGGAGGACTATCATCTGATGAGGACCCTTCACTTGACAAGCTTGAAGTAGATGAGCTTAGAGACGCCACTGGAGATGAACTTGAGGAGGGTTGTTGTACTTCAATTTGTGGATGTCCACTTTCAGTTGGAACTTCGAATTGAATGTTGTCTGATTTTTCATGCCAAGGCCAACTTGCTTCTTCATTAAAGATCACATTCCTGCTGATTATCACTTTGGCACTAATGGGATTATACAGTCTATATGCTTTTGATTAATTGCAATAGCCAATAAAAATGCATTTTGTAGATTTATCATCAAGCTTTCTACGATTATGTGAATCAATCAAAGCATAAGCTACACACTTGAACACTTTCAAGTGAGTTACCCACAGTTTTCTCCCACTCCAAGCTTCATATGGTGTCATGTTCAAAATAACCTTCATTGGTGAGAGATTCAGCAAATGGATAGCTATTGCAATGCCTTCTGCCCACAAATCATTTGGAAGTCTTTTGCCTTTTAACAAACTTCTTGCCATCTCAACAATGATACAGTTCTTCCGCTTAGCTATGCCATTTTGCTCCGGTGTATAAGGAGCTGTCAGCTGCCTATATATGCCTTCTTGTTCACAGAAATGCACGAACTCACGAGATAGAAACTCACCTCCTCTGTCTGTTCGTAATATTTTGATGAAGCTTCCACTTTGCTTCTCCACAAGTGCCTTGAATTTCTTAAACACCTCAAATGTTTCAGACTTGGATTGCAGAAAATACACCCAACTGAAGCGGTTGTAATCGTCTGTGAACAGCAAGAAATATCTACTCCCACCAAGTGACATTATTTGCATCGGACCACACAAATCAGCATGAATAATTTCAAGAATACTGGATGCCCTTCTAGATTTCCATATACGGAATGGTTTCTTACATTGCTTGCCATATACAAAGCCCTCACACATATCTAATGACTCTATTTTAGGCAAGCCAAAGACCATCTCCTTTTGACTTAACAATTTCAGACCCTTTATATTCAAATGCCCATACCGTAAATGCCACAAACTAGAATCATTATTCTCCTTAACAGTAACCACATGCTTTTCAACATCAAAGACTTCAAGTGGAAATAATTTATTTGGTGTCATGTGAACATTAACTATGATCTGATTTGATTTTTTATCTCTAATTACACGTGAAGCATCATCAAACAAAATTGAATATCCACTAGCCATGAGTTGCCCAATACTCAATAGATTCTGAGATAATTTAGGGATAAAGTAAACATTATAAAGGAGCTTAACATTACCATGACCACTGCTGAAAGCCACGGTTCCTTTGCCTTCTACTTGCATTTGATTATCATCACCGAGTCTCACCTTCTGCTTAAATGACTCGTCGAGCTCCTTGAACAATGGCTTCACCCCTGTCATATGGTTAGAGCACCCACTATCTAAGAACCAGATGTTGGTGTCTGATGTGTGCCCTTGATAAGCCATGAACAACTTAAGTTCCTCCTCCTCTTATTCTGCATAACTCGCTTGTCTCTCTCTCTTCCAACATTGAGCCTTTACATGTCCAAACTTCTTGCAATAATGACATTGAACATCAGCCCTATTCCTTCACCGTTGCTGCTGCTGCAACTGAGGATTCTACTCTACACCTCATCCTCTGCCATGACCACTACGACCAGGAAATCTGCCTCTACCACGTCCCCAACCAAATGTACTCCTTTTGTGATTAGATACCTCTCCTTTCACATGGAATGCCTTCTCACTACTTTTCGCCTTTGCTTTATTCAATCTTGCCTCATGAGATTGTAGAGATCCCATTAATTCATCGAATGAATATGTTGCAAGATCTTTGGACTCTTCAATGGCTGCGACTACGTGATCAAACTTCGGTGTTAAGCTCCGTAACACCTTTGCAACTGTGGTTTGATCAGAGATAGCTTCTCCATATGACTTCATATGATTAACAATTCCTGCTACACGAGTCATAAAGTCTTGCACCGACTCTCCACTTTGCATTTGCAAAGTTTCAAAATCACGACGGAGAGATTGAAGTTTGATGGTGACTACCTTAGATGAACCTTGAAATGCCGTTTTCAGAGTTGTCCAAGCTTCTTTAGCCATGTCTACTACAGCAATCTTCGAAAATATTGACTCGTGAACAGTTTGTTGGATGAAGAATAATGCCTTGTTATCCCTTTTCTTGTTTTCTTTTAGCCTGGCCTCTTCATCCGCATCTTGATAGCCATGTTCAACCAAGTCCCATAAATCTTGCGACTTGAACAGGGTTCTCATTTTGATGCTCCAAAAATCGTAGCATTCACCTGTAAAGATAGGAATTGCTAGTTGAGACAGATTCACAACATTGTTGGTTGCCATGTGTTTCACGCCCGGTTTCAAACGAACTTGGCTCTAATACCAAATTTGTTGGGGAAAGTTGCAGAACACGTAAAAGAAAATGGAGCAAGTAAAAGATTGTGTGCAGATCTTTAGAGCAAAAACAACCTCATTCCATAAAATAAGTTTTGTTTCTTAAATAGGCTTTACATAATAACTAACTAACACATAAATAGGAGATTATTTTGTCATTAAATCTGATGTTTATCTAAGTTAAAATTGATGAATAACAAACTAAGATAAACTTAAACAAACTAATATATCTTTTTGAATCATCCTTCAACAATCTTTACATAATCTATGAGGGGGGAAGGCGGTCGATGTTCCGGGGGGGCGGACACGAAGGAGATCCGATGGCCCTTTCGGGCAATCTGTTTTGCCATCTTCAAGTATGGCATCATGTGACCAAATGCTAGCCATGGTAACATCACAATGTGAAGCTGAGAGTCTTTGTTAGCCATGGCAGATAACAAGTAGGACCAAAGAATGAAACAGAAGGTGATGTATTGCAAGTTAGGAGTGACATAAATTCAGCAGACATATAGAGTCAGAATCAATGAAGGCAAGACACCAAAAGGCGTGAATCACGTGAGTGGAATACTGTATTGATCGGCACACTTACACACGTGCATGGAGATCATTATCGACAGTACAATAATATATCTGAGTAAATGCCCATTTGTTTCTTGTAAGCGAGTTTGAGATTTGAAGAGTGGCGAAAGCATGCTAGTTCCTTATGTTTGTAATCTGTACACTGTCTAGTATTAAGTTACATTTATTTGTATAATTTCAATATAAAGTAAATTACACTTGGAATGTTTATAACTTTACCTTTTTCATTTTTTTTTTTCAATTACAATCCAAACCTGACCACTTCATGGGGAGATTATGAAGTAACAAGGATTTTGGCACAGTTTTTACTTTATATATACTATACCTTTATTCATGCTTGTCACATTTATTTACTAGTCATGTGTATGTTTTAAATTGGTCAACGATATATCAATTGAAAGTAATAATATTATTAAATATATTTAATTATATAATATAATAATAATTTTACATAAAAATTGCATTATTCCACCATGTAATTACAACCAATTTCAGCCATCCCAAGCCGGGGTGATCAACGCACACAATCACATGTTAATAAAATCATCTGAAAACAAGATGGCTGAAAGTAAATCCAACCAATTTTCTTCTTGAAAATTAATAACTCTAACTCGACTTCTTAAAAGCCATTTCGGTTGCGTGGAGAATCTTACTTTGAATTTTTACGAGATACCTGGTGTTTCAGTATAGGCTATTTCTAGAAAGATGTATTCAATCACATGTACATAAAAAATTAATTAATTAAATCAAAATAAATTTAATAATAGGAATCGTCATATCGCTGAAGTTCAGCTAAATCCAAGCAATTTCATTCTTGAAAGTCGAGTTCTTGGAAATTAAAAAAGAAAAAGAATAAAAAAAAAAGAAGCAAGAGGTCATGTGAGACATTACACAGCGACGGCAGATCAAGTGAGGATACAGAGCAGTGTTTTGCATGGTGCTAATGTAGATACCCGTATGTATATATATAATTAAATCATTATGTAGACATCATAATTATAATAACGGTGGCTTTTTTATGAAATATAAAGACATCAAATGTAATACGAAAGAGGCATGGTAGGCAAAAGTTATTAATA
This sequence comes from Laguncularia racemosa, assembly GCA_037954665.1. Lineage (NCBI taxonomy): Eukaryota > Viridiplantae > Streptophyta > Magnoliopsida > Myrtales > Combretaceae > Laguncularia > Laguncularia racemosa. The sequence goes on from JBBMOL010000269.1 coordinate 387,685, forward strand.
ATAAAACAATACTAATAGTTTAAAATAGTGATTTTTGATAATATTCTAATAACCAAAAGTTAGTACCAAATAGACACTATTAACCTAAACGTGTATCAAAGATGTATAATAACCATTTTTTTTTAAAATTATATATTATAATGGAAGAGTGAGAAGAAAGCTTTAGAATTTAAATAGGGATTTCCATGAAGGAGTCACTTCATAACATAAGTCTATAATGGTTTGTCTTATATCCAACCACTTATTTAACTATCAACAAATTTAGCCAATGACAATTAACTTGCTATCAAAAATTACAATGGGCCTTTTAATCATGAATTGTTATAAGGGGATGTTTAACTAGAACCAATTAATTACACATTTTTAGTTTGATGAATAAAATAAGATAGGAATAAAATTTTAATTTTTAAAAAATAAATTAAAGAAATAATAAATATTCTTTATATTTTCTTTAGAGTATTATGGATACTTATACAAAGATGTTGAAAAAAATTAAAAAATAATTTTTTTTTTAATTTTATAAAAAAATAGTAATTCCTTATTTTAGAGTAATAGTATTATAGCAATTCTAGGATATATAAAAATAGATCGCGAGTCAACCAAACGTATCATGATATCTGCTTCTCTACTTAGAAGGAACCTGTCCTCAAAAGGTTCTTCTCTTGTAATTTCACTCACTGTAACGACGTCAAGACACGGCAACCATCCGCCCCACCCAGCCCAGCATGGAGATCTTATTCTTCTCTCGTAAACCCACGCCAGAAAGTCGTCCTAAAGAAGACCAAAAAAAAAAATTTCATTGCAAGCATCTCCTAGAGATGGCGGTGGACCGGATTGGAGCAAATTTCCACATTATATTTATTACCACGAAGCTTATAGTACCTTAGCGATGCACCTTAATTTAATACCTTCTTATTTGCAAATTAAATAGAGTTAACTCAAATGATATAAACTGATAAAAGAGTCTTAAAAAACATTAACAATGAGAAAGATTAAATTTTAAGACGTACAAAATGTATTTTGTCTAATGTATTTTTACACAAATTCGATTCAACAGTAGCGAAGTCGAGCTTGAGCATGAACTATTAATATACTTTATCTAATCGAGCTTCAACTTATTCAACTCTATAAGTTCAGAGACTTAATAAAACTTAGAGTCAATCTTAAGTATGCATCGAATCTAATCAAAATTAATTGAGTTTTGAGTTTTAATATAAATTAATTAAAGGAACATTAAATTTTTTTTCATTTGGCCTCAATGAAATTATTAAAATGAAGCTTAAACCGATTGAATATCATTCTAAGCCTTTAACTTGAGCTTGGTGATTACCACTTAAAATTAAGCTAACGTCAAGAACTTAACCTCATCAAGCTTTAGTTGAGGGCAACGTTGAATTTTCAAGTTGTTCTCCATAGTTTTGTCTTGATTAACGGATCGATTACACTCTCAATTAAAGCTAAATCCGAAAGAATCCAACATAGATGATCCATAATAGTAAAAGCATGCTCAGACTCTTAATTTGTAATTTGTAAGCAGGTGAGGAAGTATGTCTGAGTTAATTTATCATATTAAAATTATATTAACGAGGGCAGCCACAGTTCGATAACTGCCATATTGCTTACTTTCTGCATTATATTAAATGAAAGTAATTAAAGACTCGTAGTGGATTTTGGTTTATAGCATCCATATTTAAAAAAAAAAAAATCATAGATTTACTTTAAAAAATTATGTGGTGCGAGTGCTATATATATAATAATACAAACATGCGCTCTTCTTATTGTAGGTTTATACAAGTATAGATGGTTGTTCTACACTTTAATGAAATGATATAGCGTTTAAAAAGAAATACAATATTCAAATTATAGTAATGTATCATGATGTACCAAAAGCTGTGATATTTTGTACTAAATCAAGCAAACCATCTTATGTAAAGACATGTTTCTAGGACACAATTCCAAAAAAAAAAGAAAAAAATTATTGATGGCAAAATGGTATTAATAATAAAAGGGTACAAATGACAAAGATAAAGAGCTATAAATGGCTAAAAGGTACCACTAATGAAAATATATAAGTGACGGAAATACAAAATTGTGAAGGGTTAAAATGTATTACTAATAAAAAAGTACGGCTAACAAATGTTTTGAAAATTATATATAAAAATGATATATGTAGTCATCTACATGGCTAACTCAAAAGGGTTACTAAGATGGTAATTTTACTTGTATATTATAGAGGGCTAAATTTGATTTATGAGCTTCTAACCTAATATTTTAATGGATTCGACATTTTGAGTCAAAGTGACAGGGTTTAGAGAGTCAAGCCTATGTATATTGGGATAATTATGAGAGATTTAATATGTTGAGTATAGAGTATAGTTCATTAAATTGGTTGATCCAATCCAACCTTTCTTAATAAGGCTCAGACATAAAAATCCTTCAGTGGACCTAACCTCATTAGAAGCTCATGTAAAGGTCCATACATTTATAACTATTGATCGCCATCAACATCTAACAGATGAGGTTCATGACCAAATCCAATAAATACCCATAGCTCTCTCATTTAGGAGAGAGAATTTTTGAAGAAATGTCATTACTTTGCTAGATTTTTCTCTCAAAAGATCAAAACAGCAATATATAAAAGAAAATCCACCTATCGTTGAAGCGCTTGAGTCTACTTGAGATTGCCCTCTCTTCCTTCCCATCCCATTTATCTTTGATCATCCATATACATGTCGCTTCTCTCATTATGTTACATGTAGCGTGTTCTCACATAGCAAGCACGTAACCTTCGTACTTGGATCGTTATCCCTACATTTTTTGTAACTCCATCAGGAAAAGAAGCTAACAATATGGTACCTCTAAGGGGAAGGGTATCCAACTCTAATGATGATAGTAATCGAGAGCTTGATACCAATCTTGAAGCTACTAAATAAATTGCACCTACCCTTGGTGATGCGAACCAAGGAAACACTACATAAGAGGGTATACCTGATAATGCTCAAGTCATACAAGCAATCAAAGATAACAATAGAAAAATGGATCTTTTCATCACAATGATGACTCGGTTTGTGCCTACTATGGTCGTCATTGCTACTATGCATCAAGATATGGCTTTGCTAAACCCTATTAGTGCTGCATCGCAATGTGCCCATTAAGCACACCAGCAAATTGATCCTTCTACTACTAATGAACAAGTTACAATTGAAGATTAAGCTCTTCTATCAGAACCTACACTTACACAACATCTAGCAATTGAAGTAAGAGGGATGAGGATCCAAAATCAGGGGACATCATCTTCATATAGTACTCCATGCATCACGGTTGCTAAACTTGTAAATCATCTTAACCCTACTCTCATTACATTAGTAGAGGTTGGAACTTCTACTTTAAGAGATTCATTTGTTACTAAGGAAGATTTAGATACATATTTGAAAGAGATAAATTAAATCCATTATAGAAGTCAGTGCATCGCTATGAAGCCCTACCTAAAGGACTATATGAGTCTTAAGTTCATGCTCTTTAATAGAAAGAAGGGAAATGCTAAAGAGCACTTATTAAAGTTTATTGAGATGCTAAAGGTCCATAGCTTGGATGATGATCTAAAATTTAAAGAATTCTCGAAGTCTCTCATGAAGAAGGTGTATATGTGGTATGTTAATCTTATTTCAAGTTTAGTGGATTCATGGGAAAACATGTGCAAGAAGTTTTTAGAAAAAAATTTCTCAACTAAAGAGAGAGTGACCCTTATTGACCTAGGAAGGATTCATTAAAAGTCAAGAGAAGACCTCATGAACTATATCAAATGATTTAGAAAGTGTTCCCTTGATATTTAAGATATATGCAATGAAAGAGAGTTGGTGAAAATTTGTATCTAAAAAATATTTACTGAGTATACAATGCATCTAGAGAATTTATTTTAGCTTCATTTGTAGCATTAGTTAAAAATGCACAACGAACCAATAATTATATTGTATGTCAAAAGGGCGAACATGCAAGATTTAATAAGTGAGGGTCATCCATGAATTCATCCCAAGGTAAGGAGTTCAAGGCAAGTAAGAAACCTAGAATGGAGAACTCCAAATTTGAGAAGTTGCATACCCATGCTCAATGGGTCAAGTACATACAATGCATAATATATAGCTACAGGACGGAAATATTAAACTTCCAAGAGTTGAGCACCTCCCCATTGCGGAAGAGAAGAATGATCCCAAGTATTACAAGTTTCATAGAACGATTGGTCATTTTATTAAGGATTGCTGGATATTAAAAAAGATATTCAATGAAAGAGTGTAGAGTGGGGAGCTCATCATGGAGGACAATGACATTCACAACAACCCACTTCCATGCACAACACTTGTGGTGCTATGAATGTTATTACCCATGATCCTACAATGATGGAATTAATAGATGTGCGCTCAACCAGGGCATACGAAGATAAGGGTAAAGCACCTAAAGATAAAACCAATAAGGTTGAGAATGCTATCATTAACTTATTAAAGACTTCAAGCATTAGATAGTTCTTTGATCTCCTTGGCTTTAATGGCAATGTACGGTTCATTACAACGACTGCACTTACAAGAATTGCCTAAGGCCAACATGATGAATGCATCATATTACAACCTATAGAGGGAATGATTTCAGTAGGTGATAACACAATCACATTCACTAAGGTTGATATGTGCATAAGAAATCTTAATCACAATCGCAAGTGTACGTAAAAAGTGTAATTAATGGTTATCTAATCAAGAGAACGTTTATTGATAATGGATTCTCACTCAATATCATGCCAATGTTTACTTTCAAAGATACAAATATAAACATTCAACACTTAGTAAAGCAACCCATTATAATGAACAACTTTTACGAGTCCTCTATAAAGATAATAAGATGTGTCAAAATAGACTTTAAGGTTAGGCCTATCTTTAGCTTTACATGGTTTCATGTGATTGATGTGCATGTATCCTATCACCTCTTCATAGGAAGGACATGGTTGCATGACCACAATGTGATACCTTTAACATGGCATCAATGTATGAAGGGTTACTAGGATAAGAAAAATGTTTATTCCTTCCACAAATAATCCGTTCATGCTTGATGAATTTCACTTTACTGAAGCAGCTTTCTTTGATGAACACATGAACAAAAGTGAGATGCTCATAATGAAACCACTTGAAGCATTGCTACCCACATGGAAAAAAATTCACACTCAAGAACCTAAGAAGAGAAAGATGAGCGGTTGCTAGAGAGATGTAAATAAACGCAAGAGAACCAGAGGCATAGCAAAATTACAAAGCTCCATATAATCTAGATGATAGAAGAGCTATTCATGGTGAAATGCATCTCTATTACTTTTCTCTCATTTCTTTCTCTTGTCATGTGCAAACAAAGTGATAAGTGCTTCATGTCAATAAAAGAATTTTCTCACCTTAGTTAGGGTTTATCTCACAAAAACATAATAATGTACTTATTTATTTGCCTTTCATTGCTATTGCTGCTACAAAGTAAGAGATAGTCTTCTTACCACGCATAACTATTTTCATAAAATAGTTGACATCTAAATGGGGGCAACTAAGCCCCCTAATTGATTAAAAGAAAAACAATAACGAATGTAAGATATAATTTAAACACCGTTGCTAATTGGTAAGAGCTTTGATTCCTACACACATGATGATAATTCTAGCTTTTATGTTGCATACTGGTAAGAGTGTTGCCACCCAAGTGCACTACAAGCCATGGTAGCCAAGTAAGGGCGTAGTTTCCTTCAGCACCAAAGAAAGAAATACACAACCTCTAAAGATGAGGCTCGATTTTAGGTAATATCCCGATTAAGTTACATTAAGCAGTCAAGTAGTGGGATATATCCCTTTGACTAACAAAAGAAAATTTTAGATTCCAAGTAATGAATATCACATTATTTCTTAAGCGTAATATAATGCTTTTGCAAAAGGGATCATTTAAATGTTATCATTGATAAGCAAAAACTTTGCTTTAATGTGTCAAATAATAGAAGAGAACCCTTAGATCATTTATTCTAAAAGCATGTCTCATGTTTGTGCTAGTTTTAGAAGAAACTTATATTTATGTTATTTAGCACTAATGTGACTAGATTGAGCTGTTGCTCCCAGTCATATGATGTTGAGGGATTTTGTCATATCATTTCCTAGCATGCTGCTAAGTGAGAACTATCGGTCCTAAGCACATGATGATAAGATACATTGAAAAGGCAAAACAAGTATCAAGAGAACAAATGAGTACAAAAGTCAATGAATGGATCTCATTGTCTCTATTGACTTTGCATATTTATTTACAACTTGTATTACAAACATTAAAAAAAAAAGGTTACAATGGTGTGATTAAGAAGGTTACAATGAAGGAGGGCTTAAGTTAGTGCCTCCTACTACAAGTGGTCAATTACAAGTGCATGTATGCAATCAACATTCTAGCTTAACTACTCTTATGTAAATAGTGATTAACATGAAATCAAGTCAAGGTGATCTTTCAAAGTGTTGCAACTTTCAAAGATTGAAAGGCTTTTAGCGACACTTGTTTTTTCATCGATGGCATAAGGGAATGTGGGCATCAAGAGTTGCTTCCTCTATGATGTACCAATAACTAAAGGAGGTCGAAATTCAATACATTCACTCAATGCTCAGTCAACTTATGGATACAAATCTATAAGAATCATTCTAACTTTGGGTTTAAACACACATTTCATCATTTTGCTTCAAAAAACTTAGTTGAATTCCTCCATGTTATCGGTATAGCACCATCAGGATTGTAAAGAAATACCCTCATGATTCATTAAGTGGCTAGCCTTACATGATGATTATTGCTCGAGGTGCTTACTTCATACGACAATCCACACACGTAATACCCATGTGTAATGCTTGGAGTGCACATGTGCACAAGCATTTGACACTTGATGTGTGTATGTTCGACACTTGATCCGCATGCTCGTGGTGCTCGAGATGTGTGCACTTGCTATACTCATATGCAACACCCCTTCTATATAATGTGAAGAAACATAATAGTTAGAGCTCCTCACCACTTGAAATTGCTCTTGCGTGATACTATACCACCTCCTCATATGATGTTTGTCAAATTTAACATCCTAACATGATCCTCGCTATGTGATGAGTGTTTCACATGGTATCTCTAGGTGATTTCTCATTATGATATTTGCTCTTCTTTACTTGGTTTTTATGTGATGCTCAAATATGATGAAATAGGATCAAATTTGACCGATGATAATTCAAATAATTACTAGCCTTCAAAAGTTGTAGCAACCATTGAATGCGGTCACTACCCCTTGGGGGAGGAAGGAAAGACAAAGTTTGACTTGATAGTCTCGATACATGTTGCATAATAAAGAGAGGATGTTAAGGCAAAATGGATAAGTTAAAGGGAATCAGAAAAAGGAATCGATTTATGTCGTAACTTTATGAAGACACAAGAAATTTCAATTATTTATTTAGTCTACTGCCACATATCTTTAATTGAATTACAAGACAAATTAACCCAAATTTGAAGCAAGCATTGAAGACGTGCACAACAACAATGAGAGAAATTGCTCAAATATCTCTTACAAGTTATCAATGTATCCTAATCAACATATTGGACTGAAGTTGTTTGATAAAAACTTTGCATTATTGTGAGTGGATTTGATCGATTATTAAAAAAAAAAAAGAATTACATGAATACGAAGGAAATATTATGACTTTGGTCTCAATGCTGTCCTCTCAAGATCAAAAGTGCACATGCGCATATTACAGGGTTCGAACTACGATCATGGGGGAGAACCTATGCGTGCCTTAGCCACTTGGTCGTACATGTATTTGTTCTTATCTTTGGGCTCTGACTCTGGTACGGGCATGCAGACGCACGCATCCCTCTCTAACTCGGTTGAGAAAGTCCTTAATCTCAAAGACCAAGATCATCAAGAGCACGTAATGATGAGAACCCAGCACACCGTCTACAATTTTATCTAGTTCCTGCATGGTATTTGCCATGGAACCCAGCCTGGAGCAGCAGCACTGCATTTGGAAACAATCAGTACTCTTCTGAAACAAGCTTCTGTATCGAACATTCCTAACCCCACTTCAATTCAATGGTGTCAAGCACCCTTGATGGCAGTTCCCCATGTTTGTCCTCCCAGCGTTCCTCTTCATATTTTATCCTCCATATCGGGGTGGTATGCCATTGTATGCCCCAAAACCCGCAAACATGTCAACAGGACTAAATGGTCCTTCATCACCCTCATCCACACAAGCAATACTTGTGCCTCAACATCACTGGCCCTTAGCGAGCACTTTAAAGACGCAAGTACGGATGGTGATAAATCAGAGACGTCTGCTTTGGTTCCTAAGTCGTTGAGAATAGATGATGCTAATGAGGCAGATAAGGGTCCTCTATGGACAGCTTTAGGTATTAATCCTGATAAGGGGGATCCATGTCTCAAAGTTGGTTCTGAATCCAAAGGTGAAGGCAAGGGATGTTTGTTGGAAGGCAATGGTATAATGGAGGCAAATCCAGCTGCACTTTCTCGCTCTCAGACTTTCCAAGAGAGCACATAAAAGTTACACTCTGTATGTTGTTCGAATAATGTTGGAATCATAGATTTTGAAGACAGCTTTCATTTTGGTTACTATCAAATTATGCTAACTCTAAATTCTAGCTCTATCGTAGACATGATTCGATTCAGAGAGGCAATATGGTAAAGGACTGCTGACCCTGAAGTCTTTCAAACATCCAAACTATCAAGTGCACGGAGGGAGGCCTCTGCTTGAAAATGTGATATTGTAAATATGACCATGAGTTGTCCTTCCAATTGATTGATTATGGATCTACTAACAATTGCTTGTGCCCTTCTGAACTAGAGGTGAAGCAGCTGAATGGAAATTGATAATGTCCTGTTAACTTACTTATACGAGTTTTGCAATATTTGTAAAATTGCCCTTGCAATGAGCTGATTCGTTACACACGCGCGCACACACACACTAAATAAAAATTAAAAATTAAAAATTAAAGGGACTACTTTACAAGTATTGAGGAAATTCATGCAAAACTTGAGCATGGAATATATTACTAAGCAGCATATTAGATGGCAATTGAGGTGTGATTTCTTGGTTTTTGGTCTGATAGTCGGTCTTGTATATTCCATATCGCACTTGTCAAATAGCAAAAGGAAAATGGATTAATAAAAGGAAACCTGAAGGACCAGAAACGTAAGAAAAAAAAAGAGAGAGAGAAGGAGGGGTGAAGGAGACCTATGGTGTTTCTCTTTAGTTATCAACACCGTTTGAATCTTCTCAGCATCGGTATTCTTTGGTGGTAGCCTCGCTCTTCAATATCTTCAAGCCTTGTTTTTGTGTTGACAGTTCTAATGATGGCTTCTTCAAATGTTATGTTACTCACGACTTCCTTCTTGGAGCTACTTTCTTGTTGGTTCCTTGCAACAGCTTTAATAGCTGATAAAATGTAGTAGTTTTGGTAGTCTTCAGTGCTGTCCTCCAACGGTCTTTCTTCAGTATTGTTTTTCTTTGATAGTAGCTCGGACTTCGTGAATGGCACTCTTGTTCTTCTACAATTATAATGGACTTCAACAGTAGTGATGCTCTGGTGGTTCTTCAAAGCTTCAGTCTTCTCCGAGCATGCATTTCCTTTCAAATAAATGAGGTGGAAGCCCTTGACATCAAGTGTCTATTTTCAAAATCTTTGAGATCAGGAGAATATTGTTGTCAATCCAACACGATGAGAAATAGGGGTTCAGATTTTACAAAGTAAAAAAAAGAGAGAGAGAGAAGGAAAATGGGTATAGAAGCAAAGTGGGGGAACGCATAGATATATTTTGAGCTCCGGTTTGCGGTTCCTGTGTCTTTGAGTTCTGTCACAGTTTCATCATACTTCAATCGTAAATGAAACTTAGAAGTATGATTTCCCTATTCTTCAACAGCAAATGGCAAAATGAAATTTAAGAGTGTATGAAGACAATGCACCCAGTCAACCAAGGCCTACTAGCGATCAAAATGTCCAACATGAAGAACGAATACAGGTCATGTGGTCTGATATAACTATTGCAATCATTCTATGTTGTCATCCGATGTCAAGTTGATTGAATAAAAAAAAAAACGTAAAGTAGGGAACCTACGCTTGAAGCACGAAAACTTACAGTAGCAATAGAGAAAAGAAAGAAAAGTGAGGTAGAAATTTAAGATATCTATATTTCAACAGACAAAAATAATGTATGAAAGCTAGTAAAATGGCAAGAGGAAGGTGGGTGACGAGATGTAAAATGAGCTAGAGTTTCTTTTTCTGGTTTTGGGTATAAAATATTATGCGCATGGTAAGAGTGAATGGATTTGTGACACCTTACCAAAATTTGTTACGAGGAATGCCTTTCTAGGATAAAACTTCTTGTTATCCTTAATGAGGTGGAGATATACAAACCAGTATTGTGAATTTCTTGAAAATCCAAGCGGTTTCACTTTTTTTTTTTTTTTTTTTTTTAAGGTCCAGCATTGAAGTTTAATCCTTATGAGTGATAGAAGACCTGGCTCCATCAAATGCTTGTTAGGAAATTATATATGGTACATGGTTTCTCAAATGCTTCCTGGTGGTAAGCTGGAAAGCATGTTGGCCAAATGATTCTGCCTTATCCCGTTGACGAGCTACCTTCTCGCTTTCACAGAGTCGCCGCTTATAAGCTATGGGCTTATTTAGTGTGGCATTGAACCTTTGTTATTTGTTTTCATGCTAGTGCTAACCAAAGAGTCAAGTATTGTTGTCAATACGACCTAACGTGGTATTGTGTGTGAAGATTGATACTTAAAAAAAAAAAAAAAATGCTCGCTGTTGCTGTTGGCATTTTTAGTTGAAGAGGATGTTTCAAGAATTTATATAAAATAAATTATTAGTTGATTGCTATTATTCCATGCCGCACAATACTGAGTAATGGATTATGGATCGAACAAAGCTTTTTACTAGATGCTACATTAATATTATTCATCACATGAAGTGGCTATTCCGATAAAGCAAGAAGTGTATGGCCCAATTTGTTATTCAGTAAAATAATAAGAGCAAGGCATGGATTGACTCACATGGTCCGAATTGAAGTTCTAATATGAGAAGTTAATCACTTGTGAGGTTCAATACCAATGAAGATGGATGTAACCAAATATGAAGACATAAGCAAATATAATGAAGTTAGTCCAGCGAGACAGATGCTGCAATGAAGAAGACATATGAATTTACATGGTTTATTGAGGGAGGTTTATTGTTTTGGAGGCTGTGTATATATAGTTAAAGCAATACACAATCAAAAAAGTGTTGTAAACTTGAGCACTAAAGAAAATTAAGTTAATCACATTGTAACGTTGGTGCTAGGCTTCTATGCCATGAACTATTAAGGAAAATGAAATATAAATACACACAGCAACAGTACAACTAATACGTGAGCACACGTGCCAAGTAGTACATGAGCTAATCAACAAGCTTGTTTGATACCTAAACCTCTTCGATACTGTTCGAAGGACTTTAATTAGAAAGCAAAATATAGATGGCTAAATTCGACTTATGAGCTTTAAGCTTAATATTTTAATGAATTTAACTCTTTGAACCGAGATGATAAAACTAAAAAAATTAAGTCCATTTACATTGGGATGATTAAGGGAAATTTGACATAATGAGCTTAAAGTAGAACTCGTTGAATCCATTGATCCGATCCGAGCTTCTTTAATAAGGTTTACACATAAAGGTCATTTAGTAGACCTAACCTCATTAAAAGCTCATATAAGGGTCCATACATTTATAATTATTCTTCGTCATCAACATTCAATGAATAGGGTTCATGACTAAATGTTATAAATACTCATAGATCTCTCATTTAGAAGAGAAAACTTTTGGAAAAATGTCATTATTTTATTATATTCTCTCAAAAGATCAAAATCATAATATATAAAAAAAAAAATTATCCCTCATCAAAGCGTTTGATCCTACTTGAGATTGCTTAGTCTTCTTTCCCATTCCATTTATCCCCAATCATCCTTATACATACCACTTCTTTTATTAAGTTATGTGTAACGCATTTTTACACAACATGCACATGACCCTTGCATTTAAACCCTTATCCCTACATACATTGAAAGAGAGTTTCAAACCCATCATCATTTTCTTTGCCTCAACTAAGGTTCGTAATTAACCAAATCAGACTACGCAGTGGCATAAATCAATATCCACCATCACCTAACGGCACCTTATATTACTGTAGTTATTTGGCGGTCCTGTTTAAGAGGATCTTTGTGGTGGCAAAAGCTGCCAAGCCCCAATGCGTTCAGTTTGAGTACACAAGTTGCAGAAGCAAGAAGAGTATCATGATACTACCTTTGGCAATGTGATATGAAAAGGAAGACCACCTGTTTCTATAACATGAATGCTATCCTGCAGAACTAATGTTGCATCATAAGCTCTCTCTCTCTCTCTCACTCTAAGCTAGGTTTGTTTGTAAGATCATATAGCTATGACGCAAACAACCTCTGTTGCAGTGTTGCAGACAGACAATGGAAGACAGTACTCGCATTGTTTCTTCCAGCATAATGGCTGGTAGATACTGTGCACCATCACAAGCTCATTTTACTGCTTCAACATGTTAGTCTTGTAGATTAACCACCCACCCCCACCACCACCCCCCACACCATCACCAGGTGAAATTTTTATAATTTAATGCTCAAGAAAGTGTCTCCCCCAGGCCCCCACCCCCACCAGCAACCCCACCCCATCCCACCTACACCCAAAAAATAAAAATAATAAAGAAAAAAATTCCAACAGTTTCTTAAGTTTCTTGCCAATACCCAAAGTATCTCACACCAATAAGCAGATTCTTCTTCCCCTTCAGGACTATATATTCAACAAAGTAAAATAATTCACACAGTTAAATTTTACAGGGAAAAAAAAAAGGAAATGCAAATTTAATAACTTTTTTTATAAAGCTATACATTTATAAAATTATCTATTCTAAATGAGCCAATGAAAGAATAGGGGGACAAACTATTTATTTAAAAAAAGGGAAAGCAACTGACATGTTGCACCAGGATGTTGCACTAAGCCACTGGGATAGGCATACTTCCAGGATCAATTTTCAATAACCTCTTTGAAAATCTGTCAGTCCCATTGAAATTCCATTTAACAAATGAATATAACCTACCAAAACGTCTCAGGAGTCAAACTAGATAGATCAAAAACTTTGAAGAGCGAAATGCTATCTTGCATCTTATGCACCTGCAGTAGAGTAACATATAAACTCTCCATTAACCATCTGAATAAACAGCAGCCTACTACAACTAAGATGAGACTCAAAACTCAAAAGTAGCAAAGCCTACAAGCTACACCTGATGCACAGGATGAGAAGGAACAAGAATTAATTTATACTAGGAAAAAGTTAACAAAAGAATATATATCTTAACCTTAAATCTTATCATTTATAGAACAGAGAGGACAAATTTTACAATATAGTTCCCAAGAACAGAGAAGGCACAAATAAGCAAGCTTATGTCAGTTGCCAACATCTAAAGAAATCTGCCACTTGGAACATTTCTTATTTCAATCATTTTTCTACCTGGTGAGAGCTTAGCCTGATTGCAATTAATTTTTTTTTTTTGAGAAAATTATACATTTCCTCAATATTTAGTTATTTCTCTATTTGAGTCATCAAACTTTTTCTCTTTTTTTTTTTCCTACTTGAGTCCTCAAAAATTTCTAACTTTTACAAAAATAGAACTTTTGTCAACTCCATTAAATTTTCTAGTATCCTTGACACATGTTAACTTCTGATTGATCCACAATAATTAATTTAATAAAATAATAATATTAAATACATTTTTTTGGGGGATAATTATATTAAATACATTTTATTGCATAATATAAAAAATAATAACAATAATATATTTAATTGCATAATACAATAAAAAGAAAAAAAAATATAAAAACTTTAAGAGCAAAAAAAAGGAAAAATACACAAAAAAATAGTGCAAACACCAGCCCCTTGATTGGCCACCCCAAGGCCAATCCAAAGCTAACACATGTCAAGAATGGATGAAAAATTGAGCAGAGATGATGAAAGTACTATTTTTGTAAATGACATTTAAGACCCAAATAGAAGGGAAAAAAAATTGAGAACTCAAATAGAAAAGTTAGTAAAACATTGAAAACTAAATATGTCATTTTCCCATCTTTCTATTATTATAGTGAGTAATCAATTTTCTAATTAAGCATATTTGCTTAATATCTCAACAAGAAAATACTGAATTACTTAACACAATCCATCACAGTGAGAGGTAGTTCAGCAAAGATTGAACCATCCACCTTTTTTTCTTCCCTAGAAGAAAGTTCTATAACCTCTGCAAGATTACTATGCTGACAGCATCACTCAGTACTTTTCCAGAGGCAATTGCCTAAACCCCAAGGCAATCATCAAATTCTTTTTCTCTTTTTGGTAATCAGATAATAATCAAATTTGACAAGCATAAAGAGACATACAATGACAAGAATATGAACCTTTATGGATAGTGAAAAGGAAAGAAAAGATAAACTTCATGGCTCAAGAGCTTTATTACCCACCAAGTCTCTCTTGAAGTAGTGAATCTCTCAATTTGCTATCCACCAGCATCCATGGTTTACACCAAAGAGCTTTGTCCCATTATGAAGCCACAGCACTAATGATTCTGTCCTCCCTGGCACATCCTATTAAAAAGGAATCAAATACTGCTAGTGCATTCAATGCTAAACTCGACTAAATGCTTTATCAACAAAATCCTCATTTGTCGCAAGAAATTTAGGTAAAGAAAAGTTCTTTCCTCAAAATTATTGAAAGCAATTAAACAAGAGGGTTTGACACCAAGCAGAAACAGCTGGCTAATTATGAACATTTTAAACAAAGTATAACAGAATAAAAGTATTTAGTCACCCAGATTAAATGATCATAGTGAATACCAGAAACTAGCCAAGTTCTCAATTTTGTATTGTTTAATTTAAGAGTTATGATAGAGAGACCACCGAAACAGTACCAAATTGTGATTTCCAAGACTAAAAGAAGCTTATTTGCTATTTCCAAGAAAAAAAGTATGAAATAGGCTTTAGAAAGAAACCAGTAAAAAATAAAAAGACAGAGCAACCTAGTGATTTTGAGGTGCAGCACCACAACTAAAACATGAAGCTTGAAGCCTTGAACAAATTGCCCAAAGCAATCTAGGATGATCAATCCTTCAAGTGGCTCCTAGACCTCCTGTTCTTCCCATTAATGCCAGCACTTTTTTCTCTTCTTGCTATTTTCATTTCTTCCCCCCTTAATGAAGAGACTAATGGTCAGCAATCTCGAAAACATTAAACACCATACAAGATCCACATACCAGTCTACTTGCAATGATGTGACATCTGGTTACTAACCTTAAAAATGTAAAGAAATTATAAATAGAATTGAAAAAAATTTAATTATGTAATTTCCAAAAATTCTTTTTGGATAAATAATATTGACATAATTAAGCAATTAATTAAACAACACTTAAAATTCCAACTGCATATGCAGCAACAATCATCCAAATATAGCTATACAAAAATTGTTGATCAAATCCAAAATCAGATCATTGCGTATAAGTAAGCACTGGATTTTAATCTTCCACTTGTGACATAGATACCTCGCATGTGATTAGTATCTAGTGTAAAACAAGTATCAGCATTTCAAGCCCAGCAAGCAGTCTAACCAAACTAACCTTGTGATTAGAGGCAAAAGTTCATATGTAGGCTTTGAGAGTGAACAGCCAAGGTCAGATATGTTTTTTTGGGTAATTAAGGTCAGATATGTTTCCTCCTGCCAAACAACATCAATTAGATAAACTAAATAACAAAGGGTGAGCTCACAGGAGTATCAAAATTAGCCATTAGACATTCATGTCATACTTCATAAATAAAAAATAAATAAACAAAATCAAGAAATTGGGGACTAATTGGTGAAGAAATGGGAAGAGAAGTCACCTACCTTGCCAATTTTATATTGCTAGGTTATGAGAACAGCAAGTAGATTTCCAGTTGTCCAGATTGGGGAAATGCAGTTCCCCAAAATCCTAATGCTTGTCTCAATCCCCTGAAGAGATGCAATGGAAATGCTACATCCAATTGAAACCAATCAACGGGAGCAATATAGTATTATTAGTCCTGCTCAAACTCCATCAATCTCCTCAATCAACATCGAATATGTATGAGGATTGGGCTGGCAACCTTTTCTTTCCATTATATCCAGTAGTTCAGAGCATCTTTCAACCAATCCATTCTTAAGTAAACCGTCAATGAGGAGCTTCCAAGCTATTTCATCATGATTATACCCACAACAAAGAAGATTAGAAAAGAGTATGTTGGCTGTTTCATCATGCCCCTCGTTGTATAGGCCACATAGAAGCAGCTTGCATGATTCTAATAGTGGCATATAACCATGGTGAATCATATCATCCACTAGCTTAGTCGCTTCCTTATATACCCCTCGTTCACAACAAGAAGTGACAAGCGAATTATAACTTTTTTCATCAGGATGGACCCCCCTCTCTTTCATGTGATGAAATAGGCTGTCCACTACTTCGAACCGCCCCCTTTTGCAAAGCCCTATAACAAGCTTTGTAAAACAGTTGATGTCAGGAGAGCAACCATGCTCAGACATTCTGTCAAAAAGCTCCAAAATAGTTTCAAAATCTATAGCACTCCACACATCAGATATATCAATAGAGGTGGCATGTTTATCCACCACAATTCCAACAGCAACAAAATTTTGTTTCAAACGCTTTTCATTTACAAGATGCTTGAGTAAAAAGGAATAAGTATGGTGAGATGGCTTACAGTTATAATTGAACATGCTCTTAAGAACATCAAAGGAACGATTAAGCAAGCCATGATGCCCATATGCATCAATTACTAAAGTGTATGTCAATGAATCAGGCATAATCCCTTCCATTCTCATCCTACGTATCATATTTTCAGCTTCTTCTAGTCTTCCATGGTTACAATATGCATGGATAAACGTAGTATATGTAAAGGCATCAGGCCGAATCCCTGAAGTACCCATTTGATTTAAGAGCTCATGAGCATGGTCAAAATCTGCTTCTTTGAGCATTTGCTTAATCAGAGTCGTGTAAGTATGCATTGTGTGCTCTACATTAATCTTCACCATTTTTTCCATGATAGATTGTGCGTCTTCCAGCTTTCTCTCTTTGCACAACCCATTAATCAAGGCATTGTAAGTACATGAATTGGGAACGCAATCATCTGTAAGCATTTTATCAAGTAACTTTTTGGCATCCGTAAGTTTTCCAATCTTACAGGAACCATCAATTAAAGCAGTATAAATCACTTCATTTGCCTTGATTCCTTTTTTCTGTAGAGAATCAAATACAATAAGAGCTTCTTCAAGCCTCTTGTTCTTACAAAGAGCATCTACAAATGAGCTATAAGTCCATTGATCAGGAATGAAATTACTTTCTTCCATCATTTTAAGCAGCCTGTAAGCACTACCTAATTCCCCAACTTTACACTGCCCGTGGATTAATGTATTGTATGTGATGATGTCTGGTGAGAGCTTGCAAGCAATCATCTTATCAAGCAAAGCCATAGCCTTGTGAACATTCTTGTTCCTGCAAAATCCACATATTAATTCATTATAAGTGCGAGCATTAGGAGCATATTTGTTTGATTCCATCAGAGCCAAAACTTGCAATGCATCCTCCATGTGTCCTTTTTTACAATACCCATCAATTAGAGCATTATAGGTGACCACAGTTGGAATTAACCCCCTCTCCGACAACTCATCCAACATTTTCCTTGCTTCATGGATATTGCCATCTTTACACATGCTATCAATAATCACAGTATAAGTATGGAGGTTAGGCTCACAACCTCTCTGTGGCATCTCCTTGAACATTACCATAGCTTCACTTTTCCTGCCCAATTCACACAAGCCACATATCAAAACCGTATAAGTACGAACTGTAGGACTGCAATTATCTTCACCCATTTTAGAGAACAATTTCAGAGCTTCATCAATTCTCTTAGCTTCACAGAGCCCATGTATGAGATTTGTGTAAGAGACTTCATTTCTACGGCAACCCTTTTGTGGCATTTGCAAGAAAATCCTGTATGCACTATCTACATCCCCACTCCTACAATGACCCAATATCAAAGAAGTGTATGTAAAAGTATCGGGACTCAACCCGGCTAGCAAAATCTTATTCACAAACAACTGGGCGTCAGTCACATTCCCCAATTTACAGTACCCATTGATCATTGTATTAAAAGTATAAATATTTGGCGAGATTTTCTCATCCAACATATCTATATACACGCTCTTCATCTCATTAATCATAACAAACCTACACAATGCCATCAAAAGCATATTATAACACCTAACATTAAGCATAAATTTCAAGTCTCCATCCCCATTCATACTCAATAAAAACTCCATCACGAACCTTGCATCGTCAACGGACTCGACGCATCTAATCATCGAGATCCTAATTTTCTCCGCGACAACAAAGAACATATTAGGAATCAGAATGGTCAATAAAGAGGAATGAGAATGGACATTGTGCTTGAATCCAGGTCTTTGAGCAATCCAATTGAAAAACCCTAATGCAGTTTTAGGATCGAGATTGCGATTGGACCGAAACACGGAGGATACGTGAGATGGGGTTATAGAGGGGATTAAGGTTTTAAGAGTAGGATTTTTCTGCCAATTAGGGGAAGAGAGGATCGTAAGAAGCTGAGAAGAAAGATCAATCGAGTAAAGGTTAGGGCTAGGATTAAGGATTTGTTCGAGAGGAGTAGAAGAGATTGAAGAGATGAATTTGGGGAAGGGGGGAGAGATTAAAGTAAGCCTAAGGACAAAGGGGATACGAACGGTGGAGGAGATGAAGCCATTCATTAATGGATGGTGAAGGTTTAGGGTTTGCATGCATGTGGTTTTGGATCTCAGAAACAGGAAACGAAGCTTGTAAACGGGGAAGAAGGGTTCAGGGTCAGTGTAACGGCGGAGGTGATGGCCGTTGAGAGGGGAGAAAGAGCCGGGGGATGTTAAGGTTTTTGGGCCAAAAAAATAAAAGGAGAGTAAATCAGTGGGTTTGTGGTCAAATTAGATATCTAAAACCATGGGCTTCTTCACCTAGGGCTTTCTATTGAGAAATATATGTCTTCTATTGGCAGTTAGCACAATTGAAAATACATAAACTAAAACTAAATGTTAAGATTTTCACAATTATATCTAAAACCCTAGCTATCATGCACAAATCCTAAAACCTAGTAAAAGAAACCTAGAAATCTCTCTCAGGTTTCATCACCATCATGGCACAAGTTTTTCCACAACCTCCAAATTAAGCATAGTTATTATATAAATAAATCATTCACAGTGTTCTAACTAATGTTGTAAATGATTTTACATTTAAGGAAATAAAAAGAAAGGAGAGACATTTAGTGTGAGGTGAAGTGAAATCAACAAGGGAAGTTCTTGATTAGAAGAATTCTATGGTTTTTACTATGTTTTGGTAATAAGTTGAGAATCATAAACGCTAAATATAATTGAATTTAAAAAAAATCATATATTTGAAGTAAATAGGACTTGTGATTAGACTTAACTCATATCAAAATACTAGATAGAGAGGCAATAAAGTGAATTGGGTTTAAATGGAAATTTATTGCAAATTAATAATTTTTTAACATAATTTAGCAACTAAATGAAATAATAAATGAATATAACAATAAGTGAAGTGTGGTAAAAAATAAAGTGAAAAAAGGTTAGAAGATTAAACTTGGATTTTATATGCACTACGAATTGCTACCTAGTCTTATGGATACACAGTCACTCCCAATGGGGACTTCACACAACTTTTCTTGATTAAGCAGTCAATGCTCAATAGCCCATTACACAATTTTTATACCAAAAAAAATGTAATGCTTCTTGCGAAAGATATTTGTAAATGAAAGAACAAGGAAACAATTCTTATAATAAGCTAAATTATAACAAATATGATTGTAAATGAGAGATTTTTCTTAGTTGAATCTTTCCAAAAACTTGTATTTATAAGCTCCTCTTGTATAATGACTATTGGAAAAAAAGCAAATGATCAATATACAAGTCTCATAACAATAATGACTAGTGTGCAAACTAGTTGGTTGGATGTATACCCAAGCTCGGTCAAGCAGTTTGATGGCTAAATCTAATAGATCAAATGGCTAATAAAAAAACTTAACATATTCAACTTCTTAAAATCCAATCATGTGAAGGCTTGACTAAACTTGTTTTTCTTTGAGATTATATTCTAATAATTAGAACTATCACACTAAATAGTTGAGATTGATTAGAACAAATTTAACTTTCAATACTCCTTCAAAAGCGTTCAAAGGTACAAATTAAAAGCATCTTTTAACAAGTAATTTGACTAAAAAGATAACTAAATAAGTTTTGAGTGCTTCATCAATAATATTTATTTTAATCCTAAGTTTTATATTATTAAAATTAAAAACAAACCTTTCAATTTAACACTTGTATCATTGATTTCCAAATTATTTATTTAAAATTTGTAGAGATGATAGAAATTTTGAATGGGTTGTATAGTATTGTGATATTATTGGAGAAAATTGTAATTGGAATTAGAAATTTTGCATCTAATGGTTATTTTAATGATTATAGGGTCTATAAGTATTAGAGTATAGATTTCAAGGTTAATAATTTAACCTAGTATATCTTAGGTTGACTCTTTAACAAGAAGAGTTAAAAAAGGTATAAAGGTGAATGTGGCTGACTACATCAATAATAAGTAGTCAATCACATAACTATTTAGTTTACCAATTTTGTAACTTGGTTGAACATATTGCAAATTGGAGAAAAGCAGTAAATCAAATTTAAAAAGTGATTGATCACTTTGTTTCATAAGGATCACTCAAACTAATTTACTTGCGATTGACCAATTTGTGTTGTATTGGGGTTTTAGAGTTAAAAGACATGATCTTTTAGTAGAATTAAGGTGCCAATTAGTTATTTTGTGAATAATGATAGGATTTTCATCAAAGTTATATTATTTACAAGACAGTGGGCCAATATTAGGTACATGGTTTTTTTTTTTTTGTGCATGTGTTAGTTATTTGCAAATGCATCAAGGTCGTAATCAATCTAATAGACAATCATGAATTAGGTATTGGTCCCTTATTAAGAGTTAAGCACTTTAAATGAAGTAGTTGGTCGTTTAAGCATTGCACCATCACATATAACTATATAAGTAGGACTAACTACTCTAATGTGGGGTTAAACCAGTGGTATGAGAAGCTACCATAAATGATCATAATAGATTGGTTGACTAGTTCTATTTATTATCAATTAAATATGCACTAGTATGCACAAAATTTAAGAAAAAAAGAAAGAAAAAGAGGAAATCATCATCATAGTAACAAAAATATGAAATAGTTCACATAAATTAGAAACTGAAAATTTCATTATTAATTAACACTCATTGAAAATTAAGGATATTGAGAAAGAATAAGGTATAACATTATAACGATTTTCTTTTAGTGAGATGTGAAAAAAAAAAAGATAATTAAATAAAAGATAAAATATAAATTGTCATAGCCATCGGTTACTAACTAATTTTCCTTTAGGGGGAAGGGAGTAATTTATGATTTCATGTGTTGCATTGAGATTGCCCCTTCTTGCTTAAATAATAATAAAAGTAAATTACAAAAAGATTGTGTTTTATGTCATTAAAGATATTACTTGTGTTTTGTTTTATTAATAAAGAGGTGACATGTATTATTTAATTTTGCATCAATGATAAATAATGACATGTGTCAATATTTTAATGATTAGTAAATAATTAAATAAAATAATAATAGTAATTGTATAATTTAATAAAAAATATAAGAAAAATTTGTAGAAAATAAAAAAGAAAGAACTAAAAAAAAGAAAAAAAAAGGAAAACAATTGAGTAGTCATTTAATATGACACATGTCATTTTTTTATTATTGAAATAAAATTAAAAAGCATAGACCACCACCTTATTAGAAAATGAAATACGAGTAATTTTTTTGTAAATAATTTAAAATATAAGTTATCTATTTGTAATTTATCTTAATAATAATGGTAAATTAAGTAACTACATTCCTAAGTAGCTGCACTGCTGGTCTAGAAAAATATAGGAAAAAGGGTCACTATTCATGCAAAAAATAAATTTAAAATGTTAACTCTGCATTGCCTACAAATATATCTTAAAAAGGTATAAAGATGAAAGCATTCACTTTCACATATTTCTTAAGAGTGCTTAAATACAGCCAACCTTTTACATGAAAATATACCTTCTAAATTCGTCTTATGTGCCAAATTTTTTTGCTTATGGTGAAATTCATATGACATCTTTTGCATCATTAAATTTACTTAACATTTATTATTTAAATGGCCACGATTAAGCCATGCATGAAACTATATTAAAGTCTTTTTGATATCGTTTAATGTCGTTTATTTATTATTTAGTTTTATAAAAAGAAAAGACTAATAAAGTATTTTTTTTTTCAATGAATTATGCTTCCTATATCTTTTTCCTAAATATTATGTCAACTTTCATTTTATGAACTTGAATCGAAGGTAAGATTGGCATTGAACTGCAGGATGTCTTACAATGGTGTCTATCGAGAGAGAGAGATTGATTGAGCGAGTTTATTTATTCCTTTTTTGCCAAAATTTAGATATGCTTTTAGGTTCAATTTTCCACGTTTAAATTGTCCTAAAAAATAATAGAAATGTAGATGCCATATAAAACTATATATAACTTAATTTCATCTTTATTTGGAGTTCTTATGATTTTTTTTTTTAACAAACTAAATACAAACTTAGGAAAATGTTTGAAATGATTTTCTTTTCAGCATGTTTTCCGTAACTAAATTTTAATTCTACAACCATATGCTTAGAATAAACTTAACTAACAATGGATTTCTATTTTTTTTCTTCTTTGGTAAAGTAATTAACAATCAATTTCACATATTGATATCTCATGTGCAAAATATCTAAAAATACAATTTTTTTTAAAATATTATGCAAATAGGATCGAAAAAAAAAATTATTATGCAAATAAGATACTAAAAGCACATGCAGTACATGAGTTTTCAATATAATTTTTTTTTCTCTACTTAAAAGTCATGCACTATATGCACTTTCCACTACAACATCCATTATTAGAACACTTATTGCAAAGTAGGCCTCTATACATAAAGTCATATATCTACTCTAAACTCAAATGCGGTAGTACATCTGAAACACCAACTATAACGAACGGACACTCATAATGGCGATAATAAAAGGAAAAGTAAAACGAACTTTTCCTTAAAATATATAACATTTCGAATATTCATGAAAATATTCAAAATAAATTATAAATAACTCTATCCCATCATTCTCTTACTCTTAGTGAATGATCTAGTGATTCTAGACATGATAGATTTATACTCAATTCATCTCACATTGAAGGTGGGAGGAACTCGTGACTCTTGTATCACAAGCAATTGTAGGGGCTTATCAAAGTCACATAGAGGAATTGAACTCTATTGTACCGAAGGCTGTGAGCTGTCACTAATACTCGGTCAATAATGGCATGACCTTTGCGAAGCAAGTGGGGTAGGAATAGGATTGCTAATAGAGTGCCTATGGGGGTAGGCGGGGTAGGGTTGGTGATGAATGAGCTGGTATTGAGAGCTAAGCTACTTATGGTGTCTATGTCCGTGATGTTAAGACGAGTGTGATCATGATGGATCTACTCATCCTTTCGTTGTCCTCCTATAACTCTTGCTCTATTAACCTTACGGCCCAATTGTAGTGCAAGTACAGGATCTATTGGAGGTACGCCAACATCAATTAGGGAAATTACTGAAGGCAGATTGAATGCTATGTGTATATGGCATAGAATGTCAGCTTAGAAGAAGAGAAAGAAAACGTGTTAGCACTACTTAATCATATAGTCTAGTCAATGTAATATTATAAGTGTATTTATTGAGACTTAATAATATAATCTAGTCAATATAATATTGTAAGTGTATTTCTTACCAAGTATCCAATTATAGCTCTAATACATCATATGTAGCTTTGGTTGACATGTTTGTATCACTAGATGTAATATGGAAGCACACCATCACCATAGTCTAATAGGATCTTATATGAGTGACAATCCTCCCAATAGACAATGTAAGATGCATGTAGAGCTATCCAATCGATGTTGGTTTTCCTTTGTAAATCAAT
Organism: Laguncularia racemosa; assembly: GCA_037954665.1. Taxonomy (NCBI): domain Eukaryota; kingdom Viridiplantae; phylum Streptophyta; class Magnoliopsida; order Myrtales; family Combretaceae; genus Laguncularia; species Laguncularia racemosa. The sequence goes on from JBBMOL010000269.1 coordinate 411,980, forward strand.
ATAGTACAAGCGGAGCTCTATGTCGATATCGACAAGCACTCGTTAGAATGCACCAAACTAGCAATAGACATGATTTGGGTAATGTCACTCTATAATATAAAAACATATCAATGGTACCCGAGCTGTCTAAATGCCTCTACCTACATAGCAGAATGGGAGCAGTATGTCAATGAGGTCGTCAGGATAAGATTATCAAACAACCTAACAATAAATGCGCATAGGTTAATAAAGATTTATAATGTTTAGCAGATATAAATATATAAAAAGACAACATACCTACTGTGGATTCTAGCAATCAAATGCATCCCTGTATGCCTGAACAATCTGTGTAGGGTGCTGCGTAGTATCTCTAGCTATCCTCCATCGAGACACCAAAGGCCTCCTATCCTCTAATGAAATCCCATAAAGGCTCAAGGGAGCTATATGTGGGAACCTATCTCATGCCCATACCTATCACTAATCCCCTTATCTCTTGTGCAATGGAGATGGATACACGGTACAACTGGTGATATAACCAAACCAAACATGCAGAGCCCAACTATATTGCCCTATGATGGCAAAGTCCTCCAAGAGTAGAAGGAATATACAATGGACTAGGCTGCTTGATTTATTTATGAATGCAAAGCCTCCAAGTAGTTGCAAAATGTAAGTGCAAATATGACACCTAACCATCTCATTGATTGCCTAAGTATATAAAACCTAAAATCTACACCACAGCTTGCCCATCAACTAATAACCCAAACTAGACCTCAACGTCCTATAAAGTTACAGTAGCCTTGCCATGAGCCATATGAAAGGTGTGTGTCTCAAGCCTCCACCTTTCCACTAGTGTTGTAAGAAGATGCCAATCCAATTGAATAAAGGGAAGGCATGCTAATCCTATAAACCTACCCTGCTCTAAATAAGGTAACATGCGAGGATCTAATGAAATATCATTCTCATCACAGCGTAGTTGTAACTTGCGACACCTAATTATCAGCCAAAATGCTTCTCGTAAACATAAAAGTACAAATTGTAAGAGTTTATAGATTTGGCTGGAAAGCACAAATAGGACCTATAAAATAAAATATTTGCCCTCACCAAACAAATTTTAATCAACTTCTAGTCAGTTGTCTTAACAATGATGGATCAAAGGGTCTTGGATCCGTTTATCCTACGACATGAAAGCAAATTTTCGTTAGTAAAGAGAAGGTTATTATGTAAACTAAATTACAAACAATGTTCAATGAATGAAGCAAGTAAGTTTTTTTTTGTTACAAGCCCTATATCATTATTATTTTTCTCTAAGCACTTGCTTCTATTGTGCCCTTCCCTTCTACATATACTACACCTAATTTTAGACAAAGGATCACTAAAATCTATCTCCATTTGGTATCATTTCAATCTAAGCTTTCCCATTCCATGCTGAAATTTGTTAATGTCAGGACGAATGAATGGAAAGTCCACCTTCAGCTAATAGCACTTATCTCTAATGGGATATAAGAGACTCTAGTAACATTTTAATTGATGTATCCACCTACACCAATGGCTAATGACCAATGAGCTATTAAGCTTCAGATATGTTGTTGCTACACAAGCATGTGAACATGGAATTTTGTATATTTGTCACTTGCTACATGTACATATGTGATTCTTGAGGTTTACAGTTTGTGTTCTTCCTCCACTTTTAACCTCATTTGCCACACACAGGGGCCCAGTTAGGATCTTAAATATTTGGTTAGGTCTACTAAACGTAATGACCTTGTGGGCACTAACCTCGCATCTCCATTTTTCTATCTTCTCGTTAGCATACTTTGTGAAAACTTAGTTTGTTGCTATTCCTTTATGCATGTCCCTAGTCATTCTATCCTAATGTTTGATGCAATTGTAGAATTTTTTTTTACTAGCGCAGTTGCTGATAAGCCTCTTATCTTTTTTAGAATATAATTGTAACTTGCAATAATATTCAAAATTAGATACTCAAAACGATGCCCTTCATTATATGGAAGTGTCTATCGTTCTAGTGGGATGCCATTAAACCATGTAGGGGCATCAGCCTTTATTCACTCAACTAGGTTCATGTAATATCGAAACTTATGAGGTTGTGCCTTCATTTTGGCAAGCATCACCCTTTTCTTACATTGCAAATTCTTATGAGTGGTGTTAAAGTTGCTTGTAATGTACCGTAAGCAAAAGCGCCATATCGTAGAGGGAAGCCTCCATCCATTGTCCTATCTCTCAATTGCAATATTGATACCAGCATGTCTATCATAAATGAGACAAATGGTTTCTTAATAATTACTTACAATACGCTCCTTCAATTTTTGAAGAAACCATCCCTACGTTTTCACTTATTCATCGTACATTAAGGCAAATGCAAAGGGGATAATGTAATTGTTTCCATTCATGCCACATGCAATCAACAACTTATGAGTACACTTTCCATATAAGAAAGTACCGTTGATACTAAGCACAAGCTTGCAATACTTGAATGCCTCAACACATAGACTGAATGTCTAGAAGACCCATTTCAATATGCACTCCCTAGAAACTATCAAATCATGCCAACCCCATTTGACTTGTGTTCTGCGATAACTAATATGGATTATGTTTAGGAGTTTTAGCAATTCATTATACGATTTGTCCTAATCATCGTACACAACTTCAATAGCTTTCCTTCATGCATCCCATACCCTCCTCAAGGAGATTATATACTTAAAGTTAGCTTCAACTATGGAATCAAGGTCAACAACCTTTACATTTGGGTTTTTTTCTTACATATTCAATGAAGATTCTAGACGTAATATTTCAATATAACTTTTGATGATCAAGATGTATCACACCGTTTGTGCATTTATGAGATCTCTTGAGGATTGAGATGACGAAAAGGCTTTTCTAACTTCTTCTTACAAGCTCAAAGCCTCCACTTATAACCACTATCTTTCTTGGCATAGAAAATTGATCATAGGGTCTTGTTTGATTCTTCAACTGCAAAGTTACAAAAGTTCTTTATATGATACATCTTGACAACTTGCATTAGTTCTTTATTACTATTGAATCTCATTCCCTTTCTAAGGTCATCACTAGTGCCGAAGTCTCCATATATAGTAACCATATTTTCCTTAAAAGTGATTAACCACTATCTCCCCTAATGTGGAAAAATGGAGTGACATCCTTAAGTTCTTTTTTACCCGAATGACTTGCTTCTTGAAATCTATGAGCCTGTATTGCATGATGTACACTAGCGGATGTACGGCAATTGGCATACATGTCATTTATAGCATTTTTGGTGGGACCCTCATCCTCATCAGAATACTCTTCATGTACTGCAAATTACTTCACAACAATATCAATTTCCATTAGAAAGTGGAGGCCATCATTTAATTATGGATTATCAGAGTTTTCTTCATTGCACAAAGGTTCATAAGTTGGCACCAAGGCTATTTCATCACACATTGGTGAATTAGTCATCATGCTTAGCCCTTCCTTCTTTCGAGGTGATGGGTTATTAGCTTCTAAAGGCTCTTCTTCTTCATTCGGATTTTGTAGTTGTTCATGAATTTCAACATACAAGTCTTATACCCACTTCTCCTTGAAAGCTATAGCCATTTCAATTATGTTTTCCACATCATCATCATCCATAATTAGCATCAGCTTGTATCTCACTCCCAATGGAAATAGTGTGGATGCCTATGTAGTATTTCAATACGAATTGTAGTTGAATCAACTCCAATGCTTTATAAATCTTATGCAAGAATTTTGTATAGTTTTAGAATTCCTCCTCACCTTCAACTTCTTCATCAATCTATTCTCATAATTGGGCTTATCATTGTCATACACAATTTTTCCTCTCGCGTACACAATAAATTTCACAACCTCAGCCATTTCCAACCTAATTATATAACATATGCATATTCAGTCTCATGTAAAATTGTGTCAATTCCCTATTGCATAATTTTGACTATTTCTATCCATGTAGTCAAAACAAACATTGTTTCCAACAATTTTTAAACTTTTACAGCTCTCACATTTCACATGTTTTGCTATTACTTCACATGCATTGTGAAGTAATACACATCAAGTGGCAGAAATTAAAAAGTCAAATCATTTAACTAATTCGTAAATTATGTTATATTCTAACATTTTTAATTGAATGGATATATATAGATATTGTTCTAAGTATTATTAATATTCCTAAAATGAATACATAACTTGTTTTTTGAATTATCCAAAAAACTCATTGATAAATATATTTTTAATAATGAAAAAAGTAAAGAAACAACTCATAATATAAATAAAAATAAAAAAATTTGAGGGAGTGGGCATTATTAGTAGAGAAGACGCAAAAAAACTAAGGTTTTTTTTTTCTTTCTTAATACAATATTCAATTGCACACATAACACAGTTATATGAAATTTAGGTTTCAAAGTTAACTTTATACTAAACAAAACTCCCTTTGAGTAATTTTGTCGAGCAACTTATGTGCATTCTAAACAACTATCATGCCCAACAACTTCTACACCTTTACAACTCCTAAATTTCATATATTTTAGTACTACAATACCCACATAATGAAATACTACAAGTTTTTTAAAAACTAAAATCATCATTTCTATGCATAATATAGGTATATTATATATGGGTTTCTAGCTTAAGTTTACAAAAAAAAAAAAAAAAAAAAAAACCCAAAATGGCACAAAACATGTAGTGTAACACAAATAGATTACATACTGTGAGGATCTAAACTTAAGTAATAATGTTAAAATTAAAATAGTATATATATATGTGTGTGTGTGTGTGTAAGGTAAAATGAATGTATATATAATATATATAATATGTATATATATGTTTTATGCTAAAAATAAAATAAAATATATAAAATAATAATAATAATATGAATTATATGGGCATATATATATATATATGGAATATATAAATATGTAAAAAAAAATGTACACATTAATTATATTATATTATAGCTAAAAAAAGAGAGAGAGAGAGGAAGGAAAAAAGTGCAGAATAGCACCCTCATTCAATGTCAGCAAAATTAAGTAATATTATAAATATATATATATAGACATTAGAATAGAGAGAGAGAAAAAAACAAATAATTAAAAATTAGAAAAAAAAGAAACCAAAACTCTCTCCATTTCATCCGAATTTTCTAGGCAAATTGAAATTGAAATTTCCAACATGCAATCATCAGGATAGGAAGAAGAACAAGAATGAAGTAGGATGCAATAAGAATTTGAAGAAAAAAAAATCAAATTAAATAGGGAGGATTTTGTCTGTTCGTTCAAAGGGGTTAGGGTAAATCTGCTACTAGGATAAGCTAGGGTTAAGGTTTTGGGTGGGAGAGGATTCTAGCCGACATAGTGGTTGCTGGCTTTGGTGGCCGGAGGCCGGTGAACAGAGCAGCCCCTAGTAACGCCCGAAACTTCCTATTTTTGTTAAAAATATCAAATGTTGATGAAAAATTATGATTTTTGGTATTCTGGCATAATTTTGTATGAATATTAATTTGATAATTTTATTTTTCTAAAAATTGATTCACAAATATGTGGTCCTTAAGAAATGCTCTGTTCTGGTCGTAAATTAAATTGGAAAATGAATAGGTCAAATGATGTATTTTTGATGTAATGTTTAGTATATAAGATCCTTATATGATTTATTAGATCACCAAATCAATATTCAGATTGGAGTCGTTTTCTATTTTTAGTGAATTTTTCAAGCTAATTACCCTGTTCTGGTCGAATTAAATCCTTAGCAAAATTAGGGAATTTGATTTGATTAGTTGAATTTGATGTTTAGTTGAGGTTCATTGAAGTATAATATGATTTTAAGAAGCTTGGGTTAGTTACGAAACAAAAATGGGAGTGTTCGGTGCAAGATCGTGATAATTTAGAACCATACGATTCAATATAGAATCAGATCAAAATTTAATTACATTAATATATAATAGAGAGCAGTATACTCGTATGTATATGAATTAGAAATTGTAGGAAAATGGTGGATTATACGAGGTTAGGATGGAATTTAGGGGTATGGAATTCTGAATTAGCAATTTAGGGTTCAATAGAGTGAATGAGGTAACATTGATTGGTATACTGATGATTCAGGTATTTTTGTTGAGTAAGGAGGACAAAGGAACTTGGCCGGTGTGATTGTTTGGATTGGCATATATTGTTTCAGGTAAGTACCCCCTTAACTCCTCTCTTAGGTACAAGTGGTTGATAATGTAACTACTTGTTGTTGGCTGAAATTACCCTGTACGATCACTTATTGTGATCAATGCAGGAGGATTGTTGAATTACATTGGCTTTGCTGATGGTTGGTTGTGTGTCATGATATGGTTGGATTATGAGAAAAAAAAGGGAACATTCTAGAAAATCCTAGAATGAAAGTTGGGTGCGGGATTTGATTATACTATTCTGATTGTATGTGATGTAATGAAATTAAATTATTGAATGCTTCATGATTATGATGTAATGCTGGGTTATTTTTAGCTTATTGATGGGGTTTATATGACTGGTTGAGTTCATACTATTGTTATCTTGTAACGATGAAATATCTAAATGGGGTTTAGGCTATAAGTACCTACTAACCCAAAACACTTAATGTAAGAAAAGTCTTGTTCCCTGTCCAGTAAGTTTGTGGTACGACCTTTGAGTCGACCCAGATAGGTTTGAGGCACGGTTGACGAACCGGCCGATTTAGTGACCTATGGGGATCTGGTCACCCCTTTTGTTCGAGGCAGGTGAAAGGCGAGCCGAATGTTTCTAACTAAAAAGAGTATATAAGGATGTCTTAATTGGTTGAGAAAACATTAAATTTTGAAAAGTACATGGGAGTAATTTATCTACTAGTTGACAGGCTTTGCCTGGATTAACTGAAAAATATTTGTGACTTGTGAGTAAACAGGAGTGATTGAAATGGTCTCCAATGAAAAGGTTATGAGTTTAGCAAAATGGAATTATAGGGAAAATATCATTAAGTAAGATCATGTGATGTTAAAATGTAATAAATTAAATTGGGTTTCTTGCGAGTATAATTTTGAGTTGAAAACTTCCTTGCTTGAGTAATCACTTTGGAGGTATTTGATAATATTGTTGATTACTATTATATGATTTTGTTGTTTGTTTTTGCTGGGTTGCTTGATTTTGTACTCACTTAGCTTCTTAAGAAGCTGATGGGTTATGTTTTTGCTAACCTCAGGTATAAGTACTGAAGAATAAGTTGTTGGAGACTCAAGTTTTTGGAGAGCGTCAATAGAGGCAAAGAAGCCCTTAGTTCCATTTTGGAACCTCTGTTATTTGTAATAAGATTGTCCTGTACATGATGTTGTAGTGCTTGTAAATAAGATCTATAGGTGTTAGTTTTCATATTGTAATGTAAATATTTGTGTTATAAGGTTGGATTTGTAATCTTTTGAGCCACTTAAGGCTATAGGATTAATCATGGTTTGTGCTTACTTACCGGGAATACAGATCCCGATGGTATATATATATGATGTATGATGTGATGGGAGATTTTAAGTATATGTGTTTAGATATGATGTGGATATAAAATGATAGCTCTGTTAGCGCCATTTTATAGGACGTTTATAAAATTTCATACAGGTTGGAGTTATAGGTTCAATATTAGCAAAATTTGCCTTATCTCTAATTCAGAGATGGCATAGCAACCCACCTACAGGTACCAAGGATAGTTACAGGAATTTTGGAACAGTTCAAGAATCAAACCTAGTAGGTGGGTCGCTACACAAACCTTACTAAATTTGTTCATTTTGATGGTGATCTATGCTTGATTTGTACAAAAATCTCAATTTTTTTCCTATTGCATCCAAAGGAAGAGAGAATTTAAAGGAGTATTTTGTGTTTTCATGTAGGAAATGGGTTTCTATAAGGTGTAAGTTGCTTTTATGTAGCAAAAAACGCATGTATTTAGTATAAAAAAAATTCAGTATAATTTTTTCTTGTACTAAAACTCATGCCCTACATGCGCTTTTGATATCCTATTCACATGATATTTTTTTAAAAAATTGCATTATTTATGAATTTTGCCCTATATCTCATTACTAACATTTAAAAAGTTATGGAACAAATGAAAAGTGAAGGTTAATCTTTAAGTTAATTAGTAATTTACGAATCAAAACATAGATTTGTCTACCTTCACTCTCTCATGACCATCATAGCATAGTGTAAAAAAGTAAACTAATATACCCATTGTCTTCATGTAATTGTGAATTGGTATTTCAGTTACTTCAAATATCAAAGTCTTTTTAAAATTAAAAGGAATCAACAAATATCGATTTCTGATGATTGGGAAATAACTATGCAAGACATTATTTGCTAAACACTTACTAAAATGTTTTTATGATGGGATTAATTAGATGAGAAAAGAAACTAACACCAAATGCAGTATGGAAAATGACTTGCTTGCTAAGATATAATTATTTTCAAGATTAGATTCTTTAAAAAAAAAGAAAAAAAGTAATACACATAAATTGGGAGAAACCAAAAGGAAAAAGTGACCACATTTTTCATTTTACTAGGTGTAGATGACTAAATGCAATTAAAGGCCTTATACCCATTAAGTAATTGAATTTGGCTCTTTGCGCTAAAGTGATAGGGCTTAGAGAGCTAAGTCCATGACTTTTGGGATGATTAGGGGAGATTTGGCATGGTAAGTTTGGAATAGGGCTTGTTAGATTGGTTGGTCTAATTCAACTTTCCTCAATAAGGCTTACGCATTAAAGGCCTTTAATGAGCCTAGATTCACAAAAAGCTCACATAAGGGCCTATTCACTTATGACCATTAATATCACCATCTAATTGATGAGATTCATAACTAAACCTTATGATAAAATCTGCAAAAAAAATAGTTGCATATAACATCGAAATGATTAAAAGATCATAATAAAAGCTTTAAACATATCCCCACATAAAATTATATTAAAAGAAATAATCATACGAAAAGCAAACCATGAAAAATTATTGAATAAACGATAAAATAAATTAAAATTATAGACATAGGTTGTTAAATGGAAATTCCAAGTAAATATTTACACTCGAAATAATCAAGTTAGTTTAAGCGTAAAGTTTTATAATAAAATACTAAAATTTAAAAATCTTAAATACCATCACGCACTCAAGAGACACTAGAAAATTCTAAATCCTAATAATAATAATAATAATAATATAATAACAAGACATATACAAATGCCCAACCATGCTGTGGAGGACCCACGACCACACAAAAACAAAGGAACGAAAAAGAGAGAGTCAGAGAGGAAATTCTAAATCCTAATAATAATAATAAACAGACATATACAAATGCTCAACCATGCTGTGGAGGACCACGACCACACAAAAACAAAGGAACGAAAAAGAGAGAGTCAGAGAGGAGACAGGGGCGTGGAGAACAGGACTACGTTTACGAAGAGAAAACGAATGGAAAAAGAAAAAGGGAAAATGAACAAAAAAAATTCATATCTCACACATATGACATCCTATCGACAATCAAAGACTACTAGTGTGTTCTTCAAGGTGAGTGTAATTCAACTAGACCAATTTTTCGTGAAATGGAGTTAGTTTAAAAAGTTATGTATAAATATCAAATAAGTGTAAAAATTAGTTGTAATAACTAGAAAAACACGATCTAAACCATGAGTAGTATGTAATGATTATTTTTTCTTAATTTTTTTAGGTGAAGAAGATTTTAACTCAAAAATATCTAAAGATTATTTTAATTAAATTCGAAGAAAATGATAACTATGTGAGTAGTACTTTGTGATGTGTTGTATTGTATGTATTATTGTTGTATCACGTGTGTTTACTATAAATATGTTTATTCTCTACGTTTTAAATGCATCTAAGGTTTCAAATCTTGCTGTGGTAATGTATACATACATACATACATTGTGGAGGCTAGCCTGTGTGGGATATATATACATATGTATATATGCGAGTACTGGGCAGTGAAGTGAGAATGGATCCTGATTACGGCCGTGAAGATGTATAGATAACATGTATATTGCAAGTGTGCTACTCTTCTTCTTCTTCTTCTTTTTGTGTGTGCGTGTAAGTGTAGATGACACCCAACTGGAAGAGAATTATATATTATATATATACATAGGTCTTGACGTGCAATGAAGCTAGCCGAGTGGAGATCCCCTGTCGCGTGTGTGCATGGAAACGTTCCATTTTGCTGCTTACAGCAAGTGATTTCATATGTCCCTATATATATAAAATATGTATATGTAAATGCTATTTGAAGGTTGGAAACATTATGTGTATATGTCGTATTGTACCTTGTTGGATAATAGGGCTAGTGGGGGTAGGTTGCATGTGTGTATGTGGTATGATGAAAGCGGAAATGGAAGCTCAACTTGAGAATGTGGATTGCAAGATGAAATGGGGGTGGGAGATAGGAATTACATTGATGTTAGTTTTCTTATGTGCTTATGTGTTGGGGAATTAAAAGGAGGGTAGAAATCCATGAAGGAGGAAGTGAGAGAACATGTATATGGACATGTATAGGCATCTAGGTGTTGGATCTCTTTTCCTTAACGTGCGAGCATGGTTTTGCTAGTAGGAGTAAAGGGAGATATCATGGTATTTGCATTGTTAACAATTATGGAGATTGATGAGGAGATTATAGATGCATGTTGACATGGAGAAGGTTGGAGGTGAAGGCTAGAAAGGAGGGACTTTAAGGAGTCGATTGAACTATAAGTATATGCATGCATTACAAGTAAAAAAGGAGGAGTTAAGTCGCCAATAATCTAGGTCCTTACCGTCATAGCTATATATGTTAGGTGCGAGTGAGATAGAAGTATGGAATGTCGAAATAGATATAATTCCTCATGTGTCCTAGGTATATATGTATATATCTAAGGATAAGACATGTAACTATAATTATGAATAGAAGTCCATAGCTTGATAATCTCTTGTTTGATTGAATGGATGTTATTCTCTTATCAATGCTAGAGACGTGCCTTGCTTTATGGAATAATTGAGTACATTATGAATGAAATGTATGTTAGCATGTTTGTCGTTATATATGTGCTTAACTTTGGACGATCACCTTAAAACCTTAACTAATCATTAAACCTAATTAAAACCTGACATGCATTGCACAAACATTGTATTGTTCAAAGCCATCACAGCTACAGGGCGTGCGGGAAGTAATCGGAGGATTACTGTTCCGCCAAGTGCGAACTAAGTGATTAGGGGATTGTCACGCCTTGAACGGTTCCAAGTCCGACCTGTCTCTTAAGAGTGTGTAAATGCTCGGTATATAAGAGACGCCTGAGCTTAGATTACTAAAGTTAAGACACAGTTATAATAAAGTGATAAGAGTAATTAAATTGGGTGTAAGACTCGGGCTCTGATGGTGGCTCAAGAATCCCTAACCTAAGGTTAAGAGGGTTGTAAACCTTAAACTTCACGTTGGTTACCGGAAGACTACGTGAGATACTACATTAATATAATTGTTCATGCATAGCATTTGTTTTAACAACTTGCTTGAAATTGTTTGTGTTTGTTGCAACACTAAGATATTGCACCCCATCTCACTAAGCTTTTAGCTTACCCTCCTATAGATTTTGCCTTACAGGTCGAGACTACTAGATTTTTCTTATGAACTAACGAACCAAGGTGAGTACTTGTCACATAACTAAGGGTAAGGTTCGTGGGAAGAATGCGAGGACTAGATTGATGTAGATATTGCTAGACTTGACTCTGTAATAGTTGTAAATGCTTATAAGTGATCGAAGAGGATCTTGGGTGTACATGTGGTTGTGTAATGGGACTCGTTAGAGGCCATGTGACAATATAATTGTTGATTACTTATGTTGAATAGGGAATATTATTATTGTGATTAACAAGCACGATGATTGAAATGAGACGCTTTGCGGTTGCTTGATAGGGTTAGGTAATCGTGGCAGGTTATCATGTAGACTACCTAGAGTGGGGCGTGACATCCTATATATACCCAAGACATCTTCATTCAAAGGGGGACTTTTTGGAAGAAAAAAAAAGCCATCACTCTACTAGACTACTATTTCAAAAGATCAAATTGAGAATTTAGTAAAGAACATTTGTCTGTCACGAAGTGTTTGAGCCTGATTGAAATTGCCTACTCCTCCTCCCCATCCTACTCATCCACGATCATCCTTCTACATGCCATTATACATCACTCCTCTCGGTTAATATGTAACGCAAAAATCACATAGCAAGCATGTGGCCACATTGCAATGAACCCTCACACCTATAGTAGGTTTAATTTTGATGGCTCTTTAGGATTATACATGGTTAACTCTCACTTTCAACAATTTTGTTCCCAATTATAAAGGTGAATGAAAACCTTTAATTATAATATACATATCAAGTCATCAGATAACCCTGAAGGCATAAAAAAAGAAAGTTATTGTTAAGACCTTTATAATATAATGGTATGGAGACTGATCTTCTAGGTGGGATAGACCACACTCGAATCCTTCATCTTCTCCCATTGTAATTATTAGAAAAAAAAATAAAGTTAATAACAAAATGTCACATTTAAAACAAACAAAACCACTAAAATTCCCATGGAAGTTTGAGTTGTTACAAGAAATAGGTGCTTCTTCCACAAAATTTTGCAAATCCACCAAACACATACCAAATTACACACATCCACACAAATCATTAGCATTATTATAATTGATTTTTAAAAAGAAGACTAAGGGATTATTTGATCATATAATTCAACCATATATAGTAAGAAAATTATATTTATAAGAAAATTGCTTTGTCTTTGATGGCTTCCTTTAGTCCGTAAGTGGTCATGAAGCTCCTTAATGTGCACCATTTCTTGGCGCTCTACTACAATCAAATTTAAGAAAAAAGAATGTGGGTAACTTATGAAAAGAAGAAGTGAAAAAAGATGATATATCTTTGAAGAGCAAGTTGAGGAATTTGATAATAATCCACACTTATAATTATTGTAGATATTTTTGTCTAATTGAATAAAATAATAACTTATTATCTATTCTATTCCTATTTAATTACAATTTAATTCTCACCCAAGTATATATGAAGTGAAGATCAATGAATTTGTTACCTTCTAAAATGATGATATTGTAAATAAATAAAAAAAAATTATTGAAGTTGTAATTAAAGAAGTTATTTGAGGAAGTTAAAGGTGGGTGAAATGCTTTTGAGATAAGGGTTTAGAAAGTTACTTAGGTGTTTTTGAAAAATAAGCATTATTATCACATGAAATAGAAAATGTGATTTTCCCAAAAATCTTATAAATATATATTTTTTTTTTCAATAAGCACTTTTCTTTAGGGTGAGTATACTTCGATTTGGTACAATTTGTTTCTTGAATCGAATTGAACCATATATTACGGTTAAGTTTTTTTCTTTAAATCAAATATAACTATACGGTTTAATTAGTCCGATTCAATTTATGGTTCAAACTATTTTTATTTATTATTATTTTTTATATATAAGTCAATAAGTTAAGATAAATTATAATTAATATAAAAATATTTAATTTATTATTATTTTTTATATGATTCATCATTTTGTTAGTATCGATTTAATATATTTAACAGAGATATTGTTATCTCTCCTTTATTTAATAGTTAGATTTATACTCCTTTGATTGAAGAAATTATACTGAATCCCTTTTGCTGTCAGAAGGATATGTAAGAAAGAAAATACTGAGGCTTTCGCTTGCAATGACAGCATGCAGAGAAATCTCCACAACTTTAACGCTTAACATCCCCACTATATCAAACACTATCTCCATACTACGTGCACCCATCCCATTTACCAATTTTTACCGCCCATGCACTGCCACGCACGCTGCCAACGTCAACTCTTCTTCACTCATAACACAATGCACAGTGACAAAATCCTTAACGGGGACTCAGAAGGTCCACGCGCACCTTATAAAATCTGGGCGTTTCTCCATTCGTTCTGGGGACAAACTGGTTGCTGGGTACATGAAATGCGGCAGTATTTTGTATGCTCATAAACTGTTCGACGAAATGCCCCAAAGGCATATAGTTACATGGAATTCCTTGATTGCTTCTTATATAAGTAACAAGAGAAGCAGAGAGGCTGTTACGCTTTATTCTAGAATGGTGGGTCAGGAGGGTGTGTCCCCCGATGAGTACACGCTTTCCAGTATTTTCAAGGCTTTTGCTGACCTGGGTCTTGTACTTGAAGGTAAATGTGTTCACTGTCAGGCAATTGTTTCGGGTTTGGAAGTTTCGAATGTGTTTGTTGGTAGTGCACTTGTTGATATGTATGCCAAGTTTGGAAATATGAGGGATGCCAAATCGGTGTGCTGTCGGGTTAAGGATCAAGATGTCGTATTGCTTACTGCATTGATTGTTGGTTACACACAGCACGGTGATGATGTTGGTGCTTTAGAAGTATTCCTGGATATGACTAGGAAGGGGATTGAGGTTAATGAGTTTACTTTTGCGAGTATTTTGATTAGTAGTGGGAATGTAGGGGATGTTACTATAGGTAGGATGATCCATAGCCTTATGGTTAAGTCTGGTTTTGTCTCAGTCGTTGCTTCCCATACTTCTTTGCTTACAATGTATTCAAAATGTGGGATGGTTGATGATTCTTTCATGGTTTTCAGGGAATTGGATAACCCAAACCAGGTGACTTGGACATCTCTCATAACTGGTCTTGTGCAGAATGATAGGGAAGAGATTGCCATGTTGCAATTTAGGAAAATGATACGTAATTTAACAACTCCGAATTCCTTTACGCTATCTAGTGTTCTTCGGGCATGTGCAAGTCTTGCCATGCTTGAAACAGGAAGACAAATCCATGCAATTGTAACAAAACAGGGATTGGATAAAAATAGATATGTTGGGGCAGGGCTGATTGATTTTTATGGAAAATGCGGAACTGTGGAGCAGGCTAGATCAGTTTTTGATATGTTAACTGAAATTGATACTGTGTGTATGAACTCAATGATATACAGCTATGCCTTGAATGGTTCTGGACATGAAGCACTTGGCTTATATGAGAAGATGAAGGATTTGGACCTTGAACAAAATGATGTGACATTTTTAAGCATTCTTTTAGCATGCAACAATGCAGGCATGGTTGAGAAAGGCCGTAGAATTTTTTCATACTTGAAACATGACAGTAATGTTCAATTGTCAGGAGATCATTATGCATGCATGGTTGACTTGCTTGGAAAATCTGGAAGACTGGAGGAGGCAGAAACATTCATAAATGAAGCAAAAAATACTGATGTGGTTTTGTGGAGGACATTGCTTAGTGCATGTCGGATTCATGGAGAAGTAAAAATGGCAAAGAGAGTAATGGATAAAGTGCTAGAGCTTGCACCTGGTGATGTAGGAACTCATGTTTTGTTATCAAATCTTTATGCATCTACTTGCAATTGGAGCCAAGTTATTGAGATGAAGAGTACAATGAGGGACATGAGACTGAAGAAACAGCCTGCCATGAGCTGGGTTGAGATTGATAGAGAAATCCATACTTTCATGGCTGGTGATCTCTCCCATCCGGAATCAGGAAAGATTATCCAGATGTTAGAAAAACTGATTGAGAGGGTTAAAGTCCTTGGTTACGTCCCTGACACTAAATATGTTTTACAGGATATGGAGGAAGAGAAAAAGGAGAGATCTTTGTATTACCATAGTGAGAAGCTAGCCATAGCTTTCACTTTATGGAGAACTCAGGATAAAGCTACAAATATTAGGATTCTTAAGAACCTTAGAGTCTGTGGAGACTGTCACAATTGGATAAAGTTTGTGTCTGTTGCTGTTGGGCGGGAAATTGTAGCTAGAGATTCAAAAAGGTTTCATCATTTCAAGAATGGTTTCTGTACATGTGGAGATTATTGGTGAATTGACTTTACTGGCTTGGTTAGCATGTATTCTTCTCCTGTATTTGCTTTTAAGAGGTATGGTTCATCTTCACTGGAGAATTGATGCATAAAATATTCAGTCTGTCCAATGTTTTTTTATCTGGCTTTTTTATCTCTAATTAAATGGAACCATTTTGTGAAACCATCGTGAATGTTTGGCTCTAGTTTTGAGGTGATTGCTATTTTTTCCATATTATCGTAAATATTGTACTCTTGTCAGGTCCTTCTTATTTGACAAGCTCCAAGAAACTGGAAGTGAGATTATAAGAATGAGCAAAGGGGAAAGATGGTAAGCCCTGGTGAAAAATGATACAATCTTACTGCAACTTACAGATTCTGTGCACTGGGAAATCAGGACACTCACCAAGATTCTATGCTGAGAACTAAAGTTAACCAGTTTAACTTGTTTTGCAATTAATTTGCTAGTGTTGCTTTTAATTGGATACCTTGAATAAGATCCATACTATGTCAACTTAAAGAAGCAGATGTAGTCTTTGTGCACTGCAATTATATGCTTTAAATCCTAAGAAACTGCACCAGCAACCAATTATCACATTGTTAGTAGCCTCTGATATGTGAATCATTTTCTTAATATTATGTTGATAGGGGTAATGCCACAGTCCATCTGGCTGTTGCTTATCCAGTGGAATGTGCCATTGATTGGCTAGTTGCCTAGTCATTATGTAGACTGAATGGTTTGAAGGAAAAAAGGAGCCTATAAAGAGATAGCATCTTCTCAAGAAAGATATTTTATCTGGCTTTATGGGTTGGTGCTTTAATGGACCTTCTTCGTGCTCTATGCTCTTTAGATTTTAACCCTTGACCCCTTTTACTTCTTTAATTTTTTTTTTCCTTTACTGATTTGTTTACCTTTTTAGATTTGCTTATTGTACACTTATGTAGTTGAACAGTTCTATCATCGAGAAATTTCATCATTTTAACAAAAATAGATTTTCTATGTAGTAATACAGTTGAATATTTAGGGTGCCAAGTGTCTAGTAAAATTAGCAATAATTATTTTCAATTGTTTTAGGTGAGCTGATAACTTTCCAACTTTTTATGATAATTTTTATTTGTTAAAGTTTATATTATAAGAATTGGTTATTCTGTTGGTTTTGTTTTCCCATATATATGGTAAGTTCCATTTTGATGTTTATGTAAGTCTTCATATTTTACTTATCAAAGAAAGTCTTCACATTTTAAAGTTGAATTTAAGATCGGCTTTGTAGCCCTTCTAATTGAAACAATGCCTTTGATGGTCCTAATCTGAAATTGAGCTCAAATGACAGGTCATCCCAGTGGAAAAATTTACACTTCTTTCTCATTGGCAATGATGATTTCCATTTTGCAGTGTTCGCATATTTTGTGTCTAGCTTTGGTAGCCAGTCTTGGAAGTCAACAACCAGCTCTGCTTCTTGTCTGTCAAATCGTAGGCCACAGAGCAGATCATAGCCTCTCTGTTTCCTTTCTCATTGGCCTCTTTAAACATATTACAGTGTAGCACTCTCAAGGATCAGTGTTCCGAATTTTAGTAGTTCTCTTTTGTGTAACCACTCCTTCCAATGCTAATCTACAGTTCTGGTTGCTAGGAATTGACCTTCTTATTCACCCATTGAGAAGGTGAAGCAGCAGATTCATTGAATACACGGTCACTGTGTGCATCATCTCTGCTTTTCTGGCATGGGGCTGTCACACCACAGGGTAATCAGTGGGATGATTCTTTTTCTTTCTCGTTTCTTTTCTCTTTCTGTCATTCGATTAACTACACTGTGATTTTATCTCCTTTTCTGAGGAAAGGTTCTTTAAGAAAAACAACAAATTTCACTGGATGAGCTGCTTTATGCTATCTTATGCTTCCTGAGTTTGCAAGTTGGAATTCACGTAGGGCCAACTCTCTTAACTATATCGACTTGATCTTATGGGAATTATTTGGCATCTCCTTTTCCACTTCCATAGATTCATCTATCACTCACTTTGTTGATAATGTAAATCATGGTCTGTGTAAAGGATAAAAATGATGATGAATAGTTTGACTATTGGGTTCGGAACGCTCAGCACAAAAATACTCCAGGGAGTAGTAGGTGAAAGCTTGATGCCCTTCATGGTCAAACCTCCTGTATGAAAGGATGTTGCTCAGATTGTTTGGATCCGCTGAATAATTGATGATTGACACATTAGTTCTCGTGTCTTTAAAGATAAATTCATATTTGGAGTCGATAACTACATTAATGAATTTGTATTTACTTGTCAAATAGGGATACTATTTTTTCTGTCCGGATTTTTATGAACGCTTTATGATAGTATCTGTTATGTGCCGTGTGCATGCTCATCATGTATTTTCAATCTCACACTGCCACATACTCGCTCCACCAAGTTTGTTGCATTACTTCGTTTCCCCGTTAGATGTATATCAGGGATGCTGTGTCTCCGTATCGTGTGCAGTACAAGCTTCAGAATAAGAACAGGATATATATAGCTGTCTTTGTTTTCTATTCTGCTCAACTTTTGGCATAAGTCTCCTGTTTGCATATTTTAAGGGTAGTTAGAAAATGCTAAATATGTGGAAGTTCTCACTATGCTCTCCTCAACTTTCTTTGACAATTACCGAGAACCTCTGTGGAGGCTCCAGACTACAGAGTGGAGTTGGGGCAGCAGACAACTCAATACCTGCAGTGGAGGTAGATGGCACTGGAGGGCCTTTGACGAGTTGGAAGAAGCAAAGAGGTCAAATTGTGCAGTTGAGTTAGATGGCACTTGGGGGCCTTGGAATTGGGAGCAGCAAACAGTTCAACACATGCAGCTGCTGTTGATGGCACTGTACGGCGTTTGACAAATCGGAAGTAGCAAGCAGCTCAATTTGTGCAGTTGGTATTAATTGCACTTGGGAGCCTTTCAACCTGTGGGGCTTACATTTATTTCTAAAGGTGATCCTGTGCTCCAAGGGGTTTGAAGTAACTCTTGCAGCTATCTTAGATACAACATGTTTCTCATGGCTTCATGTTCTTATTGCGGATATAATTCTCCATCCCCAGTTGAAGGATTGACCAGACATACTGCAATTTTATTTTTTATTTTTTATTTTTTAAATTTCCAGCCAATTGTTTCCACCTACCACGCAACTTATCTAGAAAATACATGTAATTACAGTAGAAAGATGATATCAATTTTGTCATTGAGAGAAGTTGGGTATGTTTTTATTGATGTGTTTGTATGTTTATCAATCGCTGCTTTCAATCTTTGATACTTTTGGGAAAGCATATGAGTTCATTTTTTCCCCTGACGAGATATATGGAAGGTGCTCATTACAAGGATAACCATTTTCTAGGTTTTTTTACTTGTAAGCTGCTCTCTACTTTTCCTATATTTGGAAAACATGAATAAAATAGAACGATCATCTTTGCACTTAGTATTGAAATTTTATTCGGATTAATGCGGTTAAAATGCAAAATTGAAGTTCACTAATCGATAGCTTTGTCGGTAGAAGGTGTAATGTTCTCATGAAATTTCCGACCCGGAAGGATACCTTTTGAAATTGGTGTCATTTTCTCTCAGCTGAGAGTGCTCATCAGTGGTTCTAGTCATGCACCATTGAGGATGGAGAAACCACACCATCCCTAGAATTTCCTTACACAGGCATGAATCGGAGTCTTTCACTTCCGACAGCATATCCCTATTCTTATATCTCTTTCATTTTTTTTTTCATTTCCTCGTATCTAAATTACGAGGTTCCAAAACATCCTTGCCGAACTAGTCTAGCTAAGATTTGAAGAAAAAAAAAACCCAGAAGTCTCTAAGCTGATAGCAGTTTATGTGGATCTCAAACTTGGGACTTGGTGCACCATTTTTTAAGTGATTTCACCCATTTAGATATTTGGGGTCCACTCAAAAAGTGAGCGACTTTACATAACGATAAGCAAAATGCCTTAAATATAGTGCTAGTTGAGGCTCCTAAACTTGATCAACATTCTTCCTTGTACAATAAGCAAAAAACAAAAAGGTTGTCCTTCTTTACATAACAATTGCCATAGACCAGGCCTACATTCACCATTGCAAAAAGAAATCCATGTTAAGGTCGAACCAACCATCCAACTTTATTAGCTGCTAATCAAATAGTCAAAAGAATCTCTCTCAAGGAAGGAGAAAGCCTCCTCGTGCGAACTGCGGTTAGGTCGGGGTTTTCAATTCATCTATGACGCTTATGTTATGATATTGGAGTAATGAACTTTGGCAGAGAAAAGGTCAATCAAAATAGAAAGTTGCTGCACCTATCAGTTAGATAAGGGTTTAATGATGTGATAAAGGACTGATACAAATAGGAAAAAGAAAGGAACATTGAAGTTTTCGCTTCATCAATTGATATGGATTCATAAATAAAATATAATCAAGTAAAGGAGAGACAAAAGGCAAAAAAAAAAAAAAAAAAACTTTATTATATTTTAAGGGCTAGAAAATGACCAGGCAGGACAAAAGATGCGGCCCAAATTTCATCCTTTGGATGGTGGGACAAGGGAGAGCTTTCTTCTCTAATGAAATCTTAAGTTGAGTATTGGATAGCGATTAGTTAGTAAAATAGATCGTTATAAAAAGAATTGTACAGTATAGTATAATAAAATATAATAATAAATTTTTTGTACTAATTTGATATGTGTAATATTAAATGCGAATTTTGATGATATATTTATTTTATATTAGATAGAGTGGAAAAGAAAAAAAAAAGATAGAATATATCGATAATTTATGAATTTAGTGTAGAGTTATTTTTGAAAATTTGAAATTATATTAATTTTATACAATGAAATAGATTTTCGTATTATCAAATATATAATATAAAATTTTTAGTTAGTATTGTATTTCAAAAGCCTTTTCATTCAATAATTTAGATCAACATGTAAACCATTTAATGAATTAAAAAAATTATCCAATGTTAGCACCATAAAAGTATGGTTACCAACCAATACCTTTTAACTTGCTTGAAGAGATGGAGAAGACAAGACTTAAGTTCTAAACAATACATAACCGTCAAAACAAAAAGGGAAGGAAAAGAGGCTAAAAAATGTATGTTCTTCCCGCTACTTTTCTTCTTTATATATGCGAAACTAGTCTAGGAATTCAATTTGACAGTAACTTCATATATTATCATATAATTCTGGCACCGAATTGGAAAAAGAAAAAGAAAATCTATATAAAAATATTTAATAAAAAGAAAAAAAAAACGTTAAAGATCTTTTAACAAAACCAATTCGAAGATATTTCGTAATTGAAGTGCATTCTAAGTGGATATGTTGTGTATAATATTATGGAAATAATTAAAGAATAATCCATGGGTATTTGTTAATGGATTAAAAAAAAAATCTTAATAAGATGTGTAATTAATTTTGAAAATATGAAATTTTATTTTTGAATTTATTAACTAGTGTCTTGATGACACTCGTCAATAGTGCCTTAATATTATGTATTCTAATTATATGTTGTTGGTTATGCAACGTTGATCTAATTTATCATAACTAATTGGCCATGGTGGATATTAAAGTCTATATATTTATATTTTTCTATATCATAATCTATTAAGTATGGTATAGGTTGTTTTTAAAACTGTTTTTCATTGATGCTCATTCTTTTGGGCCACATTTTCTTGCTATACAATTTAGTTCAAAATTTGCTTTTAAAAGAGAGAGTGCTAGAATCTAGTCGAATGTAGATTGTTAGTAGGAGGCTTTAGTTAGTTTCATTAAATGAACCGAATTTATGAAGGACAACATATGGGCCTCTTCTTTAAGACAATACAGTAGAAAATGGGAAGAATATAATTGGGAAAGAAATCGTTTCTCCAAAACATTAAAAAAAAAAAAAAGCAAAGAAAAGGAGAAGTTTGTGTATGCAACATCATTCCTTTGCCATGATTCATTTTAGACAAAGACTATCTAGATTATGCTAAATTAATTTGTTTGTCAAATATATAATATGTTGGGAATTATTTTTATCCTGTCCATGTTAGTCATTTAATAATATTACCAAAATCGTGGAAAAGGAACATAAGGGCTTTTAGTTTAAGATATATCATGTTCGTACCTCGGCTTTAGCCTCGCTCCATGTCGAAAAAGTTGAGGTTTTGGTCCTTGTTTGCCCATGGTAAGTTGTTCACTCATAATTTCTAGGAATGGAGGGCTTGTCGGTTGATTTAAAACTTGCAGCAGATTGTGGTTGTGAAACTCACATATTATAGCCTTATGATGGTGTGACTTATATTTCCCTACGATAGAAAAGTACGTGAATCCCGCTTCATGTTGAGTGGGCGGGAGTCTAGGAAAACCGTCTCGACGAAGGTTTCAAGAGCACAGTACTCTCTAGACATCATGAGGTTTTTAGTATTTAAGCTTATATTTATTTATTAAAAGTTTGGGTTTGAACGTACGAATAACTATTACTATATATTTTATTTTTTGTTTATAATTATATAATGTAACAAAAGAGTTAAATGTTAATTATAATGGAATCCTCTATTAGCATAATCTTAGTTAATGGATGAATCAAGATAAAATTTTATATTTTTATTTTTCTTTCTCTTTTAAACTTTATTTTGTTACCCTAACACTTCAAAAGCATTCCATCAATGCTTCTGCTGGAAAAAAAACCCAGTAGGATATTATAATCTTTCAATGGTGGATCGAAAACGAGTGCATTATGGGACGGGTAATAAATTATTATAGGGCCAATTGTGTCTTGGTGAATCAAACGATCATCCCTTCTTGTCATCACAAGGACGAGATGACATTTGTCATAAAATTAAATGCGATCTCCTTTCATGGGGGATGGCTCATATATTGAGTTTATAAGGACTTGATACTTCAATTGGTTGAGCCATAATATAATAATTATTATCATATCTGCCCAATGTAAGGGGTTGCTGCTTCCGCAAGATGTTGAATAGGATAGGGATAGGAGTGTAGGACAATGTTCTTCTGCCATGTAGGACGTTGTAAAACAATATAATCTGAAGTCAAGTTGAAATCCTGAGTTCTTTTGCAAGTATATGGAACTCAAGGGGCACTTGGGGGTTAAGGGCTGGTCATTAGGGGCACATCAGTCGACTAGCATAACCTTTTAAGAAGGTCAGTTGAATAGAATAATGGTCAGCAGTTACTTATCAGTTTTGTGATTATTGATATAAAACATTGAGTCAATCTTAATTTATTTTTTATTTGTCTAATTGGATACATATCCGACTTACATTTATTTGCATATGTATGTAAATCATTAGAGTTTATGCATGAGAGATATTAAATTCTTGTATCAATACTATAATTTTAATATGGTCAATTTGTTGCTCTTGTGGTTTTTTACTCCAATCCTTTCAAGTCTTTCCACATAAAATCATTCTATATTGTTTCTTTCTTTCCTTAATTTTTGCTTTTAATGTTCATCTATTTGCATTATAATAACTTATCCATGGACACAATAAAAAGGGAGAGTTCTGATAGGTTATAGTTTATATAAGTGGATTAAAACAATCATCAACAATATAGTTAATAAAGAAGGTTGCATTTGAAAGTCTTATACCGTGGTACCCTAGGGCAGGCTGCAATGCCTGGTCCTACAGTGGGGTTCAGCACCATTGACTCCATGGATACAATCGTCTCGATTGTCATACGCATGTGGGGGGTGCCCTGGAGTTGTTAAAACTTTGGCACCTACTCGTGGTGCATACGACCAAAACCAATCAATACGAGACTTGACAAGAAATATGAAATAGTGACTAATAACCTATTCGATGTTACTTGCAAGAGATATTTTATTTTGGAAGTATCTCGTTGGTTTTTGGAAGCCAGGAATGTAATGGTGTTGCCAATTGCCATGCATGTGACGCATGTCATGGTTGGACTCAACCGGTACGTTTCTGACTTGGCTGTCCACGAATGTGAAAGTAATATAGATACAGTCTATTTATCAAAATAGTTTTTATTAATATATTAGGGATTATTCAGCTTGCACATATATAGAAAAATTAGATATATAGATCTATTTTTATACATATAAAAATGAGATATTGTTAAAATTATTATCTGAATTTCGCATGTTTTTTTTAATTTTATATACGAAGTTTGAAATTATTAAATGTTAATGCTTGTCAAGTGAAAATTTACTTGTTAATTTATAATCTAAAGTTTAAATTTGTTAAATATTATGTTTAATTAAATTTCTACCTATTAAATTTGCTATCTTCATAAGATAACGTAGCAAACGTCCATTGGTCAATGAGTATAAGTTAGAGGTTAGTTAGTTGTTTTGATGAAGAAAGATTTATTGATATTAATACATCATGTGTTTAGATGAGCAATTTATAAGTATTAATGATATTTAAATATATGATATTGATAGTAGGTATTTTTTAAAAAGCTATCATTTATATATGTTAGAATTTTATTGAAACTCGCACACCACTCATTTATCCACATAATCTATTATTACTATTGAAGTTTTCCTCTGTTTTAATAAAGTAAAAAAATTCGATTAGGTCTAATATTTAATAACTTTAAATTTAGGAGTAAAATTAAAAAAAAAAGGAAAAAAAAACTAGTAATGGTTTTAGCATTGGCCCAAGAAAATCAGTCAAAGATAAATCTTTCTTTTTTTTTTTTTTAATTTTTCCCACTCCTATGCATGCATCTTAGATATAGTAGTTAGGGAAAATGATATAAACAACGAAAGTGGGTTGCGAATGCATGGAAACAAATCCATGGAATGCTTGACTTGTATAAGTGGATGACAACTCATTCGGTATTGAAAATTCGAAAAAGAAAAAAAAAATTATCAGAACTATGCACCCAACTCTATTAGTTACAAATTTGAACTTTCTTATGATGTTATTTAATTTTTTTTATATATAATTTCAATTATTAATTATACATTTCAACATCTAAAAATAAACATATAAAAAAATAGATCTAAATCAATATAGAACTCTCTCTATAAATAGCAATAAAGCAAGAGTGGAGTCACTAAAGTGACATTAAAAGAAAGGATAATAATAATGGCTTTGGTTCAGATACACCAGACTCCAAGATGGAAGAAGCTCTTGAGTCATGTTGGTCCTGGTTTCCTTGTTTCTGTGGCCTATCTTGATCCTGGCAACTGTAATACTCTCTCTCTCCCTCTCTCTCTCTCTCCTACACTATAGCAAAGACGCGCACATGCACAGGCGCACGCGTACACGTACACACACATTGGAAGAACTAAAGTTAAGTAATCATTCCAATTTGTACATACGATTTTAGTATTTTACTGCTTAAACTGCATTCAGATTTCTAAATTCAAAATAATGAAATAAATAAACTCCACCTTCCTCAAGTTCATTATAATGGACTTCCAACCTTGACGAGTTGGGAGGCTAATGACACAAGCATATGGACATCCGCTTATGTCGAATTTCGACAGAACAAAACCTACCCTGACATGATTGTTAAATAGCTTGATGATTGCCCAAGATTAAATAATTTCTTCTAATATTGTATGGTCCATGTTCGTGTCATCATTGACCCGCTTTGCTTCTGATCAAACGCAGTAGAGATAGATCTTCAAGCTGGTGCTGACCAGAAATACCAGGTCTCTACAGTGCAGTCCTTCAAGATTCTTGGATTTAATTTTTAACTAAACCAACAAGTTACTTATAAAAAGTAATACCATGTTGCGTTCATAAATTAAACAGCTATTATGGATCGTGCTCATTGGACTTGGCTATGCTCTTATCATCCAGTCTCGGGCGGCAAATCTCGGAGTCGCTACAGGTCAGTCTATTATAAATGCCAAGATAAAAAGTTACGTGATCTCGAAACCATCATACCATCATCTTACTCAACCTAGCTAGTAGGGAGTCACTAAATCAAAGACATCCATATTTTACAGAAATAATGCTGTGCCGATTACATATCCGAAGGAAGATAATGAGCAAACAAGAATATGTTTGGAAGATGCCCGATTGATCTACATATCTTCTTATAGCACGCATGTAATTGGCTAGCTTTCACGTTGATTAATTACTAAATTGATAATACAGGGCGGCATCTCTCGGAGCACTGTAAGATGGAGTATCCAAAGGCTGTAAAGTATTGCCTGTGGGCACTAGCTGAGTTAGCCGTTATTGCTGCTGATATACCAGAAGGTTAGGCTTGATACATGTTAAGCCTTCTTATTAGAGACTGGTCTTGTTGTCAAATCTCTTTAAAATTTACCTTTTTGACCATAAACTCCTTATTGAAGTTTCTATTTTTGATATAATATTTTCTCTCTTTTATTTTAAGTTCATGCATTGCAAGTGTATATTTACATCAAATACAATACTAAATCATACTTAATTTCTTTTTATAAAATCAAACATATTGAGTGGAAATTAGTGCATCATAAATTTTTGATAGAGAATTCGAGAAATTTAATCCCCTCTCCTCTATCATATATAACCGTAGAGTTGGCTAACATAAATATATATACATATATATAGGAAAGGCTTTTAAGAATAATGGTCTAAAGATTATCTATAGCTTTCAATCATCTATAATTCCATTAATACTATATCACCGAACTAAACTTCATATCTCAAACTATTAAAAGCTTCGATTTCACTTTTTATTATTATTATTATTATTTGATAGCATATAGGCTTCCAATATCAAATTTA
The DNA here is from genome assembly GCA_037954665.1 of Laguncularia racemosa. NCBI lineage: Eukaryota > Viridiplantae > Streptophyta > Magnoliopsida > Myrtales > Combretaceae > Laguncularia > Laguncularia racemosa. Next base: position 438,543 of record JBBMOL010000269.1, read on the forward strand.
TCAATGATTATGGTGTCTAATTAAAAAAAAAAAATACAAAGTGGCACCTCCTTTTCCTTTTTCTTTTCTTTAATATACAAGGATTTTTATAAATCATTATTAGCCTGATAAACTATCAATGTTCGTTATATGCATGGGCTAGACTAAGGATTTTATCCAAGGAGAGGGATCAAGCCACTATAAAAAATAAATATTAAGGATAAACCCATGATGATAACATAATTAACGTTATTATCGATGGAATAACCCTAAAGAACAGAAAGCTAATAGTTGTATTATTTAATGAATCTTTTTAATCATCAAAATTTATGTGCAATGCAAGTGAAACCCTTGTCATTTACCTTTGTGAGTTTATATATACATGGAGATAGGTATACTTATTAATGGACTCTCTATCCTCTACAATCTAATTAGTTTTATTTTTTATAAAATAAGAATATAGATTAGAAATCTTTTTTTTTTTCAACCTAATCGCTTTTTTTATTCTAGAAAACACTATCTTTATCAATATACTGCTTCTTTTACACATCCAATCCTAAATGTGAAATAACTAAATAAGTAGAACTTATTAAAAAAATGATAATCATCTCTTACATATATATAATATATATATATGGTTATTTTTATTATTTATTTTTTTTTTTAATGAGGATATGTGTGGATTTGGGTTGAGTGTGGTAACAGTGATAGGGACTGCATTTGCTATCAAAATGCTTTTCAACATACCCATATGGGGTGGTGTCCTACTGGCCGGACTTAATACGCTTCTCCTTCTGGGTCTCCAACGATACGGAGTGAGTCAAATCCATATATGTGTTTTGATTAGAAATTCATTTATTTCTTCTTCTTCTTCTTCTTTTTGTTTTTGAGTTTGTATATGGAACTAATTGATATATTATATTGCTAAATATACATTTAAAATTATGTTAAATAAAATATTCTGTGTTACTGCCTACTTCTCATTAATCATTAGATGCTCACTTGATTTCTCACATTTGAACGAGATATCAGCGGCCTAGCAGGCAGCTTTGGAAATTTTTTTCCCATAAATCATGTTATAATAGGTTATGTATTTATTTATTTGGTCATTCAAATAGCTCTAGCAAGTTCTAAATATGTTATACCTTTATACTTTGTCTATCTTTTTTCACTAAGAACTTTACTGCATGCAAATAATGATGATAACTTTTGGATAAATATATATATATATAATTTATGGTAGATAAGAAAACTGGAGATGGTGATCACGGGTTTGATGATGGTAATGGGGGGCTGCTTCTTCTCGGTGATGATACATGCCGATCCGCGACCAGAAGAGATATTCATGGGAATGTTTGTTCCCAAGTTGAACGGAAATCGAGCTACCAGAGATGCTGTTGCTCTTCTTGGAGCCCTCATTATGCCGTAATATATCTTAACTTCAACATCTAATTATTGCCTATAACTCTTTTAACTGCTGAAATTTAAAAAGTTTTAAGAGACTAATGATTGATAATGTTTACATGGCAGGCACAACCTTTATCTTCACTCAGCATTGGTAACTTCAAGAAAAATTCCTCATACATCGGAGGGCATCCAGGTTAAGATACCAGTCTTCTAGGAATGATTTCCATTGGAAGCTTAGGAAACTAAATCTTTAAAGAACATTGCAAATTTAATCATTGACATTGTAGAGTGCAAGTAAATACTTCATGTTGGAAAGTGGGGTGGCTCTGCTGATGGCATTCATGATCAATGTAGCTGTAGTATCTGTAAGTGCAACTGTTTGTTCCAATCCTAGCATTACTCCACTGAGCAAAGCAGAATGCAAGGACATCACTTTAGAATCTGCTTCCTCCTTGCTTAAGGTCTCTTCTCTACCTTCTCTTCTTTTAGTATAAACTTTGGGGGAACAAAACAGGCTTTGATTTTCCCATGACTCTTTTATAGTAACATGGATATGATAATCTATTGCACAGAATGCGCTTGGTACTTGGAGTTCAAAGCTTTATGCCATTTCATTGCTTGCTTCCGGCCAGAGCTCCACGGTTACTGGAACCTATGCCGGCCAGTACATAATGCAGGTAGCGAAATCCAACTCCCGTTTTAACACCAAAACATGTCTTTGTATAAGACACAACCGAAAAGCAAACCGAGACCCGATCATAGACCACATGTGTGAACAAAGTACAGCTACTATACGCATAATACCTGTATCTTGCTCCAACTGGTTGATCGTGGTCTATGTTTTAATTTTGTTCTTGAAAACTAGTTATCAATGGCATAATCGAGAGGGAACATGATAGAAAATGCCTAACCAATAACATGTACTACCAAAGAAATTTATTAGAGTACTATGCGCAGGGTTTTTTAGACCTGAAAATGGAGATTTGGTTGAGGAATCTGGTTACAAGGAGCATATCCATCATTCCAAGTTTGATTGTTTGCCTCACTGGAGGACCGGACGGCGCTGCTAAGCTTATCATTGTTGCTTCTGTAATATCCACCCACCAAAGAAACTATTTGGTTTTCTAGGAAATACCCAGCAAATTAACTAATCTTAATGTTGCTTCCTTTCCTATGACAGATGGTCCTATCATTTGAACTTCCTTTCGCATTGATTCCTCTCCTCAGGTTTACAAGTAGTCAAGCCAAAATGGGATATCATAAGAGCTCCAAAGCAGTGAGATGATCAAACTCCATAATTTACATTCTTGTATTCCTTTTAACTCAGTTACCGAATCCAAGGAGAAAACTGTTTTTTGACGCTATGTCAGGTTACTCTCCTCTCATGGATATTAGGAACTTGCACGGTTGGAATCAACATGTATTTCATTGGAATTACATTAACGAGATGGATGACTAGTGACCGGATGCCCAAAGCTGGATCAATCCTCATAGCATTATTTGTTTTCCCTCTTGGGTTGCTTTATCTAGCAATGTTGGCGTACTTGACAATGAAAAAGGAGACATCCGTTGCTGAAGCCTCGGGTGCTACGACTATATGTACGGAGACGATTGAGAAGCTCGATAGCAAGACTCAGCAGAGAGATGAAAACATTGACAAGATCACCATGGAAGATGGACTTGACATATAGCTTCCTCTGTTTCGAAAAGAATTCATGAGGTCTTTATACTTACTAGATGCCAAGTCCTCCCCTTCACACTTGCCCTAGATGTATCTTTTCTAATTGTTGTGTTGATTTTTTTTGTTTTTTGTTTTGTTTTTTTGAGAAGTTTCAATTTTTTTTCTCACCAGTTTTTCTCTTGTTGAAAGATAAAAAGACGTATACTCTCTCTTTCTTTCATCAATACGTAATGCTAGGATAAGAGATAAAAAGAGGACTTCTATGATTTTCACTAAAAAAGCACTCATGACTTTATTTATTTATTTATTTTTGGACAGAAACTTTGAGTGTCCTTAAGGTACCAATTTTTAAAAGTTTAGTGTTTAAAAGGTAAATCCATACCTAAGTAAAAGTTTAAAAAGTATTTTGTAATTTCCCCTTAAATTTAAACATGATGTGCTAATATGAATTGCGATGCTTATTTATTCTTCGGTTTAGTCAATAATTCAGGTGCAATGGCTTCGTTAAGCTGGTCAAATGGGGCTCCTATTGCAGGTTTGAAGTTTGAACACGACTAGTAGACTTAGACTACTTCATATAATTTTCATTTGAAGAAGAAAAGACGCCTATATGCTTTTAGTCAACTTCAAAAGAACAAATTGACAAATAATTCATGACAGCAAAATTTATCCGACCAAACTTCTAGAAAGAATGTATATTTGATACAAATACCTTATAGCATACAACCCAAAAAGAAAAAGAATACGGACATGGTTCAGATACTACAAATAAAGTAAATTTAAAAATATAATAAAATTACTAATATCTAAATTTTCACAAACATAATAAGAGTTGAAAAACAATGCGTACAAGTTCTTAAGTTTTTCAAAGCATTCGGTTATGGATAAGAGAATTAAAGATCCCTCTTATATGTGTTATGAGTATCAGATACACCGTCTCAATGATTTTTTATTTTTATCTGGTCATAAGATTTTCTTTAATTATTTATATTTAAATCTTCCTTATCCATATCAGACAATATATCCCAACATCAGCACATATCCTTAATATCTTATTTTGCATTACCAATAAAAATGGAACATAGTGTATCACATTGTAGTGAAACCTTTCATATCTCCCATACATACCGTTTTCATGATACTTTCAAAGCTAAGTCGACCAGAAGGAATCAAGTGATCACTTTGTGTGGCAACAATCCTCCAACATCGGATTGTTGCAGCAAACCTCAAATGTTGGAATTCAGAACCAACTCTCTCGCCAATAAGAAAAAATAATAGACATCCGCCCTAGCCAAGTGGCGCTAGAATAGAGAAATTACTCTCTGGGCTGTCCACCAAATCATCCATAGAAGCCACCAACTTGATGCCATATACAATAATTTCTTGGTAGAACATGCATAACTATCAAGGAAAGCACATCTACATAAGTTGGAATTTGTCGAAACTGTTGTGTAGGCCTGTTATCAAGCCTGTGGCATTGTGGATCCTTTTTTTTTTATATATATATAAGTAAATAATTTTATTAATCACAAAATGTACAATCATCAAAACAAGAAGGTTCACAAAATACAGCTACTCTTATAAAAGAGTAAACAAAAACACCGTGTGTGAAATAAGGTGAACTCATCAAGAGCCTAAGAAGCTATTAGAGTAAGCAAAATTTTGGTTGGCTATGAAACTAGGACTAGAGATAGGATTCCACCATTGAAAATCTGGTGCTTGAGAGTTGGCAGATGCCATGAGGGCCATTGTTACACCTTGCCAGTCAAGAAAAAAGGAGGACAGCCAAGGCAATTACAAACCATAGTCCAAACTTGGGATATAAAGCTACAGCCAAAAAAAAGATGGGAGTGGTCTTCCATTCCTCGTGAGCATAAATAGCAGGAAGATGAAGCCGCAATTTCCCAATTGTACAATCTACCAAGCGGTGGGAGTTTCCTTAACCAAGCTAACTACAAAATGAAAGAATGTTTGGACAAAGAAGTCTTAATCCAGACTACTTTATACCACAGAGCAGAAGGTCCAGGCGGAAAGAGGAATCCATAACCACTACCAATGGAAGTCTCCTATTGTTGAATGGATCCACCGTAGAATATCCAGTTTATAGGGGTTTGGCTTTATATTTGAAAGGATTTGGAAAGAAGACCAAAACGAAGCCATAGGAAAGTTCCATTCTTGTCCCTCCATGATGGAACATAGCCTCATGCATTCAGTTTGAGTCCTGAATTAGCTATAACTTGAGTGCTATACACCAAGTCAAGAAGTCCTATTGGTAGCCGAAAGTCTGACCAAAGGGAAATAGATAAACCATCATTTACCTCCCATTGAAAGCTATTATGAACAATAGGTCTTAGCTTCAAAAGTTTCTTCTAAGACCATGAACAAATAGATGGCACTTTTGCTGTCCAGAAGCTATGCCCATTCAAAATGGTATAATTCACCCAATCCAACCATAAACCCTTAGAAACGTTTTTACATAAGTACCAAATATGCTTAATTTGGGCTACTTTATTCCATAAATGGAGATTTAGAATGCTTAAACCAGCACTTTTCTTTGGGTTACAAACCATTTCCCATCTAACTTTGACCTTGGTAGATATAGTAGGCTTACCACTCCAAAGAAAGTTTTTAAGCAACTGCTCTATCTTTAGAATTGTGGATTTTGGGAGCATAAAAACGGAGCTCCTAAAGACCTACATGGAGAAAAGAACAAATTTGATAAGTTGTAATCTCCCATCATAAGAGAGACACTCACAATCCTCTTTCCTCAGCTTTGTTGAAAGGAGAGGAACACCTAAGTAGCGTAGAGGTAGAGCACCTTCTTGGAATTGGATAATATGCAAGATGTTATCCTTGATTGTTCTTTAGACATTGCAAAAGAATATATTGCTTTTCCTTTCATTAGCAAACAGACTAGAAAGAGAATAGAAATGCTATCAAGCATCATGGATAAGGGAAACCAATTCCACATTGCCTTTAGAGAAAATTAATAGATTGTCTCTAAAGCAAAGGTGGGTTAGTTGCTTAGCCTTACATCTCCAATGTAAAGAAGACCTCGAATTGGAAGCAAGTTTCCTTAAAATAGAAGACAAGATTTCCATGCCCAAGACAAAGAGGTAAGCAGAAATGGGGTCCCCTTGTCTAAGGCCTCTTTTACTAGGAAAGAATCCCACCAATTCTCCATTAATCACTATAGAAAAACTTGGGAGTTGAAATACATTGTTTGATGAGGGTGCAGAAATGGTTTAAGAAAAGCATGCACTATAGGACTTTGAAGATGAATTCTCAACTAACTATGTCATAGGCCTTTTGTAGATCAACCTTCAAAGCACACCACAGAGCTCCTTTTTGAATATGGTAGCTAGTCATCAACTCTTAGGCAATAAAAATATTATCATTGATTCTTTGTCCTAACACAAAAGCTGCTTGCTTCCTTCCCACAAGAGAGGATAGGAGTGGCTTCAATCTTGCTGCAAGCACCTTAGAAATGGGCAATAAGATATGAGTTGGCTTTATAGATGACATTGCAACAACATATGAGCCAGCTTTATAGATGACATCGCAATAGGATATGAACCGCTATTCAGAAGTTCTTAATGGGTTGGCCACTTTAGGAACAAGAGAAATAACCATAGTGTTAATTTCTTTAAGAATATGGCTTAAAACTAACAATTCCTTCATAGTCCCTATAAGATCCTTGGCAATAATATCCCAAGCTTCCTTAAAAAACTTAGCTGTATATCTATTAGGGCCTGAGGCCTTATCATTTCCTTGGGAAAAACACACTTTTCTAATTTCCTCATCTGTGAAGGGGGCATTTGGATCATTAATTTGCTGTTCGTTTAATTGCTAGGTAACAAGATTTTGTATTTCATCAAGTTGGCTTAATTGGTTCACACCTCCATATAGTTGCTTAAAATAAGCAGTTTCTTTATGTACTCGAGCATCACCTTTCACTTCGGATCCATCATCCTTAAGCAAACAATGCAAAGCACTTCTATTATGGAGATTTTTCAAGGCTTTGTGAAAGAAAGAAGTATTTTTATTGCCCAAATTTAACCATTTAATCCTTGATTTCTGTTTGAAGAAGGATCCCTCCACACCTTTGAGAAGATAGTATTTCTTATAAGCTTCCTTCTCCTCATTTAACAGAGAAGAGTTTTCACTCCCCAAGATAACAGATTGGACTGATTGGAGGGAGGATTTAGTTTGAGATACACAACTAGAGATATTGGAGAACTCTTCATTGTTCAGCTTCCTCAACTCAAATTTCAACCTCTTAAGCTTGCTAGCTACTTGAAACATTTTAGAGCCCCTAACCTCAGAAACCCCAATACGAGCCACTGTCTCTTTAAAGCGTCCATGGTTGGTCTAGAAGTTGAAGAATTTAAAGGGAATTCGCTTTCCCCTAGGACCAAAATCCATGAGTCTAACGGCTAAGGACTGATCAGACAACAACAGAGAGCAAAAGACCACATGAGTTCTAGAGAAAATATCTAACTACGGGTGATTTACAAGGACCCTGTCCAGTTTCCTCAAGATCAGATTTTGCACTTATTTATTGGACCAAGTAAAGATATCATTGGAGAATCTCAGGTCTTCAAATTCAACCTCATCCAGGAACATACAAAACTCATTTGTGGCGTTGGATGTACCTTCATCTCCACCTTGTTTCTCATAAGGGAATCTAGTAACATTTAAGTCACCAAGGACTAACCATGGATTCAAGCATAAGGAAAGAGCGAAAGATAGAATACCAGCCCAAAGAGCTCTTTTATCCCTATCATTGTAAGCTCCATAAACAAAAGTAGTATCAAATGACATGTCTGCACCCAGATTGGTTATTCTGCAATGCATAAACTGTGGATGTTGAACTTTCACATGAACATCCCAAAGTCTTGAGTTCCAAGCCAACCAAATGTGCTTTCTAGCATGAGCATTAATGGCAAATACCAGTGAGCTCCCAAAATACGCTAGATATTAGGTTCGTTTAATGAGTTCACTTTTGCTTCAAGTAAACCTATTAACAAGATTTAATACTCAACACAGGTTTTCCTAACTTTTGCAGCTTTAATGAGGTCATTTAAACCCCTTATGTTCTAGGTAGCGAGAGACAAGAATGCCTAAATACTTTGCAAGAAGGACAACGTAGAAGGAGACACTGGAAATCAAAAAACACATGAACTATGGAACCCTCAGGCCTCTCAACTTCAAGCTGGTTAGTGAGCTCGTGTCTTGCATCCACTTCCACTAAAACATGAGCTTGGTTAGGTCTTTAACAATGAGCAATTGTATCAGCCTCAATAGGAGTGTCAATGCTGCTTGCAATATGACTAACACCCTCCAGGTTGAGGTACTTGCAAGGGATACGGCTAAAGACAATCCACACTAGGATATTGGTTTGTTGAGGCTTCTCCAGAGACACACCTTTCCTCCACTTTTGCATTATCAGAAGCTTTTGCAAGAAAAACCAGGCTTTCTCAAGGATGAGGGAGAGATCTAGGTCCCTTGCAAATTTAAAGTAATAAAAACCTTTTTTATTACCAAGGACGTTAAGAATCCCAAGGTCTTTGAAGAATCATGTTGAGCTCAGTTACAGAAGCCAAAAACAACAATCAGACAACTTACATGTCTTATAAGCTTCCCAAGTTGGGTTTCTCAAACAAATGATCATTGAAAAAAGAATTGACACCCATTGTTCCTTTCAAAGTTTACAGCCGCTTGCACGTGCATTACAAAGTTTTATACAAACACCAACATACACTGATCTTTAAAATTTTTTTATTCTAAATGAAATAAAAATTAATCTCCTAGCTTAGCTAGATTATGAAGACTCCAATAGGAAGTAAAGAGATAAAAACCAGCACTATAAATGAACCAACCCTGGATTATGTTTGTTAATTTCATTAGAAGCAAAAGGAATTGAATTCCACAGAATTAGAAATCACTGTATTTTGTCTTTACACCCACATCTCACTAAACTCTAGTTCAAAACAACAGAAATTTGAATTGCATGGAAATGACAAAAACCTAGGTAATACAAGACTTAAAGCATATAACACCAGGAGAATACTATATTCCATTCTAAACAGAATACTAACTTAAGATAGTATTGATAAGAAACAAGAGAAAACAATTTTGAAGAAAATCTATTCCAAGTACTGTCTCTCATTTTAATTTTTGGATTATTTCCCATATACTTTTTAAGGGGAAGAAATCCATTCACCATCAATAAGCCAAATATTAGATCACTTGATTGCCAAATATTATCCAGCAAAAGTAAAAATATAAATAAACACAAACAAATAGAAAGATCCATACCTGTGGTAGCTTTCTGCTCTAATTTCTGCTTGCTGTGGTTCTTTTGTTCTTCATCACTGGTGCCTTGCTTTTCCTAACATCCAGCACCTATGCCAAAGGCTCCCCCTCTCTCTCTCCCCCACTCTCTGTTCTCTCTCTCAGATGTTCCATACAGCAATATAATTCTTTTTTTATATGTAAAAGTAAAACCTTAGAGCAGAAGTTAAAGATTCCTTTCATGGATTATCTAAAGAAGCTGCTCTCAAGAGCACCACAAATCAGAGCTCACAGGCCCCTTGTCAAAATTAGACCTTAGTCTTTAGCTTAAGTCTGAACAATTTCAATGTTTGCCTCAAGATTATCATGAATCCAATCCATCTTAACATATAGGAACATCTGCAGAGACATGCACAAGGTGCATACAATTGAGAACAGGCACCACTGTTCACATGTGAAAACAAACAAAAATAAACAGCCCGCACATGTGCACTGAAAGATGCATGCACTTGCAGCTTTAATGTTTTACACCTGAAAGCAGCATATATCAGTAAATTTCTTTTAATTCTAGTGGTACCAATTATTATAGTAGTATTCATAAGTGTAAATTGATAAGAAAAGCTCTTGGCATTATCAATCTACAACCAAATGTGCCCTGCAATAAGAAACAAACTTCTCATGACAGCAGCAAAAAATTATGAAAATATTTCTGCTTGAGGCACGGAAGATGGCATAAGCCCAAAAATACTATACTGGTACATTCTTGGGAAAATTTTTTGAATGTGCTTCTGTGTCATACAACAATGTGTGATCCGCGTATGAACCTAAAAAAGGGCTCCAATGGCTGATGGCTGAATAAGCCATATTTCCTTCCATCTTGTACTCACAGGACCGAGACAATCATACAATTCAGTAAATGAATAACCTTATTAATATGGTCAAAATTTCCTGTCAAGTAACCCATCCCTCGACATCAATTAGAAAGTCAGTAATGTCAATGCCAGAAGCAACGGACGTGATAGCATTTGCTATTCAAGATGTAGGCTCTTTTTCATTGTCTCATAAACCAGATAAGTAATGCTTGCTGCTGGGATGACCTTGAGCATATTAGGAAATAACCCTTTGTAAAACCCCCTAAACCCTTCACGCTGAAATGTTCTTTTAAATACATCTGACATGCCCTTATAAGCTTCATCTGTATCTGTATGATGAGCCTGCATTCTGAGAAACAGGAGCAAAGGCAGGCTCCACGCATTTCAACTTGGGAATTCACAGTTACTAAATTAAAAGTAAGGGAAAAATAGAAGAGTTCAGATTTACCTTGTTCTAACAACCTGTAGAGGGTAAACACAGGTTGCACCAAGAGCACCTGACACCATTCCACATCCCAGCTGCAAGACAGGACCCGTCTCTGCTGTGCAGTTTAAATGATTAGTTAAAGAAAGAGAATAAATACATTCACATGGCCAAACAATACATAAAATCAGACCTTTGCTCTAAAGGGCCATGTCAAAAGCTCACCTTCATCATGAAGAATATACTTCTTGGATATGTCTTTCAAGGTTTCATATGTGGCAAGATCAATGCCAGCATAAGGAATGATCCCCAGAACAGATGGAACAAGTCCTCTATAGAACGCCCGGGGTCCCTCCTGAACCCATATATCTCTAGACATAACTGCCAGATTAGGAACTTTACCACCCTCACAGGCATAAGTTTGCAATCGGGTCTTAACAAGATCCATGGGATAAACTGAAGTTTGGGCCACAGCACCTGCCAATCCCCCAGCAAAAAGACGACCAGAAGCACCAACATCAGCCTTATCTTCTATCCCTTTGGCTTTCACAATAACATCTTTCAGCATTTCATAGGTATAAAACCTAATAGCACTTTCAGGTACCACCTTAAAAACATTTAACCCATTGCCCCTAAAAAAACCCAGAAATCCACCTTCCTTCCATATAGACTTAATTGCTGGCATAGTACGAGCTTTGGTAGTTTGTACCTGCAAGGCCACTTTCAATCTATCAAGGGGAGCAGTTGCTGTACGAGATACTGCTCCAGCCACTCCTCCTGCTATAAGATATCTGCTGGCATGGACATTCTTACTGATGCCCTCAGGAATTACAGCTTGTTCCCCAATATCTACGAGGCATACTCTTTCAAGATAATGGTAAATATTCTCAATAGTTGCCTCATGAGGGTAGAGGAGGAGGAAATCTCTCCATTCCTCAAATGTTATGACTCCATTATTATCCTTATCCACACGGTCAACAAATGTGGCAAGCTCCTCGTCATCAATTTCAATGCCTACAAAGGAGCGACTACTGTGGCTTTTAGAATGAAAAGAAATCCAGCAAGAGTGGTCATAATCCAAGCACAGATTCTAATGGTTACATTAAGAGGAAAATAGAGAAGAAATAATGCTAAAGAATTTGGAACTTAAACTTAGTAGAATTTATCTTGATGTAGGAGCAGATGAACAGCATAATACATGAATTACCAAAAAAGAAAGAAGATGAATTGCATAGTATTACTCCATCAGAAGAAGCTCAACCTATTTAATATTAATTAAACAAGCAAAACTCAAGATTTTTCAAATTACCAGCATATTCCCAATCCATAAGATAATTGGTTGAATAACAATGCAATGTACAGTGTTGTCAGGGGTCGTGTGGTTGCCTACCTGTCACAATACCAGGGGTCACATGGTCATAACCCAGTTTGTTGTCATCATGCTCATGAGCCATCAGTCATGGCCTTCTTTTTTTTAAATTGTAGTTTTAAATAAATATTTCTGTTTTCTTTTGGTAGGTTGACCTTGATATTGAACATAATAAGGAAGACAAAATAGTATGAGTCCTGACTAATAGATCATGATAATGTTATTCAACAGATATAATGCAGCTATCTGTTTGAAATGCGACAAGATTTTTTTTTTTTTTTGGTTTGGGTAAATGAAATGCTAAATATTCACAAGAACCCTGGTAAAAAACAAATAATCAAATACCTTAAAGACATTCAACCATCTAACAATGCCAAACTTATCAAGGATATGTTGCTTAATCACTAAGGAGCATAAGTACCACAAGGGTTAATTCCTTAATCTCTTAGGAGTTCTTAGTATTACAACATGGTCATAGATGTGGCTAACAGATATCACAATTGTCAGAGGAATTGTTGGTGAAAATAGGCAAAGCTAGCATATCGTTTATGCAGGCATGGGCCTTCATTGCGCCCTACATATTGCATAGTTGTAATAAAAAGTTGATATCTATTGTGACTTGATAAGCAAAGAAGAAATAATTCGAAGTGATGCATTCAAAAAGTTGTATACCTGCCTTAAGAAGTGCATCATAGAGCTCTTCTGGCAAAATGCAACCATTATGTTCCACATCAATGGCTTGGAAAATGAGATAGAGCTCAAGCTCCTTGTCATCCATATATCTCTTAAATTCTTGGTAATCAACACGCCCATCTTTGTTTGCATCACAAACATCAAGTAAATCCCTTGCATACTTATACTCTGAAGGTATATGGAGTGCAGAAAGGCCATCCTCAATCTGCATATAATCTAAGTACCCAGCATTAGCCTTGTCAAAAAAACTAAATAAGCTTCTTATTCTTTGTTCTCTCTCTTCCTTTGTTTCTCCTAACGCCAATAAAACATGATCCATTGTCACAGGACCTGGTTTTCGAACTGGCTGACAACCTCCACGTTGCTTAGAATTAGAGGTCTGGTAACCATCATGATTGCTCGAGCTGACCGAAGCCTCTAAAGAAGTGGAAGATGATACAGGTGTGCTGACCGCAGAAGTCTCTTGTTTTTTATGATATTTTGTAGAAGAGAATGCATTCCCGCCATGTTTTTGCCCAGATAAAGAAGCATGGGCACCATCCTGAGAAAGTGATGCTGCAGCACTGATTGACTGCGATGCATCTATGGCAGTAAAATCTATCCATGGTGCTTGAATCTTATCAGCAGCTGGGCTGTCTAATGCTGCCTTCACCGTTTCAGGTGTAAGTTCTCTTTTACTCTGTGCAACAGCTACAAGTTTAAGGGCATTGTAAAACTCAGCACGGCCAAGGGAACCAGTCTTATTCTGATCCACATAATCCCACACCTGCAGATCCATTGAACAGATATATGTGTGACTAATCAAATTATCATTCAAAGATCATTAAAACATTTCTTTTCATAACTAATCATCAAACAATTATTCAGCTAAAAAAGCTATATATATGATAAAGAATGTTCCTTAAATACTCAGGTCCCAGGAAAAAGGTACGACACACACAACTGGAAAAAAAGAACTGTTTGATTACCACATCTCACCAAAACCAAATTCTTAAACACAATCCCGATTACCACAAATACACTATATGATGCCAATTTGCATTTTGCAAGCCAATGTTATCGAAACAAGTACAAAATTCATATATTAACATAACATAACAAGAATCCATTAATCTGTGCAAGCAAAAGCACTCCGTACTTGGTGCTCTGTACTTGGAATGTATGACTAGCCTTACCTGGGACACATAAAATGCCATGTTCTCACACTGGCGTTCTTATTTTATACGAGTACTTCCTATCCTAATGTGAAACAAAATTGAAGGATCAAACCAAACCAAAACATCTTCAGAAATTTTACTAGAAGCTAGGTTCCTTCTCAAGACAAGTGGATTGATTTTCACACCACATGCTATATGGTAAAAGAATCAAATGCTTACATGAAATGAAACAAGTAAATGGAAATGTCTCCATCCATGGAATCTTCATATCCTATCGTTTTCAGCTGATATATAAAATACATAAAGAGATGCCTAATGATACATCTAATAAGAGTATGATAGAGCAATCATGCTAGCTTTCAGGAATTGCACTATAATTCAAGTCAACTTCATGTTGGTACCAACATGATACTACTCACAGGAACAGATGCACTAGAACCCCTAAACCATTATACCAACTTATAATTTAATCTTAACCCCTTGTTAAAATTTTGTCATCCTATCCATTTGGCTGACATAATGTCCCAAGTCCCAGTAAAGTAACAACACAAAATCATAGAAAAAGCACCCAAATGGAGCAAGCTGTCAAAATTTTGAAATAGAGAAAAAAATTAGCACGAGGTTGAGGACTTCGTGCATACTCATCCACTATCATAAACTCAGTTTCCTCTTTCAGAATTCCATTGCATTCATATTCACATGACTAACATCCCTCGGGGTTTCTCCGCAGTATATCATATTCCAGCTATGTTACACTAATCATACCTTATCTTATCATATCAGCCCCTTGCAAGCACTAATTATCTAAAAAAAAAAAAAGAATATAAACATGGTCCTTCAGAACAAAATTAGCAATTGGGAATATGTGTGCACCATAATTTGCAGACTTACTCTTACCTATCAATTAACTCTAGCTCCGAGACCCAAAAAAAATCACATATTTCTCCAACCAATATACAATCTCGATCCTAATTCATATCTACGCACAAAAGAAAAATAATTCTATACAATATAATCCTAAGCAATTGCACATCAAATAAACAAACTTTCCGAGCCACAGCATTGGAAAATACGGAAAACCAAACCTCAATATAGGGAGAGAAAGAGAGGAAGAAGAAGACCTTGGAGATGACTTGCATGGACAAGCCGGAATGACCGAGGAAAGCAAAAGCTTCGGGTCTACTGACATGACCATCCCGATCCGTATCGGCGCACCGGAAGTACCAATCGAAGAGATCCGCATTGGGGTCTTGGGCTTGGCTCTGCTGCTGCGCCGATACCATTACTTCTTTCTCTTCTTTTTATAATCTGTTTTCCCTTCCTCCCTTACCGCACGATCAAATCAAAACCCGCGGAGTCAAGAGGAGAGAGGTTAGAGAACATAGGGAGCAAAAGAGAACAGTGAAAAGGCGGAAGAATTTAATTCAAAGGGAGTTGGAACATTGAACGTTTCAAATTTGTAGGAAGGAACGAAGGAAGGAAGAAAGCAGACGATAATTGATGATGATGAAGATGCTGTTCACTTCTGTTTCTTCCCATGCCAAAATGCCCAAGGGATGGAATATTGAGTGATTCCTCCACATTCGCTTCCCCTTTTTTTTAAAAAAATTATTTTTGTTTTTCTTTTTTTTTTTTAGAAAAATGTTTTTGTGTTTGAGGGATGCTTGTTTGTGTTACTGTTTTTACAGTGAAATTTCCACAAAAAAAAAAAAAAAACTGCCTTTGGACTTGCGCCACAACTTTAGATAAATGGCAATTGTATGATAGCATTTCCGCACATGGACACAATATAACAACGCCATGAAGGAAAATACAACACCCATCCCAAAAATTAGTAAAAATCGGAAAATTTATACAACTTGAATTATTAAAAAAAATAGCAAATGACTATTTTATCCTTAACTGTATATATTTTTTAATTTTTGTATTTTGTATGATTTAATCCAAGGACTAAATAGTAAAAAGAGTGTAAAAATATAATTTTGAAATATCTGAAGTTTAAATACTCAATTTTAAAAATAAGAACTAAGCAGACATAAAATAAATATAATAAATTGAATTTGTAATTTATCCAAGAAAATCATTGTACAATTCTTATGCGATGGGCTATATATTTTATTTTATTTTATTTTTTGAAAAAGGAATAATCACATTAGACCTTAAAAGTAAGTGAAGTGGGAACAATGTGGTTTGCCATCAATTAAGGGTGAGCAAGCAAAACTATTATATAGGATATTTACCTATATTCTATTTGATCGGATAAATTTTGGATGGATATTAAGGGTTATACGATAGGTTTTGAATATAAATTTTTCAAATCTGCCTATACAAAATAGGGTATAAATATAAGGTTTTCCTATCTTATACATACCTTTAAACTTGTACTTCAAGATATATAGAGAATAAGTTTTAAGATATCATGTACTTATCTAATAAAATATTAATAAATGAAAAGGTAAATTATAATATCATAATTTTATGATAATAAATGTTTTAGTAAAAAGAAAAAAAAGAAAAAATTAGTATATAAATTTATAAATTAATAGCTTTAAACGATTAAATCCAATGCTGCTCATCGTTCTTTTCCTTATTCTTCCATATTTTTCTCTTTAACTTTAGGTTTTCTACTCTTTTTCCTTACTTTTTCCAATTTGCTAAATAGTAAGATTACAAAATTTGAAATAATTAAGGTTGAAAAAATTACTTTTTTAAATTTCACATATTTTTTTGCAAGTTCTATGAAATTTTGCATGTAAAGAACTTATAATATCACATATAAATTATTTTTTTAAATTAATAAACTTAAAATTTATAATAAAAGGTAAAATTTATAGGTTTCATATATACAATACCCTATACCCTATTTTACATGGCGTAAGGTATTGGGTAATTCTAGAATGCTATAATATAGGCTTCGATTCCAAAATTTATAAATTTGTAACTTACAAAATAAGCTATGAGTAAAGCCTTATATTTTACCCATCCTATATTGGCTCAACCTTAGTGTAAGTGCTCAATCTATATTGAATGGCATTTTACAATTTAACTTGACTTTAAAAGCATTAATGTTCTTTTCTATTTTCCTTTTTTTTTTTTGAGTATCTCTTATGGTGTTATTTCACATTTTCTATCACTATTTATATTAAATTTTAATTTTAATTTTAAAATTTGTTTTATCATCCCCTATTATAAATAAAATACAAATATATTTTTTCAACAATTTCAAAAGAGAGCTATTTACCGAGAGATACAAATGTTGGAGTTTTTTTTATTTTTTATGCTAGATTGGTTTATGTTTGATGAAATGAAATAAACTAAATCTAAATAAAATTAAGATACATAAAATACAATGGAGACATTTCAACCAATTGGTTCACAACAATTAGCTTTGATTCTCAAGTTGAACCATCAGCTTTTAGAACTTCCTTAAACCAAATTAGGAACTAAATTGTATATTAGCAAAACCAAAATTCATGGTTTGATTTGTGTTTCGTGATTTGTTAGTAAACAACCTTAGATGATCTAAAATGTCATGGTCAATATTGGATGATTTTGAGAAATTGACTTGGAGAGCTTAAAATATAGTTTCTTAAGATTAGCCACATAGTCTTAATTTTTCTTAATCATTACTATGACTATAAATATAATTGAACTTGCTTTTGCAAGTTGCACACCATTCATCACCTTGTTTGATGCAAATGTAGCAATATTTATTATTCAAGTTGATTTTAAAAGCAATAGAGTCTCTTTAACATGCACTTAGCATTCTAGGTTAGATACATGTATCCTATTAAATATTATATATATATCCCATTGGCATGCTCCTTCATTAATAACACTTACATTAACTACTTTAGTAGCTTACTTTCCCTTTAACTCATACAATAATTTAGCAAGTTAGGTAAACTAGCCCTAATAATCAAATTAATATGAAGTTGTATTTCCAAAATATGTGGGAACCATGCTAGAAAATCTCTTGAAACTCCTTTAACACCTTCTAAGAGCCTCATGATGCACTATGCAACCAATCTTAGTTATCCTCAACTTTTCTTTATTGTTAAGGCATACACCACTCTAACATATTCAATCATTTTCTCTAATACCTTACTAAAAAATCATCATCATCATATGTGTGTTTTCTCAAATTTAGATTATCTTTTACCCTTCTTTAACCTTGGTATAGTTCACATTGCCTTTACTTAATGCATAAATGTTCTCGATGCTAAATGTTCAACATTTATGGCATAATACCATAGCTTAATGGCATCATACATATAAACCATATTACAATACACTTACCCCATAATACCATCTTGCTTCGATGATAACATCATAAGTAGAATCATAAAATTTATATCTTCAAAATCATTAATTATCCCATATTTATCTCTATTTTATCTATAATCAATATTCATGATGAAAGCCCAGTTAACTACTTCCTTCACCTAGTTAACCAAATGGCATGGCTTAAAGACTTGTTTGACTAACTCTTTCATTTAGCCAATTAAATGGAGTAAATAGTAATACAAGGGGATTTTAAGTCCCATTGGTAGGATCATCAAATTTATCATTTCTAATTGTTGAGATGACTATAAAAGTTAATAAAATGTGGATTTCAATAACCAGATGATGGTTGGACTCTCCCATTAATTGTACCATAGAATAACCTATGACATGGACATGACCAAACTTATTTAGTTTCCTTATTTTAGTTGCCTATTTTATTAGTTCTCTCTAATGAAATGTCTCTTATTTCCTTACTTCCTAAAATTGTTTCCATGTAAATTTATTTTCTATTAGTTTTGTTTTCTCATGACTTTATTTCCTAATTTATTATATTTTATTTAGTTTATAAATAGACAAGCTTGTGATGAATTAAATTAAGAATGAGTGAATGAATAAAACTTACTTCCATAAGAATTGGTGTAATGTCTTTCTTTTGATGGCATGACTTCATCATGAATTTAACCGTTCGTTCATTTCGCTGAATAAAATAAGAGTGTAATATAATAGTTGGGAAATTGAATAGAATTGTAATAAAATTGTCATTGTTGATTTTGATTTTGATGAGTGTATTTTTTAGGGAAAGAGTCAACTTTAGCATTGAATTTCTATTCATAAATTTGAGTTTTGAATGGCTATTTAATATTTTTGATAATAGAGATTCTCACAAAAATGTTATTATAGACTAAAGTGCTATTAAATGTTGTAATAGTTATGTCATAAGAATAAAGTTGTAATAGTATTGTTATTACAGTGAAGTGTAATATAATGTCACACGATCCTTAAGAATTTATTAATGTGAGGCCTTTAAATTTTGTGTGTGAACATTAATTTTCACCAAATTCGCTTTGGATTTGTCCTCGCTTAATTTTCTACTCCATAACACTATTTTTAATTGATCTCTACTAACAAGATAATACTCTTTATCTCTAGTTACATATTATGTATTCTAATGTGTAAAAATTCATAATATCTCGAGTTTTCAAGTAACTACATTTATAGCTTTTGATAGAATGTTCTCCATTTAGTTTGGGTTTTACTATGAGGCCATAAATGTTAGATAAAGTGGTAACTTCGTTTTTCAAATTAAAATTTACAAAAACTTTATTTTGGTTATAAATATAAATTTATCTATATAGTAAATTATTGATTGAAGACTTGAAATTTGAGATTCAAGATATAATAAAACACTAATGATAGCTCATTTGATGTAAGTAATTAATTAGTGGAATGAGGAAAAAAAAAGGTACTAAAGGAATACTTAAGTAGAT
This sequence comes from Laguncularia racemosa, assembly GCA_037954665.1. Lineage (NCBI taxonomy): Eukaryota > Viridiplantae > Streptophyta > Magnoliopsida > Myrtales > Combretaceae > Laguncularia > Laguncularia racemosa. Next base: position 458,196 of record JBBMOL010000269.1, read on the forward strand.
ACTCATGCGAACAATAGTGATATATGTATTTATGCTTATATATTGTTGTTATTTATTAAATGCGTTATTAATTGTGTATTGACAAGTAACAAGAATTATGGATATATGCATGTGAATGTAATTTGCCTTAGGAAAGCATAGGATTAGGACTTCAAGTTGGTCATATTAAATGGACTAATATAAGTGATACTTCATTAACAAAGAAATAATTGATGTATATAATATTACTTCATTTGCCGAAGCAAACCTGGAAGTAGCTACCATGTCACGCCCCGAAAGGGGGCCTAGAAGTCTCCACTAAAACCATCATGGCACGTGTGTACCCGTTATATGATGATTGTCTTACGTGTCAGAGATTGTAAGACCTTAAATAAATAATTGCATTTACAACTAATCATAGTGCATATAATTGGATAATAAAATACAACTATGAATCCTGTACCTTACGATCAACCATGATCGCAGAAAATCGATATTCCCTACCAAGTAGTAAAATATGATAAACTCTAGGTTTCTTAATTTCTAATTATATTTACATGGGGGTCCTAACATTTCATTTAAGTAAATCCATCATTCACAACTCTTACTTTGTTGTTTTGGTCTTTCAAAACTCTCAACACTTCACATCTTATCCTATCCCGCGCTTTCGTAATCGCTACCTACAAAAGAGTCTGTGAGGGGGTGAGCACACTATGGCTCAATAAATGGGATGGTAACACTTTCAATACTACATACACACAAGAAATATCAATTTAAGTTATCAAAACATATGCTATGCATGAGCAACCATATGAATGTAACATCTCACGTGGTCTTCCGGTAACCGACATGAAGTCTAAGGTTTACGCCTCCCTTGACCTTGGGTTGGGAATTCTGAAGCCACCATTAGTACCTAGGTCATTACCCGATTTATTTATCTTATCACTTTGTTAATTATGATATTTTCTTAACTTAATAGTGAACGCTCCCGTGCCTCTTTGCACTAGAAGGAGCAAAACCCTCAAGGATAGGCCAGACATGAAAACATCAAGGCACGACAATCCCCTAATCACTTAGTTTGCACTTAGCGGAACAACGATCCTCTTGATCACTTCCGATGCATCCTGTAGCAGTGATGGCCTTCAATCTCATAAAATGTCTCGTGAAAATGCATGTCAAGTTTTAATCTCACCCACTTCGTACTTTAATTGATTAATTAAATTGATCAAACAATATATATAATTAAAATCAATTCCCAATCATACCATAGAGGTAAACATCAAACATTCCATTTCACACTCATCACAACAAGCATAGATCATGTTTTTCTTATTAGTCAAGATAGACACTGAACTCAGACCCTGTGGACATAGACTTATCTAGTCTTATAATAGATTAAATTATCTTAGCATTTCTCTGTGCCATTTCTTTTAAATGTCAACCATTCGGGTTGATTTACAATCATCATCTCTGACACCTTTGTGTCATTTATCTTACATGTCAAACCAACCACTCGAGGTTGATTTACATTCATCATCTTTGACACCTTTGTGTCATTACACTTCTCAAGTACTTTATCACTTTCACTTTTGAGAGTCAACAAGGTCATCTTGTTTTTTCTTTCGATGTCCTCAAGACATTTGTATATGATATATATATATATGTGTGTGTGTGTGTATACATATTCGTGACACATCTTTACTTAAAGATAATTTACTAAACACTTTCCCTTACAAACTTAAGAGGGTAAGAAAATAGAACCATTAAGTTATAAAAACCAAGGTTGCACTCATGATTTATATGATTGAGTTCATAAGTGTATTTTGTAAATATAATATGAAAATAAGTTTGTTTAAGTATATATACACATTCAAGAACCAATTTTGACATGTATACATAATGATACTTATACACCCTACTCCAACTATGCATACCTACTCGGTAGCTATAGAAGGAAAAGCTAAGTTTCTATATTTTGGTTTGATTTAGAAGAAAACATTTTGTAAAACATGGGTTAGGCTTATGGTTATAGCACTAGCGATATGGTGCTAGGTGCTATCATTAAGGTAATGGCACCTATACCCTCGGGCAATTCATTCCTCTACACTCTTCACGACTTATTTCTTAACTCATTATTCCCTACTGCATAACTCAACTCAACAACAATCATATCAAATAGCAACACAACAAACAGCAATTTCACATGCATAACATTTAACATATAACACAACATAGTAGCATATCATTAAGTTTCCCACTCACCTGTTTAGGATTGTCGTAGTCCCAGCCGGAGTCGAACGATTCCAACGGGTAAGCTCTTGTGTTTGATGGTAAGGCATGAAGTTTTCTCTTTAAGGAACTTCGTGCGAACAAGATTCGAACGTTGAACTTCCTACGAATCTGTGCTTCCAACACCCCAAGTTGCTGTGATCGACTGTCTGCTTTCCTTGTGTAGAAGTCGAGCAATGAAATGTCTTCGACCTGCTAAATTTGGAATCCCTTCTTCTACATATGCAAGATACCCTTGGAAAAGACAACTGAAGATCTTGCATTAGGGCATTTAGCCAAGAATGATCTTCCTCAACATCTTTTGAATATTCCATTGTGAAATCCATTTCATTCCAAATATTCCCCAAGCCATCATCTTGGATATTGCTTGAATCATTCCCTTCACCATCTACACCATCATAAACACTTCTCTTATCCATGAAGCATTTTTGAACATTTCATTTATCCAATTGTCTCTAATATCTTCCTACGAACTACTTGTAGGATAACTCGCAGGATTTAGCAGTCCTTAAAGGTTTTGTATCATCTTCTTTCTTCTCTTCTTTGTTAACATTTCCACCTATGGGTTCCTCATACTTTCTATTGGTTTTCATCCTCACTCACGCTTCCATTTCCATACATATACCAACCTTTCCCACACATCACATGCATACCAACATATTCTTATCCATATATATATACACTTCACACACCATGTATGTACCTATACATACATACGTACCGTTAGCGCATACATACACACATACTCCTTTCACTTCCCACACTACTAACACACTCATACACACATGCCCCAAATATACTTTACACCACCCACACATACTTGCCCACATACTCTACACACATTACACACCTCCTATACCTATACTCACATACCCACACCATACATCATCTCTTACACACACATACGTACCCACCCACACCACATGCCACCTTATATGCTTACACATATACTATATATACACCTTACATCACCAATACACACACCTGCATACTTTGCACACACCACATTTACCTTCCATACCCACACATACATGTTTACACTCTACACATCGTGATGGGGATCAAGTAGCATCAAGAGTTCACGAGCCAAAGTCTAATGATCCGCTACATGGTATTGGAGGTCCAATGACAAGAGCTAGAGCTTAGCGAGTGGGAGAAGCCTTGTAAGGATTAGTTATTGAACTCCAAGAGCAAGAAGTAGGTCGACACAAGTCTAATTCAAGTCCCGAGTTAGTAAACATAATATATCAAAACACGGATGAAGCGGAGGCCATCAACGATGGAACGACAACCTTCAGCAAAGGGAAGGCCGTCGGCCTAGAGGCAAAGGAGAGCCGGCCTTCTTGGCTGGCCTTAAGGGAAGCAACGCCGGCGGGTTAAGGTCGCCGGCCTTGGAATCTGCACCGCCGGCGTAGAGCCGACCTAGACATCCGTAAAACATCTTTTCTTTTTCTCTTTTCTTCCATTATTTCAAAGCCGGCCATATATGCATTTAGGCCGCCAGCTTATGTGATATTTCGACTATAACACCTGGTTTTGTCATTTGAAAGGACAGTTTTATCAATTTGAATGGAAATTTCCTTGAGAGAATCCTCTCTTCTTTAGTTCTTGTGAATAGAACTTCCTTTGATTTCTTCATCCTAAACGCTTGGAGAAATCTATCCGGATAGCTTAGGTTCTAATCGACGGGTTTGATTGCGGTCGGGTTATGTTTCGTTTTCGATTCAATTTCGATTCTCGGGTTTAAATCCTTCTTGAACGTTGGGTCTTAAATCGATATCTAGGGTTCGCGTCACATCGTCTCATACTCATACATACATATCTCACACACATCATCCTCAACTTTCGTACTTACACACACAAACATGTCCATACACCACATACACATACTGCACACCCTATATCACCTCATGCACCTACACACATACTCATAGGTATTACACACTCAACTCCTCCTCTACACATACACACACCCTCACACACCACACATCATCATCAACACATACACATACACCTTGCACTATCACCCACATATACACATATCTCCACCCACCATCACATACACTACCTTCACATACACTACACATTTTCATTCACACACACTTCATTCACGCACACACACCTCTTGTTCACCCTACATCTCCTCATACACATACACACATATCTTCAAATACATCACGCCCACCCGCACACACCCACATACATACCATCTCATACTCAAACATATATATTCTACCTACGCCATACTCTTTTATACTCATACGCATATTCTTGCACACATCATGCCATCACTCCCACATACACACACCTATATCCTCCTACATTCTGTACACCACCAAACACACTCACATACATTCTTATCTCTTCCTCTTTTCCCTCTTCTTTTCTTTCCCTTTCCTTTTCCTTTCTCTCCTTTCCCATTATAACCGCCTGCTGCCGCTGTTGAATCATTGTTGACATTGTTGCCATCTTCCCTCGCACACCACTATATCACGCAGCTTCCCCCTCCCTCATGCACACACACATATCTTCATGCCCGCATCGACGCAAGGGACTAAGCTTAGCAACCATCCTCACGGATTCCTCTTGGGCGTTGCTTGTGGGGTGTAGCTACCATCGTGGTTGCCGTTTGCTGTCATCGCTGTTGTTGCAGCCGTGGTTGTTGTCATGATTGTTGTTACAACTCCTGCGGGATTGTCATTGTAGTCATTATAGTCGTTGTCGCTGCTGCTGCCGTTGGGTAGTTGTCGGTCGTTGCTGGTGCGGTCTACTATGGTCGCCGTTGCTGTTGTCGTTGGGACCGTCATTGTTGCTGTCGTTGCTGTGGTCGGGGTCGTCGTGGCCACTGCCATTGCCGTCATTGTTGTTGCCGTAGTTGAAACGTCTAAAGGTTTGTGCTAAGTTGAGAAGCCATACGCTCAGAATAATAAGAGTCCCCACCATAGATGTTGATGATCCAAGGCGACGAGGAACCACCTTAGCACGAACAGCTCCACAATGGGGAAGACCAGTGAGGACTTCATCGAGATTGGCCATAGAGATTACGGCGTGTCTCTACCTGACCAGTTGTTATGACATCGATGGCCACCGTATGTACCTTGTTGGCATCATGACTAAAGGTAGTTGAGGAGGAGAGCAGGAATGCGAGGTGTGGAAGAGGAATAAGAGATTGTTGCTACTACAGTCGAGGTCTCCACTGTTGCTGCTATTGTTGATGATGGTTGTCATTTGTTGTCGTCGTCGTTGTTGCAACCGCTGGAAGCACGTGATTGCCTGCGCCGACGTCCCCACCTCTATGCACAACTCCTTCTTCCAACTCGATGGTGATGATCCGCGTGAAGCTGAGGATGGGATGTGATGGACGGCAAGGTTCCATGCCCGTTGCTGAAGAAAACGCAACTCAAAACGTGAAGGAGAAGGAGAAGAAGAAGAAGAAGAAGAAAAGAAAAAGAAAAGGAAGGGAAGAAGACGGCTAGAAGAAGAAGAAGAATAGAAAAGAAAAGAAAAAGAGAAAGGGAAGGAGGAGACAGTTGGGACGGCTGCTGTGCTACTGTGTTGCCACCTACTGCTACCGTCCTTGACGTGACGGATGGATGGGATGGCAATAGGTTTAATTTTTTTTTAGCTGTGTTTTTGTGTGTATATATATTTTTATATTACATTATATTACATTTTTCACACACGTATAATGATCTTTAAATTTAATTTTTTTTTTTGCAATTTATTACAAAAACTTATGTCTAGGTTAATTTGATTATTCCGAACATAAATTTTTACTCTAAATTTTCATTTAAAATTCCTAGATCTATAATTTAAATTAATTTCTCTATTTAACATAATTTCGTTTAAAATTCGTGTTTCAAAAAATTTATTATTCCATTTATTTTTCTTAATTATTTATATAATTTTTCAAAATTTTTAGTACTTTACATGCAATTTCCTCTTTGCAATATTAGGACATCTAGCAAATCACTAATAATAATATAATTATTAGTATAAGGAGAGATCTTCACTTAAATTAGCTGTCTAGCACCATATAATTGGACCCCTAGAGCTCTATACACCCCGGTCTCTATGTACCCATCCTTAAGTGCGACTCATCTTTATCTAAATTCTCATGAAGATTCCTACTAATTGATAATAACAACAGCAATATAAGACAACATGTGTTAACAATCAATAACGTCCCATGATGCAAAACCATCAAAACGTATCTTATATAGGTTCATTATTTTAAGTAATATATATATCGTAATGATTTTCGGTGGCATACTTATTATATAATTACTGCTTACCTTATTTTTTTTATTTGATTTTTATTATTCGACAATTTTTTGTATTGACCTACATTAAATTCAATATCAGTGCAATTATTTCTTTTGCTTTTTCCGTCCTACATCAATTGTCTCCTTCCTCTTCTTTATCAATAGAACAGTGGACCTACTATGTGCTCTGATATAATTTTCCTTTCCTTGGCTTAGCATAAGAAGTTGATTTCTACTAGAATATAATTAGTCCCTTTTATTCACCAAACGCCCTTTCATTAAAATCCTCATCCCAAGTTCAACCCTTGTATTTATAGTTTGACTTAACCCTTGCATGGACCCATCACAATGTCCTTAGGTTATCTTGTGACATCAACTTTGCTTTGAGACCATGTCCGTGGCCTCTATCAATGTGCTCAAGTGACGACTATTCCATTTCCTAATTGACACTTATCCATACATCCGGCTGATACCAGCTCCCACTTTTATATAAATCACTGCACTTAGATAATAATAACACAATTTCAATAGTGAACTCATCTGCAAAAGACTCATTTTGTTGCCACCATTGACATTGCTAAACAAAAATTTACTTGCATTCCGGTGGTTGAAATATCCCTCTAAAATAATACTTTATTCTCTGCCTAATCATGAAGAAATTAATTTATATATATATATATGTGTGTGTGTAAATTTAATCCATAATCTAACATGTATTGAAGAAAAACAAGTAAAGTCAAAATTAAGTTCTTTTTTTTCAATTATTTTGTTTGAAAAAAAAAAGATTATAAATTGAAAGGAGTCAAACTTTTCAACTTGTCTTGAAATCTTGATAGTACAGAGAAGTAATTATATTCCTTGCAAACTTTGTAGCTTTATTTGGAACTTGAATGAAGGCTATGCACATCAAATAGGGGACTAGGAGAGAGAAAAAGAAAAGAAGAAATCCGATAAGGACAGGGTAGATGGTGTAACACCAAAATAGTTGATGGGTTTGTAGAAGCTTACTTTTTTTTTATTATTATTATTCAAATAGATAAAATCAACAAACTTAATTAAAAACGTAAGATTTTATGAAATTTAACATGTATATTTGGGCTTTTATCAAAGTTTACACAAAAATGACTTAATACCTAATTTGACTTTAAAAAATCTTATAAAATTACAAATTAGTAGAATCATACTAATATAATTGTGATTTTAATAACTATATACCTAGAGGCCTTGGTTGTGATTAGGCTATGCCTTTGGTTGACCATGCTTCTTTGTTTGTGTTTTTCCTTTTAAATATCTAAAAATTATACATTTTTTTTCACCAAATTTGCTTTAGATTCATCCTTGCTTAATTTTCTATTCCATAACATTGTTTTTAATTGATCTATGTTAAAAAGATAATACTCTTTATCTCCAATTACATATTATGTATTCTAATGTGTAAAGGTTCATGACATCTGCAGATTTCAAGTAAATACAATTGTAGCTTTTGATAAAATGTTTTCTATTTGGTTTGGGTTTTACTATGAGGCCATAAAGGTTATACAAAATGGTCTCATAAACTTAATTTTTCAAAATAAAATTTACAAAAATTTTATTTTAGTTATAAATATAAATTTATCTATATGGGACATCATTAATTGGAAACTTAAAATTTGAGATTCAAGATACAATAAAATGCTAGTCATGGCTTATTTGATGTAAGTAATTAATTAGTGGAATGAGGACAAAAAAAAAAAAAACCAAAGGAATACTTAAGTAGATACATATGCGAACAATAGTGATAAATGTATTTATGCTTATATATTGTTGTTATTTATTAAATTTTTTATTAATTGTATTGACAATTAACAAGAATGATGGATATATATGTATATGAATGCAATTTGGCCGTAGGAAAGCATAGGATTGGGACTTCAAGTTGGTCATATTCATTAGCCAAATATGAATGATGCTTCGTTAACAAACAAAATAATAGACACATATAATATTACTCCATTTGCCGAAGCAAACCTCGAAGTAGACTTTTCCTCTTTACTATATTAGGACATCTAGCAAATCATTATTAGTAGAAGGAGAGACCTACACTTAAATTAGCTAACTAGTACCATATAATTGGACCCGTAGAGCTCTGTACACCTGGGTCTTGGTGTACTTATCCTCAAGTGTGACTCATCTTTAACTAAATTCTTATGGAGATACCTACTAATTAATGGTGACAATAGCAATGTAAGACAACATGTGTTACCAAAACATCATACCAGGTTAGCATTTTGTTTTCTTAGGTACAGTTGGACAAACAAACCCATGGAGCACCTAGGAGTAGGTCTATGCATGTAGATCAGTTATTAAACCGGAACAAACCCATCAGCTTCTGGGAGCCAGGGTATCTAAGGTTTCATTAATCCAGGATAGGTTGGAAGAAATAAAACATATAATTAACTTTTAGGTAAGGACAAGCTGTCCAGGAATTATGGTTAAGTTAGAAGGAAAAAAAAACATATAATTAAATAATATTGAAAATTATAAAAATTTATTTACCATTTATAATATTTAATGCGATATTATTAATAACATGTGAAATAATTATACTTTAAAAACATATTTGGTTTGGTATATATATATTTTTACAAAAAGGAAGTTCTTGTTCTTTTGTAATGTGGGATTAGACTTTTATCCTTTATTCTTTTTTTCAAGGCTCTTATTTTACATTACTAATACAACTCTATTTGGGTATAATTTTGTATAAACCAGTGCAAATGTTTTTCAACTTTTCTAGAAAATGGACTAAAATCTACATGATTTTTGAGTTTAATGTTTTATCTTTTCTTTTCTTTTTAATAAAAAAGTTATTTAAGTCGATAAAATTTGTGGGTCTAAGGTAGCGTTTGGTTGCTACAAAAAAGTGGTACTGGATAGGACAAATTTTTTTGTCCTGCGTTTGGTTGCCATTCATGAAAAAAGTACCGGACAAAAATTCAATATGTTACTGGACAAAATGGAAAATTTTTGTACCACATGTAATTAAGTACAAAAAATCCGGTACTGGATAAAAATTCATTTATTTCGAAATCTCCAACTTGCCCTTCATATTTTTCTCTTTACAAACAAACCCTATCTCTCCAAACCCTTTTCATTCGAACCCATCCGCGCCGCACTAGCTTGCCCTTCAAGTGCAATAGGAAAACCCATCGGCGCCGCTCTAACAACAGGATTCATCGTGCAATCGACCGCTATTCGAACGTCGCTGTCGTCACGCTAAAAGTCGTCATCAGGTTCGTATCCTTCCGTTCTTTCTCACATTCTTACTTACTTTTCCATGTTCCCTGCATGCTCTACCTATAGTTATCGCTGTCCATTTAAATTTCCCTCACTTGCTTTTCTATCTTCGTCGCATGCTCTCCGTCTGGTTGTCGCCGTGCGTTTAGATGTCTATTGAAATGGGACGGTGGTGGTGGATCAATCTTTCATGTATAAATAGATCATCACGTGTCCAAACTTGATTCCAAACTCACGTTTTGATTTCCAGTACAATAAGAACAAAGAAAATTATATAGCATGAGAAAAATAATATAACATAAGTTTTTTTTTAAACCATGTTTATTGCTAATTTCAACTCAAGATTCTTTTATGTTGTCTATTATTTATCATGTATCTATATTATATTGGAACATCATTTTTAAGATAAAAGAAAAGGAAGTAATGTGTTATTTTATTAAATATAACATAAATTATTGTAATTTATAATATGAATTATTAAATTTTTTTAATCAATGAATTTACACGAATTATTTTATATAATTTATAATCTCTTCAAATTGTATTTTCTTATAATAATATCAAATATGTATAAATAACCATGATATAATTAAAAGGGTATAATTGTCAAATTTACTATATTCAGTCCAGTACTTTACAATTCTAAACACTGAACAACATAAAAATCTTTGTCCAGTACTGAACAAACCAAACATGGTATAAATTTTTTTTTTGTCCAGTCCTTCTTATTTTGTACTGTCCAATACTAGTAACTAAACGCTACCTAAGAATTTAGCCTAAAACCAGTCTTAGACGGGCCAATCCTAGTTCCCCTAAAGTAATGTACATGTTCCACCATGAGACCATTTCTCCTTTTTCCCAAATATATTAAACTGAAGAGCCTTAGATTAAACCATTATTCTTAACATGCTTAAAGGGCAATGGTATTTGTTAAGTGTTTTAGGAAGTCATCTTATGATCGAATCTTGATAGTATATATTGGTACATGCAACTGATTTACGGGCATATGCTCAATCTTCATGTGTTGCTTTATGTTCTTAATTTGGGGCCAAGTTATAATTGTGGCAAGCATTCTTTCACCATCTCACACTTATCAAAGAAAAAAAAAACTCTCTTCATAAGATTTGAATTGTTTTGTTTTAATAGATAAATACATTTTTAATCCTTAATGTTTCATTGGTATTTTATTTGAGTTTTAAACTCTCTTTTTTTTTTTTTATTTCATTCCTCAATGCTTTTGAAAATTTACAAAATTGAAAATTTTTTAGCATCTTTAGTTGTTAACACATAACGCGATTTAATTGGTCCAAATTATTAATTTAAATAAATAAGATAATTAAATAAAGATAGATTAAAGAAATCAATTAAAAATAATAATAATATTGGAAAATGATAAAAAAATGCAAAAAAGAAAAAGAAAAAACTATAATATCTTTTAAAAAGTCGTACTTACCATCTCTTGACTTTGAGGTGGCTAGAATGACTACATTTTACCTAGTGGATCACAACCCACAACCCAACCCACTACGATAATTTTTTTTTTTTAAAAAAGAAATCACTTGAAAACCCGATTGGATCACAATTGGGCCACATAACCTATTTACTGCCTAATTGGTATTTTATTGATTTTATTTTTTTCTTAAAAAAATAATAGAAAGGTGTTGGGTGGGTTAAACAACCCACTCTAAATTGTAGGTCGCAACTTACTTGTTAAAACATGGCCGTTTTGGTCACCTAAGGTCAAAGGTGACTATAATGGCTTTTTTGTTTTATTTTTTATTTTTTAATTTGCCTAATTTTTTTAATTCTATTTAATCACTTAATTAATATATATATTATTATTTAATTAAATTAATTATTTGGATTAATCAAAGGCCACCATGTGGCACATCATAATAGAATAGTTAATAGTGTTAAGAAAAGTCTAATTTTGCATGGTTTATAGTTTGAATGAAAGAAAAAGTTTAGAACTCAAATAGAAAAAAATGGTAAAATGTTGAGGACTAAAAACATATTTATTCTCTTTTTGAAATGGTAGGCTTGAGAGTGTTGGTTAAGAGGATTACTAAGGTCAAACGAATACCCCTTTTGCTATGTTAATTGTGTTTGTATTGGTCGCAATAGTGTACAATTAGACTGTTGTCTTTGTATCTTTGTAAGATCACTCATTGTGAATATCACAAAAGGCTTCTTGCTTGAGATGTTGAATTGAATAATAGTTAACTAATGTACGTACGTTTGTTGTATGGTTGCTTTAGCTAGTTGGAATGAAATAACGAGTGAAGCATACTAGTGGTCAACTACAGAACACCCCCATGAATGCTTTAGATGATGTATTTTCTATATGATATGAATATGTAAATTGCATATGTGTGCCATGACTGGCTAGTATCCATTGCATATGGATTCACCTAAGCGATATATATTAAACTTTGAGTGTGAGTGACAACAGGTTTTAAGGATCTTGGTTAGATGGTAGTATAGAGACTAATAAGGATTTTCTTTAGATGGTGGATATGTGTGTGCCTCGATTGTTAAAACACATGAACTTGTATAGTGTAAACTTATGTTTGCTTATACTTGTGTAATGAAATTGCATAGCATATCTATGTAGTGGAAATGCCTATGCCTTTGTAGTGTAAACATATGATATATGTGTTGTTAACACATCGGAGTTTGTATGTAAAGGAAATTATATTTGTTAGAGATGCTTTGATGAGTGCTTTACAAGTGAGATTACTTTGTTATGGAAGTATAGTCATAGTATGAAGTGCAAGTATTACTAGTGTTAGTGATGACAAGATTTTGATGAGTAAGCCCTACTATAGCAATCGCATTACATGGCATATATTAGAAGGCACATGAATTTCCCTTGTTATTTTGTTGTGTTGTTATGTATTGTTTCTATTTTTGTTTTACTTACTTGGCTTAAATATGATTTGACGAGTTATTTTTCTAACCTCAAGTATAAGAGATAGAAACAAAATATTCTAGGATCTTGAAGTCATGTTAGGCTTTGAGCACTAATTTTATGAAGGATCACCATGTTACATTATGTGTAATATAAAGTAAAATGCAAACTGAATTTGAAAAATGTATTGTAAATATCAAGTGTGATGACATTTGAGGTTGAAAGATCAATTGTAATGTTTTCATTGTTTGAGAAAGTAAAACTTAATGTTTTGTGGAGCTAGCTAAATGCTCATTATAGATAAGCCATATCTTCAACTTGGAGACGACATTAGGAATCACCTTTTAGGTACCAAGGTCTCACTACAAGAAAAATGAAAGCTTTGAGAGGTGATGCATCATATATAAGTATATATTTACAAGAATTAAAAGATAGATTTCATCATTGTATTGGAGGAAAGATTTTTTAAAACGATATCAACATTTTTTAAGAGATGTAAGTGTAATATTTTAGAAACTTGGGATCTACTTGTATTTTGATCATTTTCAAATGGTATTATAAATTTACCCATGAATTGTATCCTTATGACCTTAATCTCAAGCTAATTAGAGAAGAATATTTAATATAAGTATTAAGAACAAAAAATAAACAAAACAAAGTTTACAATATAAATGTGATTTTCATTTAATAATGTTGGACTCTACTCAATTGAAGTCTCATAAATGACTAAAAAAGAACTAGTGAGTTTGTTTTTGGATGATATGGAGGAACATCTATCCAAAATCTAAAAATTGAAACAAAACATGTCTTTTGATTTTGTCTAATGCCCATCTTGACCATATATACATTGGATATGCTCTATACCATGAGTTCATCACTTGAATAGTTTGTTAAATTGAACTTGAGTCTTAAAACAAATTTACTTAATAAGTTTTGCATAAGTTTAATGAAATGGAATGAAGATCTAGTCTAGGTTAGAGTAGGTGTTGACTTAGTAGATTTTATTGGATACGACTTACAACTAAGCTTAAAAGAATCAATTCAGTATGAAGTTTGAGTTTGTGGTTAAGCTTCATTAGCCTTTGAGTATTCTAATTAAAAAGTTGAAAAGAAACTTAAAGGAAGCTTTTATAGGTCTATGCACTTTTTATTTATTTTCTTTTTAATATTTATTAATAATAAATGAAACTAAACAAAAAAGGAAAAAAAAGGGGGGGGTGTGGAATGGAAAAAAAAATTCTAGCAACCCAATATCGGAGATGGGATAACTAAAAAACACCCTTACACATAGGTTGTCCCACAACCCTACATTGATAGGTGGTAGTCTAGCACCCTTAATTAATTTTTAGAAAAATTGCAAGTAATTTTCTAAAATTTAATCTTGGGGGATATACCCCATGAACTTTCTCATAAACTCTTATAAATTGGCAATAATAGGGGACATTTGATTTTTTAGTATAAAAATCACGTTGAAGTTAATGTTAATGATGTGTTAAAATACACTTTGAGTCACTATTCCAAGTTAAAGTTTGGGGGGGGGGGGGGGGGGGGGGGGGGGAGGGATCTTTAGGATTCATTTGCCAATTTATTAGAGTTTAGGAACTGTTATAACATATTTTGTAAGTTTGGAGGGTATATTCATATTGATGTTAGAATTTATGAGGGTTATTTCAATTGTTCTTACTTTATTTGAAAGAAGAAATTTCATTTAGAACTTAACAGATCACAATGGGATCGTATGAGGTGATGAAATTTCTTTTCTTTTTTTGATTTAAATTAGGAGTAATAGATAGCCACATACTGAGCATAACTTGAGAGGGTTGCATGACCCCCACAAAATAGTGGATAGCCACCACTACTATGGGTAGAGTGCATGATCCACCTACGTATGAGATTGTCTCTCAATCACCCAAGGTCAGGACTCTCCCTACGGTTGTGGCCAACCACCACCCTTAATATAGTTGGAAATATTTTGTTCATCTTTTCCTTTTCTTATTTTGATTTTTTGCATTTTTATATTTTTTATTAATAAAAAATTCATAATTTATTGTAAATAATAAAAATTTGCTACTTAGTTTGTAAAACTCCTTTGTTTATTAATTTTTTGAAAATACAATAAAATATTTTTAATAATCAAAGCTCCCTTGAAAGTTTTCACTTTGTATAATTTCTTAAAATATCTTTAAATTCATATAATTTCATTCAATGGAACATAATACATCTTTAAGTTCTAAATTAGCTTTAGTTTGTAATAAGTTATCTTAAATGTTCATAAAATTACTTAAAAGTTTGTAATATATTAAGTATTTTTACATTTAATTTTCGTAAAAACTCTTACAACTTCATAATTTCACATAATTTTGTAAAATGACTTTAATTTTTGTAACTTCTCTCATATTTCATATCTCCACTCAAAGGCTCATAAAATGCCATGAGTTAGCGCATTAACATAAATTTTATAATTTGACTTAAAAGTTTGAATCAATACTTAATATTTCATAAGTTTTCATATGTTCATTTGTAGACCATATTTTGCACCATTACTTATTTTATAGTTCATAATTTCACATAAAAGTTCTACTACCTCTAAAGTTTGTAAAATCTATTAAACTTTGTAAAAGTAACATTTTTTCCTCAAAATTTCAATGTATATTGTAAATACACTCAAACTTTGTAAATTCATTTACTTAATTACTAGTGGACCATGCACTTGCAATGTGAGTACTAGACTTTCTTTTTTGTCAAAACTATGAGTGTCAAATTTAAAATAGATAACTTCACCAAAATAAAAAGTGTAATAAGTATATGCCCTACTTATACATAATATTAAGTATCTTGAAAGAAAGAAAGTACATATGAAAGTTATTAGAAGAAAAAAAAAGAGTAAAACAAAGATGGGAATTTTAACTTTGTATTTTTTAAATTGATTTTGGAGAAATATGAGAAAAAAAAAAACTACCTAACAGTTACTTTTTAAGGACGTGAAAATGGAAGGGGGAGAGAGAGATGTTACAATGGAAAAAAGTTGCATAACAATTATACCAAATGTATGAAATTAGTTAGAGGTATCTTTTAAGAATTCTCTAATAAAAATATGGAGTCCAAAAAGAGAGATGTTTGCTTAATAATAGAATAGCTTATTCTACTCAAACATTCATAACATGGTACAAAGTTTCTAATTTTCCTTAAGTTTATAAAAATGTTGAAGAAAAGTGATTTCACCCAAATTTTTGTATCATACTATTTTTTACAAATATGCGAGTATTACGAATGGAATTATTTGTAGATGATTATATATTTTGTAAACTACTTTAATTTTTGTACCATACTATTAGTTATAAATATGCAAATAAAGTTACGAATGGAATTATTTGTAGATGATTATATATTTTGTAAAACCACTTAATATTAATAATTTTACTTAAAGTTTATGAAAATGCTTTAAATTTTATAAATCCTCGTAAAAATTTAATTCCGTTCTAATCTATAAAATCATTTCTACTTTATAAAGTTATTCAAAATATTCGTAATTTCTTATAATATTTCGTAAACGAGGCCCACCCACAAAACATGCCTTTACCTTGATGCATGTTTCTTCTAACAATTTTCTTCGTTGCGTATTGACTACGAGAGTCATGCAAATGACTTGCTTTGATTTGTTAAGATTTATAACAGTTGATTTGACATTTAAATAAAAAAATTAAATGCAAAATCTCAAATTACCATTAAGTTTAATTTTTGTTAGCTTTACCCACTTTCATAAATATGTAATTAATTAAAGCAATCAAGTAGGCCTTGATTTTTTTTTCTCCGATAATAAGTAGACACTAAAGTAGAAATCATAAAAAAGTAGGTTTCCGAACAAAATTTAAGAATAAATTATGTTGTTACCTCTTTAAACGTTCAAAATTACAAAATCAATCCAAACCATCTATACATGTGCGATTTCCAAAACTTTTGCACAAGAATTATGTATATGTATATATATATATATATATATTAACAACTAACGATCTAAATGAAACTTTCAGAGGAATTATAAACTTTTCATAACTTGATGGAAAATGAAACTACTCTTCGCACCTATTATATTACATTCTTCTGTTTTTAAATGATCATACTATACAAATAAATATAGATTGTCCTTCGTGCTCCCATATTCAACAATACTACACGTATGCATATTTATATAATCAAATATATAGGTCCCATACCATATCATGTAATATCTATTGAACATATATTGGCAATATATTAATTGTAACAAATTTTTAAGCAAATTTATTATTTTTCTCAATTTATGTAAATATACATAATATATATATTATTTACATTAAATTAAAACTAAGGTTAAATAAAGTAAATAGTAAAAAAATATGGGGGCAATTTGATCTTTTCATGGTCAAGATATATAAGCCCTACTTGACCTAATATTTCTTTTTTTACTTTATTTGCATAGTGAACACTCAAAAGACACTTCCAAATACCTACAAGGCGAACTAATGGAAAGCAACAAGATCAATCCCTTTTCATCAAGTAAGGGTTCTGATCATTATGGTGCACTTTTTCCAATTGATTATTCATAAGTTCAAGTAAAATTGGTGAAATGTTGATAGAGCTTAGAACAAGGAATAAGACAAAACAAACGTAGGATCAAGCGAGTTGAGGATTTCAATCACACTTTGAAATAAGTAAGTGCATAAGATCCATATAGTGCATTAAAATTAATAGGTTAATTGATCAATTAGACTTATATTCATAGAAATTAGGTTTAGGAACAAATTAAAGAAGAGGAAAAAGAAATTCGTGATGAACAATGTAGTACACAGTCAAATACACGCCCGTGTTTCCGTGTATCTACTCGTGTCAAAACACGATTGTGTATAGAAAGATACATGGACATAGGACATGCCCATGTACTTAAGTGTATCAAATTACAAAAATTCATAAAAAGGTATACGACTAAATATACAACCGTGTACTTGGGTGTACTAGAATAACAATTTTACATAGAAAGTTACATGACCATTAGCATAACCGTGTTCCCTCCCATGTTTCTCTGTACGGTTGCTCACATGACTGTGTTGTTCTGAAACACTTACTATTCAATTGTATTTCGTTTTTTTGCAATTTTAAATTACAACTTAAACACAATAAGGCATTGGGGAAGGGGATTTTGTATTAACTAAATAGTGAACTTAGATTAAGTTATAGGATATAATTAAACTCAATCTTTGGAACTTAACAACTTTATACCCCTTTCTTAGAAAAGTAAGAGCTAATTGTGAAACTACTTTTTCAAGTATGTGTTTACTATATTTGTTGTTTGTGATTATTAGCAGTGTTTAAATATTCTAATGGAATACTGGATCTAATTACATGTGCCGTTTGTGTTAGGCTCGGCTTAAAGGCTAGAGGTGGCAGATCCTTAGGCGGCATCTTAATGATTAATATATTATGTTGTACTTAATAAAGTTGTATACTTAAATGATCTAGGTTAGATTAGGGTTAAATGGGGCCCACAGTGATAGTTCCTATTGTAGGAATATATATATGTAAACACTATATTATGTGATGGGGTCATGAGTATCCTGTGTTGTGTGTTGGTTAATTGAAGATAATAATATGATAGTTTGATGTATACTACCACTACATTTACATATGTTGATATTGTTGTTTGTGTGACATGCGCATGTCTATGTAGTATTTATGTATTGAGCTTAGGCTTACTCCACTTATTTTTCAACTGCAGGTGAATATGATGATCATGTTGATTATGAAGAGAACGAGAATTTAGTAGGTTACTATCAAGATAAATATGGAAGAGAGTATCACCATTACTATGGTGAAGAGTAATATAGAAATTGATGAAGATTTCCTTTAAAGAACTTAAGGATGTGATTAGAAAACTTGGAGATAGTTTAGAGACATTCGAATATGTTATTTCTTTATATGTTGATAGATGCTTGCCCTAATTTAGATTTGGAGTTTAAAGTTTAATGTATTTCTCTAAAGTAATGATGATTGGAATGATTCACCTAAGAGTCATTTATTTCTATTATTGAAGTTACAATGATATCATTTTGTAGTGGATATGGATAGGTTTGAATTTGTAATGGAGAATTAGAGCTTTAGTGTATTACTTCTCGGTAGGACACTTAACAAGTTGTAGTGTTCTAGGTTCTAGGGCATTATAGCTTAGGTAGTATCAGAGCGTAGGTTTTGATCAATAAGGTATAGGTTGTGATCTCCAAAGCTCAGGTTTGACGATCCTTAAGTATTAAGCTATTGATCAATAACTATAGGTTTTAATTAGTAGAAAGTAAGTTGAAGTCTTAGATGGATTAAGTATTGAATATGTAGAATAGTAAGAGATGAAGAGAGTGGGTAAATTGTAGGTTATTTGTTTTTATTTAGCAATTTAATTTATGTTAATTATTATATTTAATTGTAGTATCTTTTAAATTTCTATTTTTCTTATATATACATATGTATATATGTGTAGATATAAGTATACATAGAGGTATACCACCACTAAATCCTTACACTGACTCTAACTTTAGAACTATTTAGTTGTCTCCTCTCAAATAGAATACCTCTCATAAGAATCACCAAATAAAGATCATCTAGCACTGGATAGGGTGGACATGCTCTAGAGGAAATGATGCGAACCCTAGGTTGAGACAGACCTAGAACCCGATCGGATGGAAAAGAAAACCCTAGGATCATCTTGAAAACAACAATTGAAACTTGACCCTAATTCACAATCTTGAATTAGAAACTCGGTTATAATAGGATTTTGATCGCCACAAGTTGCCTTGATAAGATTAGATTAAGTTCTTGTTAAAGAATAAAGAGGAATTATGTAATTTCATGTAAAATTGTGTGCCTCCATTCGAACCCTAAAAGACTCTTTGTAGTCTTTATAAATAAGGAAACAAATAACAAAATAAATCACAAGATGGAAAAATAAAATTAGCTTTTAAAACCGGCCCCAAAGCCGATGGCCTAACTTCCTAAGCCGGCTAAGTAGGCTGGCAACCTACATCTACAACATTGGCAGCCTTTAAAGGCAAAGCCAATGGCCTTCTTCGACTCTTAGGTGGCCTTCAACATCTTCTAAGCAATGATAGCCTTCAAGCTCAAAGTTTCCATTTGCTAGTGTTGCTTTAAGCTTTGATCTTCATTATTATTATTAGAGATGCTTGATAAATGGAAAATGATCTCTTCATCTCTTAGATTACACAACCACAATGCTTGGTCCATATGATCTTAAACAAGTCCATTCAAATCTTGCTCCATGCATTTTACTCTTTCCCTTGTCATCAGTTTTCCAATTCCTTCCAATGGATCATTGGAAAGAGTTGGTGCAAGCTAATTCCCATCATTCCCTCCCTCTTTGTAAGGATTCATGCTCAAATTACCTACATCATACAAAGATAAGTCAGCAACATTAAAAGTAGTACTCGCGTTTCCATAGTTGCTAGGCAAGTCAATCTTGTAGGCATTATCATTTATCCTTTCTAACACTTGGAATGACCCATCTTCTCTAGGTTATAACTTGGATTTCCTTTGTTTGGAAAACCTTTCCTTATGAAAATGTACCCAAACCCAATCTCCAAGCTCAAAGACAATCTTAATGTACCCCTTATTAGCCTACCTTGCATAATGCTCATTCTTCTTGTCTATATTAGCATAAATTTTGGCATGTAAATCCTTAACAAAATCGATCTTCTGTTTTCCATCTAAATTAGCAAATTCATTAGTAGGCAAAGGTAAGACATCTAAAGGAGTTAAAGGATTGAAGCCACACACAATCTCAAAAGATGAATATGACATAGTAGAATGAACAGTTCTATTATATGCAAACTCAATATGAGGCAAACAACTTTCCTATTGTTGCAAGTTCTTTTGAATGATAGCACGCAACAAAGTAGTAAGTGTCTTATTAACTACTTCAATTTTCCCATTCGTTTAGGGATATGCAATGGTTGAAAACAGGAGTTTAGTCCCTAATTTATTCGATAAAGTACACAAAAAATGACTTAGGAACTTAACATCTCGATCACTTATTATCGTTCTAGGCAACCCATGCAAAAATACTACTTCCTTGAAGAAAAAATTAGCAATATGTGTTGCATCATTGGTTTTAGAACATGTAATAAAATATGCTATCTTACTAAACTTATCAACAACAATAAATATGCTACATTTATCACTTTGAGTCCTAGGCAACCCGATCACAAAATCCATATAAATATCAATCCAAAGTTGAGTAGGTACAGGTAGTGGTGTATAAAACCCATGTGGTTTTACTTTGGACTTTGCTTGTTTACAAGTTATATACTTATCACAAACAGATTGCACATCATGCTTCATGTTATGCCAATAGAAATGCTCATGCAATATGTCTAAAGTCTTTCGCACACAAAAATGTCCCATTAAACCTCCTCCAAGGGACTCCTTAACCAGCATTTCACGTAAAGAACACATAGGCACACACAATCTATCCTTTTTGAATAAAAATCTTTCATGCCTATAATATTCTCCATATGCACATTTAAAGCATGCATTCCATACTTGGTAGAAATCAGCATCATTGATGTATAAATCATTAATGAACTAAAAACCAAGTAATTTAGTTTGCAAGGAAGTGAGCAATACATACCTTCTAGATAAGGCATCAACAACAACATTTTCCTTCCCATTCTTGTATGTAATTAGATAAGGAAATGTTTCTATGAACTCTAGCCACTTAGCATGTCTTTTATTAAGTTTACCTAGGGATTTCAAGAACTTTAAGCTCTCATGATCATAATGAATGACAAATTCCCTTAGGTACAAGTAGTGCTGCCATGTCTGAAGAGTTTTTACTAATGCATACAGCTCCTTGTCATAAGTAGGATAATTCAATGTTGCCTCCATTAAGCTTTTCACTAAAAAAGGCAATTGGTTTGGAATCTTGCATCAAAACAACCCCTATTCTAACCCCTGATGCATCACATTCAACCTCAAAAGCTTTGTCAAAGTTATGCAAACACAATAAAGGTGTGTTAGTCAAATTTTCATTCAAAGTATTGAAAGCTTTCTCATGCACTTCTCCCCACCTAAACATAACATTCTTTTTAACAAGTTCATTTAAAGGTGCTACAACAGAAATAAATTCCTTTACAGATCTCCTATAGAAACTTGCTAAAACATGAAAACTTCTTACCTCACTTACATTCTTAGGTGTAGGCTAGTCCCTAATCGCCTTTACCTTGTCTTCATCCACCTTTATTCCCTATGAGCTTACAAAAACTCCCAGAAAAATAATGGATTCCATACAAAAATCGCACTTTTGCAAATTAACATATAATTTATTTTCCCTTAAAGCACTTAAAACAACATGCAAGTGTCTAATATGATCATCCAAATTTTTGCTGTATACTAAGATATCATCAAAGTATACTACAAGAAAATTTCCAATAAAAGAACATAAAACATGATTCATTAGACTCATAAAGGTTCTAAGTGCATTGGTTAAGCCAAATGGCATGACTAACCACTTACACAACTTATATTTTGTCTTAAAAGCAATTTTCCACTCATCACCTTCTTTATACGAATTTGATGATAGCCACTTTTTAAATCAATTTTAGAAAATAGACATGAACCATACAACTCATCAAGCATATCATCTAACCTTGAAATAGGATATCTGTACTTTATGGTGATCTTGTTGATGACTCAACAATCAACACACATGCACCATGTTCCATCTTTCTTGAGAACCAAAAGCATAGGAACTGAACATGGGTTAAGACTCTCTCTCACGAATCCCTTTTGCACTAGCTCATCCACCTGCCTTGAATCTCTTTTGTCTCTTCTAGATTGGCTTTATAAGCAAGTCTATTAGGGATTGATGACCCCAGAATGAAGTCAATCTGATGTTCAATACCTCTTAAAGGAGGTAATCCATTTAGAATGTCATTAGGAAATGAATCTTCAAATTCTTACAGCAAAGACATAACCACACTGGGCAATGAAGAGTTAAGATCATTAGTTGAAAAATAAACATCCTTGTACAAAAGTACAAGTAGTTCTCTTAATCTTTCCTTTTGTAGCAAAAGCACTCACTTTCTTACTTCTCTCTTCACTGTTTTTCCCACTCTTTTGTATACACTCACTCCTTTTATCACTTTTTTTTTTTTTCTTTTTCTTGTGTACTCACTTTGTTTTCGCTCAATTTGCACTCTTTAACTATCTTAACTTAATCCTCATATGCCTCCAAAGGTTTAAGAGGTGTTAAAATAATGAGTTGGTTATTCATCACAAATTTGTATACATTCTTGTGTCCATCATGAGTGACCTTCTTATTAAACTATCATAGATGCCCCAAAAGAAGATGTCCAATATGCATTGGTGCCACATCACAAAGAACCTCATCTTAGTAGTTGCCAATGGAAAATGCAACTACAACCTGTTTCGACACCTTAACTTCACTACATTCATTCAACCATTACAGTTTATATAGCTTAGGATGCTTCAGTCCAGGTAGATGCAATTTCTCGACCATTAATGAACTTGCAACATTGGTGCAACTACCACTATCAATAATCATGCTATAGACCTTACCACTCACATGGCACCTAGTATGAAAGATGTGCTCACGCTGATCTTCATCAGCATCTTTCTTAGGTTGTATGTTTAGAGCACACCTAGTGACCAACATCTCTCCTTTCACAGGAGCCTTTATATCAACATCACTACATTCCTTCAACGGTGGCTTCTCTTCCTCTATTGAACTGATATTCTCTACATAACAATTATCTAAAACAACCATAACCCTCTTGTTTGGACACTAAGATGCAATATGTCCCAATCATTGACACCTGAAACATTTAATATCACGTGATCTAGAAGAGGATTTAAGTTTAGTCTTACTTTAGGATAGACAACTGATTCTTTAGCCTTTACATCTTCCTTTTGCTTAAAGGCATCCTTGCTATTCTTCCAATTTGACTTCCTTAAAGAGCTAGAAACAAAGCCATATCTAAAGGTACCTTTAGACTTTAATTGCCTCTCTACCTTGATAGCCTTATGTAATAATTCCTCCATCTCTCTATTCAGGCCATTAATCTAGCCATTGTTGCCTCACGATCTTCTTCTATGTTAGCTCAAATCATAGCTACCTCCATATCCTTATAATAATCCTCAACACTCATGGAACCTTGAGTCAACCCCTGCAACTTCCTATACAAGTCCCTATAGTAATGACTAAGTATAAACCTTTTTCTCATTACTACTTTCATCTCTTCCCATGACTGAATAGGTCGCTCACCATTTCTTCGCCTACTAACCACAAGCTAATCCTACTAAATGTTAGCATAATCAATGGACTCAACTATTGCTAATTTAACCTTCTTCTCCTCAGAGTAAGTATGATAGTCTACCATTCTCTCCCACTCCAAATACAATTCAGGATCATTCTTTCACTGAAAAGTAGGGATTTTCATCTTAATGCTTCCGAAATTACAATCTTGCTTTTGAATAGCCCTTTTACTTATCTTAGAACTAGTCACATCAACATCAGACTCCTCATTTCCCCCCTCCTCATCCATATTCCTTCGGAAAGATTTAGGCTTAGAAGGAGATTCAAGATCATCTAACCTTCTATTCAGGAGTTTAAATTGACCTTGGATAGCCTTCATAAACAACTTCATATCAGAATCCACATTATCTCCTCCACTATTCATGTTTTCACAACCTGCAAAGAGTTTGTTTGTAAAAGAGACTTTTCCTCTCAAACACTCCCTCACGTGTTTACACTAAAAGATATGGATTCGAATGACTCATGTTTCACTCAATTAATATATTTTTTTTCATCTAACAAACTTCTCTCTACAAGCTCTTTAATAAGAACCTTATCGATGACCCTACCAGACAACAAATAACGACAAAGTAATACCAAGAACAAAGGAATAACTTTGTCTCTCTCTTCCCCCACCCCCCATTTTTAATACGAATTTCTTTTCTTCTTCTTCTTCTTTTTTGATGAGCAAGAACAATAACGAAAATAATAACTCAAGGACTAAAAAGATGAACGATAACAATGAAATAATTAAAGGATAGATAAGACTTGATTTTCGAGAGCTAAAGCTCAAACACCAATTGATGCGAACCTTAGGTTGAGACGGACCTAGAACCTGATCGGATGGAAAAGAAACTCCTAGGATCATCTTGAAAACAAGCAATCGAAAATTGACCCTAATTTGCAATCTCGAATTAAAACCAAAGTTATAATGAGATTTTGATCGCCACAAGTTGCCTTGATAAGATTGGATTAAGTTCTTGTTAAAGAACAAAGAGGAATTTTGTAATTTCATGTAAAATTGTGTGCCTCCATTCGAACTCTAAAAGACTATTTATTGTCTTTAGAAAAAAGGAAACAAATAACAAAAGAAATCATAAGACGGAAAAATAAAAGTTGGCTTTCAAAGCCAACCCTAAAGCCGATGGCCTAACTTTCTAAGCTGGTTAAATAAGCTAGCGACCTACATCTACAACGCCAGCGGCCTTTAAAGGAAAAGCCGATGACCTTCTTCGACTCTTAGGTAGCCTTCAACATCTTCTAAGCAATGATAGCCTTTGAGGTTAAAGTTTCCATTTGCTAGTGTTGCTCTAAGCTTTGATCTTCATTATTATTATTGGAGATGCTTGATAAATAGAAAATGATCTTTTCATCTCTTGGATTACTCAACCACAATGCTTGGTCTAAATAATCTTGAATAAGTCCATTTAAAGCCTACTTCATGCGTTTTGCTCTTGCCTTTGTCGTTGGTTTTCTAATTCCTTCCAATAGATCATTGGAAAGAGTTGGTGCAAGTTAATTACCATTAGGAAAGGTATCCTCCAAGATTGCCTCAATAGGGAGCTCCAACTTAAGCTAACATCACAACTGCTCAATTGTTAGAGACTGTGAATGCCCTAGTAGGGATGATGACACAGTAGCAACAGTGGGCCATCAAACTTACCAGGCTTGTAGATAAATTGTGTGGATTGCACAAATTTGTTCAACCGGTAAAGGAGTTCCACCTACGAGTTGATGTTCCAATTGAAGATGAACATTAGATCACCAAAATGAAGAAGATATTTGAGGCATTCATGGTGCTAGAGGATAGTAAAGAGAAATTCGTAGTACTCATGTTGAAGGGGTCAACTGTAGATTGGTGGCTTAGTGTGTCTAGATTAACAAGAGCCCCTACCCAGTGGCAAAGGTTTAGGGAGCTGCTCTATGAAAAGTATTTTCCTAGTAACATCAGGGATAGAAAGGAAGTAGAGTATTATAACTACTAATAGGGTAATTGGATTGTAGAGGAATATGAAGGGAAGCTGAACCGCTTAATTAAATTTTTATTTGAAGTTGTTCGTATTGATGAAGCCTTTAGGGTGAGAAGTTTTGTGAGGGGCTTAGAGCCTAAACTCTAGCATGAGGTGGAGTCCTTCTAATTACCCATTTATGTAGAGGTTGTTGATAAGGCAAAATTTCTAGAGTAGAGTAAGAAGAGAACTGAGGACCGACTATCTCGCAGGTTGGGAATTACTTTAGGGAAGAGACCTACCTTAAGTGTATTGTATGCTAATATGGGAAAGAAGCCAGTAGTATATCAAGCCATACCTGTAGCTTTCACGCCTAGAGCTATTCAGACTAGGCTAATGCCTCTAACATTGCCTCCATCACCATAAATAGGACTAGGGAGAAGATGTTCTAAGTGTTTGCGACCACATGATTTGCATCAATGCAGTTGGCCTAAAGAGGATGTTTTTCTTACGATAAGATAGGGCATCGTAACAAAAATTGTATAAAGAAATCTATTCCTCAAACATTTTGCTATACCTATAGGCAAAGGGGGCACAAATCCTTTGAATGTGGTGCTACCCTTAACCATATGGTTGTAGTACCCCAATAGATTCCAACATAGTAGCTAGTAAGACCTCCACCCAGAAGACTAATAAGTAAACCTTAACACACCAAACTGAGACAAAGGGCACCTGATAATGTGTTTGCTTTACAACAATGGTAGCAATAGGATACTTTGGACCAAGACGCCATTGTAGGTACATTGCTTATAAATTCAACTACAACTTATGCACTATTTGATACAGGTGTGATACATTCATGTACATTACTTATCTTCATGCATATGTGTGGTTTAAAATCTATGTTGTTTAATGATGTTATGGTCATGAATACTTCTTTTGGAGTAGAAGGAAGATTTAATCAAATATATAAGGATGTGGGAATCATAATACAGGGAAAGGAAAAGCCAGTAGATTTGTTTGTATTAGAGATGATAAAATTTGATATGATTTTAGGAGTAAATTGGTTGTCCAAGTATTATGCCACTATAGATTGTTGCAATCTAGTGGTTCATTTTAATTTCCCTAGTAAATATCTAATTGTATTCAAATTAAATGCACAAGGCTTGCAACTCTTCCTATATATGAGTTGTAGGATAAGAGTAGAATATCAACTGAGACCAGATAAGCCATGAAGTTAAAAGACGTATACATTGTGAAAGACTATGCAAATGTCTTTTTGGAAAATCTACCAAGCTTACCGTCGGTCAGGATGATAAGATTTTGTATTGATTTGGTATCGGCAACGACATTAATATCCATGGTGCCTTATAGAATGGCACCCACAAAATTGTTAGAGTTGAAGACCTAGCTTCAAGATTTGCAAGATAATTGGTTAATCAGGCTAAACATTTCGTCATAGGGTGCTTCAATACTTTTTGTTAAGAAGAAAGATGGGAGCATGAGTTTATGTATTGATTACAAGGAGCTAAATCGAGTCATGGTCAAGAATAAGTACCCATTCCCTAGAATAGATGACCTATTTGATTAGTTATAGGAAGTTTAAGTTTTCTCCAAAATTGACTTGAGATTATGGTATCATCAATTAAGGATAAAAAAGAAGACATTCAAAAGACTACTTTTAGGACTCGGTATGGGCATTATGAATTTCTAGTAATGCCTTTTGGTTTGACAAATGCTCTAACTGCTTTCATAAATCTATTGAACAAAGTGCTCAGGGATTTGTAGGATTAGTTTGTAGTGGTATTCATAGATGATATCCTCATCTATTCCAAGAGTAAGGAAGAACATGAAACACATCTTAGAGTGGTTTTAGAAAGACTATGGGAGGAGAAATTATATGTTAGGTTCAGTAAGTGCGGGTTTTGGCTAGAATAGGTATCTTTCTTAGGACATGTGGTAAATAAGGATAACATCTTAGTAGATCATAAGAAAGTAAAAGTAGTGATTGACTAGCCCAAATCAAGAATTGTGATAGAGGTCATAAGCTTTTTAGGACTAGCTAGCTATTATAGATGCTTTGTGGAAAGGTTCTCTCATCTAGCAACTCCTTTAACCCAACTAACAAAGAAGAAGGTTAAATTTGTGTGGAATGATGAATATGAAAATAACTTCATAACACTAAAGGAGAAATTGGTGATAGCTCTACCTAAGACAGGTGAAGAATTTGAGGTATTTAGTGATGCATCAACTCAAGGTTTGGGCTGTATGCTCGTGTAGAATGGAAGAGTCCTTGCTTGTGCCTCTCATTAGTTGAAACCATATGAGAGGAACTATATCACACATGACTTAGAGTTAGTAGCTGTGATTTTAGCACTAAAATTGCTGAGACATTACTTATATGGTGAGAAGTGCAAAATTTTCACAGACTACAAGAGCCTAAAATACTTATTCATAAAAAAAAGGATCTAAATATGAGTTAGAGAACATGGTTGGAATTGATAAATGACTATGATATGGAGATTCATTACCACCTTAGGAAGGCAAATGTTGTTGTGAATGCCTTGAGTTAGAAGAAGCGGACTAATATTGTAGCTTTAATCACCTCTCAGATATTGGAGGACATGCATAAGTTAAAGTTAGAGATGATAACACATGAAGTGAGAACCAGGTTGGCTAGTCTTTGTATTTAACTAAGTCTCCTTAATTGAATTAAGACAACATAAATTGGAGATCTTGGAATTCAAAACATTAAGAACAAAATAGAACAAAGTGAAACAACTAAATTTAATGTGGATGATGAAGGTGTAGTTAAATATGGCATGAGATGGTGTGTTATAGATGACATGGAATTGAAGAAGGAGATTATGAAATAAGCCCATTATGCATGATATATGGTACATTTTAGAAGCACCAAGATGTACAAAGATCTAAAGAATCATTATTGGTGGAGAAATATGAAATGGGTGATAGTGGAATTCATATCCATATGCATGACATGCTAGTAAATTAAAATTGAACATCAAAGACTAGCTAATGAGTTACAACCACTTCCTATACTTGAATGGAAGTAGGAACATGTAATAATGGACTTTGTTATAGCTTTCCCAAGAACTAAGGAGACACAAGATGTAATATGGGTGATCATAGATAGATTGACCAAATTAGTTCATTTTATACCAATTAAGGTAAAGTATAGATTAGATAAGCTTACTTAATTATATATTAAAGAGATTGTTGGATTACATGATATGCCGACCACTATAACTTTTGATAGGAATACTTGGTTTGTGAGTAGACTTTGGAAAAACTTACATTAGGCTTTGGGTACTAAATTATAATTTAGTACTACTTTTCAGTTTCAGACAGATGGGCAGTTTAAAAGGATAATTTAAATTCTGGAAGACTTATTACAAGCATGTGCTTTAGATTATAGGGATAATTGGAGTGATCACCTATCCTTGGTGGAATTTACATACAACAACAACTATCGGCTTACTATTTAGATGACTCTATATTAAGTATTGTATGGTATGTAGTGAAGATCTCCCTTACATTAGGATAAAGTTAGCGAAAGACAGATAATCGGGTTAGAGATAGTGCAGGAAGTTACAAATAAAGTGAGGGTTATAAGGCAACGTATTCTTTTAACCTAAAGTCGTTAGAAACGTTATGTTGATAAATGGTAACCCCCCTTAGAATTTCAAGTGGTGGATAAGGTTTTATTGATGGTATCTTCAACTAAAAGGGTAATTAGATTTTATCTGAGAAGAAAGCTAAATCTAAGATATGTAGGTTTATTTGAGATTCTGGAAAAAGTTGGCACTGTTGCTTACAAGTTGGCTCTACCACCAAGTTTGATTAGAGTACATGATGTATTTCATGTATCAATATTGAGAAAATTTATAACAAATCCAAACCAAATAGTGGCTTTGGATCCTTTAAATGTACAGTCATATTTATCATCCATTAAAAGACTTATGGGAATAGTGGACACTAAGGAA
The DNA here is from genome assembly GCA_037954665.1 of Laguncularia racemosa. Classification (NCBI taxonomy): domain Eukaryota; kingdom Viridiplantae; phylum Streptophyta; class Magnoliopsida; order Myrtales; family Combretaceae; genus Laguncularia; species Laguncularia racemosa. Next base: position 488,219 of record JBBMOL010000269.1, read on the forward strand.
TAAATGTTAAGGAGGAGAGTGATTCCCTATTTCAAGGTATAATGAACAAATCAGATAGAATGTGAAGCGATGTAGAAGTTAGAGGAAGACGAGCGAAGGAAGCATATGGAACTCTTTCCAAAAGTTTCTGTAAGGGGGGTGGGGGTAGAGAATGTAAATACATGTACTATATATATATATATTTCTCTAAGTGGGGGGGGGGGGGGGGGGGGGGGGGGGGGGGTAGGGGGTAGGGTAGGAGAACATAAATACATGTAATGTATATATATATATATACACACACACACATTAAATTGAAACCAAGGTTAAATAAAGTGAATAGTTAAAGGATATGAGGGCAATTTGGTCTTTTCATGGTTAAGATATATAAGCTCCACTTGACCTAATGCTTTCCTTTTTACCTCATTTGCACAGTAGACACCTAGGAGACAATTCTAGACACCCACAAGGTGAACTAATGGAAAGTAACAAAATCAACCTATTTTCATCAAGTAAGGGTTTTAATCATTATGGTACACTTTTCCGATTGATTATTCATAGGTTCAAGTGAGATGGGTGAAATGTCGATAGAGCTCGAAAAAAGGAATGAGCTAGAACAAGTGTAGGATCAATTGAGTTAAGGGTTTTGATCACACTTTGAAATAAGGAAGTGCACAATATCTATGTAATGCATTATAATTAATAGGTTAATTAATCAATTAGACTTAGAATAACAGAAATTAGGTTTTGGAGCAAATTGGAGAAGAGGAAAAAGGGATTTGTGATGAATAGTGTAGTACATGGATAGATACATGCCTACATACCTATTTGTGTCAAAACACGAATGTGTATAGAAAGATACACAAACATAGGACAGACCTGTATACTTAGGCATGTCAAATTATAAAAATTTATAAAAAGGTATACGATTAAATATACGACTATATACTTAAGCTTGCTAGAATAACAATTTTACATAGAGAGGTACACAGCCATTAGCATAGCCGTATTCCCTCTCGTGTTCCTTTACATGGCCACTCACAAGATTTTGTTGTTCTAAAATACTCACTATTCAATTGTATTTTGTTTACTTGCAATTCTAAATTACAACTGAAGCACAATAAAGCATTGGGGAAGGGAATTATGTAACTAATTAGTGAACCTAGATTAAGTTATAGGATGGAACTAAACTCACTCTTTGAAATTTGATAGGTCTATACCCCTTTTGTAGAAAAGTAAGAGCTAATCGTGAGACCACTCTTCTAGCTACGTGTTTACCGTGTTTGTTATTTGTGATTTTTAGTATAGTGTTTAAATGATTCTAATGGAATATTGGATCTAATTACTTATGTTATTCGTGTTTAGCTCGGCCTAAGGGCTAGAGGTGATAGATATCTAGGGGGCATCTTAATGATCAGTATACTATGTTGTCCCTAATGAAGCCTTATACCGAAATAATCTAATGTACATTAGGGTTAGACAGGGCCCATAATAGTAATTCTCATTTTAAGAATATATATGTAAATGCTATATCATGTGATGAGATCATGAGTACCCCCATGTTGTATGTTGGTTAATTGAAGATAATAATATGATGATTTGATGTGTCCTACCATTGCATTTGCATATATTGATATTGTTGTTTATGTAGCACGTACATGTCTATATAGTACTCATGTATGAGACTTAGGCTCACCCTACTTATTTTTCAATTGCAGGTGAATATGATGAACATGTTGATTATGATAAGAATGAGAATTTAGTAGGTTACCATCAAAATGAATATGGAAGAGAGCATCACTATTACCATGGTGAAGAGTAATGTAGAAATTGATAAAGATTTCCTTTAAAGAACTTGAGGATGTGATTAGAAAAGTTAGATTTGTAATGGAGAATTGGTGCCTTAGCATTCCACTATATAGTAGAGACACATAGTGAGTTGTGGGAGGTATACTTAAATTTTAAACCTTATTGGATTTTGTTGGTTAACTACTAAATCTTTTGAAATATGTGCTCTCAAATCCTAAACTTTTCAAAAGAGTTCTAAATATATTTTTCAAATAGTTTTTTGAAAAACGTTCTTTAGGATTTAATTGACACCGGTTAAAAATGTTTAATAATTAAAAGGATATTTAAAAATTTTTACGACTTTGATGAAATCCATAAAGTTTTTGGATTTAAGTGCATCTTTAGAAATATTTAGGACTTAATTGATAAAATCCCAAAATGTTTAAGACTTCTCCAAGCCTTTTTCCATTTTTTTTCACATTAAAATTGTTTTTTATTAAAATATTATTTCAACTCAAGCGACAAATAAAAGGTATTTGGAGTTCTCAATCAAAAACAATACTTGTATAAGTGAATTAAACCTTACTTTAATTATAATTACAGTGGATAGCTTTGGTTTCCTTAATCATGAATCATATTCCCCACAATCTATTCTTATAAGGGATGTATATGAATCAAATTATAAATGAGTTACTTAACTTTTACTTGATATTTACTTAAGTTTGACTTAACAATAATTGAGTTGAGCTACTTGAATAGTTTATTAAGTCAAATTCGACCTTCAAAATGTTTGACTCAATTAACTTACAAGTTTAATCAAGTTCTTGAGATTAAATATCATGAGAGATTGACCCAAGCTTGGATATTTAAGCTATTTTAATTAGAATAAAACAAATTTAAAAGATAAATTGAGCCCAAATGAACTTAATTAAGTCATACTCAAGCTTGTTAATATCGCTTTGAATCTAGTTTGAACTTAAAATTGTATACTTGATTGAACTCAAATAAACTTGAGTTGAAGTTTAGGTTTATATAGTAATGACTTAGCTTATTTATGGCCTTATTTAGTATCATGGGCTCTTATGAAATAGCTTGCTTGACTGTATTTAGATTTTTTTCGTGATGATGTAATTCTTGGAGGTTTATGATGGTATATTTCGTATGATGAATTGGTCCATTCATTTGGAATACCATCTCAAATGTACAAATCTTCAAATTTCATTTATATTATTTAAGAAAAACGGTGGTTTTCAACTTGGAAGACATCCTAAATATTTAGATTAGAGTTTTGTTAGTGCGTGACTTTAATTAATTCACATTTTAATGGTTTTTTTTTTTTCAACTACCATTACAATTATTGAGAAATAGGGGATTAAACTTGATTAACCTTGATTAAGCTATTGGTAAATATATATATATTGATTAAAATACTTTACCAAAAATAAATATTCGGAAAGAGAATTTTTTTTTTTCATAACATTTTCCTTTAGATTATGACTAAAATGCCACTAAGAATATGTACTATATATTATAACAATGGAGTTGACACCATTCTTGATATGTACTATATATTGTAACTATTTTTTTTTTTCACCACTTCAAGTTGTACATAATTTGTTTACACTTGAAACAAAGATTATGTCCTATTCATTGTAAAAATTCTTTTTTATTTTTAAATTAAAATATTACTATCCATTCATCCCTGAAATCATGATATATGAATTGTGAGTTAATATTGCTACTAAATGAAAATATAATGAACATAAATATGTCAATTTCAATAAAGCACAAAATGATAATAAGGTGCAAAAAATATTAACCATAATATAGACATAATTAAATATTTGAGTATTGGGTTAATGTCAGTTTGATATATAAAATTTATTTATTTTTAAAATTAATTATTTAAAGTTTAAAAGTGTTAACTTACTATCTATAATCTTTTTACGATCATTTATAGTACCTCAATGGGATAACTACTTGTAAAAATGAACAAAGTTCAGGTAATTGACTATAAGAAGGAATAAAGTTCAGATAGTAAATTAACATTTTAAAACTTTATATAGTTAATTGCAAAAAGGGGCAAAGTTGAGGTACTAAATGTAATATTTATTCTTAAATGTTTAATCACTTACATTAGTGTTGACATAAAATGATGGGTATGAGTTATCTACATTCAATTGTATTGCAAATTAAATTAAAATTTCTTTGTAATATTGTGTAAATAAGGTTTGTGTTAAATCGAAACATTAAGGAATACCTAAAAATTGGAGTGGGCTATATACAAAATATAGCAGGTTGATGATATCTTGTACTGTTATGATTGAATGTTCTAAAATTTTGAAATTATAGGCTTATTTGGCTCTTTTTTTTTTTTTTGTTGGGGGGGGGGGGGGGGGGGGGGGGGGGTGCGTTGGGTGTCAGACATATGCTTTATATCCATTCAAATATAGGAGTTTGTTTCAAAATAGATGGAGAAAAGATTAAAAAGATAATTATACATATTAAATGTAGATTAAATATAAATAAGATATAGATCAAATATAGATAAAAATGGAGAAGCAAACTGAGCATGCCCTATAAAATATTTGATGGCACTCCAATGCTTATCCTTAGGAGGTATTGCTTTCTACATGTCATGTATATGGATTGTATAAATAGAAGTTGAATTTAGATCAAGCTCTAGGTTAGTCATATCTATTTATGAGTTATTTGAGTTTACTTCAATGCTTACTTGATTTTGGTTTAATGATGGTTGAGTTGAGCTTGAGCTTGAGCTTGTGTTCAAGCTTTATATATATTTTTCTTGATTAACTCACAAGTTTAATTGGATATGAGTCAAGTCTAAAAATTAGTCGAGTTTGCACATCAATATTATTTAAATTAAAAGAAAAATATTTTATTTTAAAGAAAACTTGACTAGAAACAAGTTTAATTGAATTGAGTTTAAACTTGTTGAAGGCAACTTCAAGTTGAGCTTAAAATTTAAAGTTTGATTGTGTTTAACTACACATAAGCTTTGAAATTTTTAATCAAGTTTGAGCTTAAGTTTAACATCATATTAGGGATGTAACTGAAAGTGGTTTTATAGAAATCAAACCTATCTCGATACTTTGCTTGATGTTTTGAAACTTGTCTTAGACCCTATAGTAAAATTTAACTAAAATATAGTAGAATTTATATTTTAATAATTCTTAAATCAAGTAAAAATGAAACATGGGTATGAAAACTTAGAAAATAGATAAAAAATAAATAATATTATAAGTAACTTATAAGTTTAAACTTATAATATTATTTACTTTATAAAAGTAACTTATAGCATTATTTATTATCAAAATAAATATATTTAATAATATGTTTGAATTATACATTATATATATATATATATATATATATATATACATATAATAAAATAATAAATAATATATAGGATTTGATTGAGTATTAATTTTTATCTCAACTCGACTAAAAAACGTATAAAGTTTTCAATATTTTTACCTGGAATGTGTCCTACCCTATAGGAATTATGGTATATATAGGTTTGAACACCTACCCTTTCATCCATTAATACTATGTATTTTTTATGTTAGAGTTTAATGTAGAATAAGATTAGAATGGAATAATATCTTCTTTGAAATTATTTGATAAGAAAAGTAAAATCACCATGGTCATGCTCTACTTTTTATGTTCAAAATCAAGTTGAACTAGAGTGAAGAGCCCTTCGACTAGTTATCAATTACAAGCCTTTAAATGCCGTTCTCAAGTGGATTAGATACCCAATACCTAACAAGAAGAATTTACTCAATAGGCTTTCAAGAGTAAAAATCTTTCCAAAATTCGATATGAAATTTGGATTTTGGCAAATCCAGATAGATGAGGCCGACAAGTATAAAACAACCTTTAATGTTCCTTTTGGGCATTATGAATGGAATGTAATGCCTTTTGGACTCAAGAATGCTCCATCAGAATTCAGAAGAAAGGAATTAAATGACTATCATTGTAGGAAATTTGTTCTTTTCTTAGCTATAAACACTCTACGTTACGAAGATAGGTACTGTGGTCCAAGCTGCAAGTCCCATTTGATCAGTGTAGGGTAGTAAGACCGTTGGTTTAGTAGTTGTAATTGCTTCGTAATATATGCCAATGGTTTGTTAAGCTTAGAAAAGATAAGATTGAAAACAGTGGATTTGTTAAGAAGAACACCCTTAGAATCCTCTTCTACCTCTAAGATGTTAAAAGACATATACCTAGGTAACTTCGATCAGGATATCTATAATGAACATGAAGTTAAAATAGCAAACGTAGAACAAGATTTAAGGAATTGGTCAATACCTAAAGAACACCCAAGATCAATTTATCAAATTGGAAGCTTTAGTCTAAAACATGACTACATAATCAAAATTGTAGAAAAAACCTTCAATCTTTCTGGAAAACATGAAGTTTTCAAAATATTATTAAAAGATTCATTGATCTAACATAAGAAAGACAATTATAACTTTGTACATATAGGATTAGTTCAATTATCTATTGTTCCACTACATAGATTTGGTGTCAATTAACCTATTCTAGTCTAGCTAAGAGATGTTAGAAATATTAATTTCAATGAATCATCACTATCCTTGTTCTAGACTAACTTACATAAAGGTCCATGGTATACTTAGTTCTACCTAAGCTTTACTATAAGTTTAAATGATTCAAGAGTTCTAAATAGTCTTATGCTCCATATTCAGACTCAAAATAGTAATTATATTAAAGTTACTAAAACTATTGCCTTAATATACAGAGTATATTATAAGGCAATGAAATCAACAATTTCTCCAAAAGCTAAGAGGCTTTCCCTAAAAGGAGAAACCATCTTACTCAAATCAAATCTAAATAATACTAAGAGCTTTACTCCAAAACCATTGAGTTGGAATGAAGTCAAACTTCCAAACGAATGGTTATTAGAGGAGGTATTACCTTTTAGACCTTCTATCTTACATAGAAATTCAACCTTAGTTTAAAGATTTGACAATGGTACTATCAAAATCAAATTTCTCTTCATAACTAATAAAAATTTATCTACTCCACTAGCTCCATCATATTTGGTGGAAACCCCTAGTTAAACTCATACCCCTAGTATGCAAGAGGGTATGGATAGACTAGAAAAACTAAGAAATATTGATGAACCTATTGAATAAAAAAAATGATGACCTAGTTAAGCTAAAGGGAGTAGATTTTTAACTTAAGATACCCAAACTGATTTATCAAACAACCAGACTAAACTCTTTGACTTTGTCTCAAATGAATGAATTAAATACCATTAGTTCTCAAGAACCTTTTCAAATTGATAAAGACTTATTAAAAAAGGATTTAGGTTCTCTAGAAAATAAAAATAATAATTTTTTTTTTCAAAATTTATACTAAAGAAGAAGCAAAAACTATAAGAAATCTATGGTATTCTAACATGGAAAATCATCTTAGGATGAATGTTCCATTCTTTAAAAGGCTTAATGCAACTTTTGGTATGGATAAAAGATATTTTGTCCAAACATTGAACAAGGTGACTCGAAAATGGGAAACAAATGATGGTTCAATTAGCTCAACCCATCCACCTCTTCAACAAGTCGAAATCAAATTTGGGGAGAAAGGTATAAAAGTTACTCCATTAAAAAATACTTCAATAGAAAACACTGAATTAGCTAGTACCAAATCTCAAAATAATTTCACGAATCAAGCTTTACATATTATAGGGATGTAAACTGATAGGATAGAAAATATGCTTCCAATTATTAATATAATTTGTTCTTGTTCATATCTTATTGTTCCTTATCTTATTTATTTTATTCTACTATTGTTTCTTAACTCATTTTTACAAAACTAGAGTGTATAACCCTAATAAGAGGAAAAGAAGCTTCTTGGTGAGATGTTTAAAGGCCTTATATACTTTTAGTATTAAAAGATTATTATTAAACTTGTTAAATAGGTTTGAGCACCTAACCTTTCATCTATTAATACTATGTTTTCTTGATCCTAAAGTTTAGGGTAGAGTAAGATTAGAATGGAGTAATAATTTTTAGATATTATTTTATTTTAGATTGGAATATTTTTAAAATAAAAATTATATTATATATAAAATAATAATTTAATTTCTTTTCTATTTGATATTATATATTATATAAAATAACCATTCTTTAACAAACCAAATAAAAAAAAATAACAAGGTTGTAGTAATTAAAACAGACAGATTAACAATTCCATGTGAGTGTGGTCGGATCCGGTTCATCGTGATCTGCCGAAGGGCTCATGGTTTACAGTCTGGAGCTGACTAGGCTCTAGGCGTCCATCGACGAACTAACATTTTGCAGGAGTAGCAGAGAACTATGCAATGCCTTCACCCATCCTTTCTCTCTCCAAACCTTTCTCTTCCACAAACCAAAAGCAACAACAAATTCTCTTTAATTCCTTTATCCAATCAGTCCTTCACTCAACAAGAACAAACCCAACTCCAGACTGGCCCAAACGGGGCCGTCAAACGCATTGCAACAGGTAGTTCGGTCCTTCCTCGTTCTAACGTGAAGTACATAGCCAGCACTTCGAACCCATTTGTGAAACACTGTGTAAAGCTTCGTCAAAGCTCTTCGTATCGTCACTCTCATGGCTCTGTCCTTGTTGTGGGTACTACTCCTATAAGGTCTCTTTCTCGCTCTTCTGGCTTTTGTTGTTGTTTTTTAGCTTCAGTGTCTGTTCTTCTTATTGATTATTTCATCATACGTGGACTTTATATGGAAACATGGTACCCGTATTTGTTCAAATTCAGGGAAAATCTGAACTTACTAGAGAAGCCATGGAGGCAATCCGTGATGTCGTGATTATATTGTAATTAAACATCATAATCAAATAATTTATCTTATGATTATATCAATACATGTCAAATAAGGTTTGGTATTGCATTTTGACTTATCGAGAAAGATGGAGAGGTCTCGCTTGTGCATGCTCCATCAATTGCTTTAACTATCATGTTCACCAGCATGCGTGTCCTGTCCAGCAAGAATTAGCGCCTCTTGTGCATGCTCCATCAATTCCTTTAACTATCATGTTCACCACCATACATGTCCTGTCCAGCAAGAATTAGGGCCTCATAATCACTAATTGATATGCTCTTCTCTTATACCTTTCGTGGTGCGACTAGCCTGACTAGCTAGTGCATGGATATAGCACGGGTTAAAGTTAGCCAAAGACTTACTTGATATAAGATCTGTTTTCTTTGTCGGAAAGCTTTCGCTATGCTTTAGCAGTTATCTAGTGAAAGAATAAGATCTGTACCTTGTGTTTCACGAAAAAAGATTCTTCTACCCTCTAATGTGTTTTCAAGGAACCTTTACATAGGCAATAATCCAAATGGTGACTGTAAATCTGAGGATATGAACTTTGAATTGATAGAGATAATATAAAGCATGAAGAGATTATGTTAAACTTTTCAGTATAGAATTTGCACACTGTCAATGAATGCTGGAAAGATGCAGAGTTCATGCCTTGGTTAAAGTAATGGAAGAGATATGAAGCTCTTAGAAATTAGCCGACTAGATATTAATGGTTTCTTTAAATGCTTCTAAACGTGCTTTATTTAATTGCATACTGTTGGGAACTTGGAGATAATATGTCATGAGTTGCATATGTTAATTGTTGGGAAAAACTTGATGAATATTTCAAAAGCATATGACGTGACACCAAATTAAGCCTCTCCGGCAATATACATGCTGAAAAAATGTTTCAAGGGCTTAATGCACAGCCATAATCTTTTTACATATAACTACAGAAAAGAGGTACCGGGCAGTGATCATTTACTGACTTGAGCATAAAACATTTTGAATATATCTTATTGCTAATCTGTATCTAAGCAATATATGAATTTGATCTAATTGTACATTCTATTGAATAAGTGTATAAGCTTTCACATGGATAATCTGAGGATTATCCTCTCAAAATCTCTATAGTCTAAGAAGATATAGCATAAGTGATTTTCATCTTATTCTATCTACTAAACAAGCAGTTCTGCTTCTACATATTCTTCTGCTGTTTCCTTTTTGTGGTTTGTTACTTAATTTCTTCTTGACATATCTTCTGGATGGAGCTTAAAAAGTCATATATATAAACCTTCAACATGTAGAAACCACATTGAGGATATTCATGCTTAACAGAAAATTTTTTCTTTGAAACAGGGAAATCTGCAGTTTTCAACAGTCACTGAAGGAGAGAACTGCAGGAATTGAATATTTGCTACTTCTTCATGAAGACAGGGTTCCTAAGGAGCTGATTGGACTCTCAGCTCCCACCGTGCATGTTAACTCTTCAGTCATGAGAAAACTTTCAGGGATTGAATCAAGTGAATCTATTGAAGCAATTGCATTAATGAAGTTTCCCACAGCATTTCATAATGCCAATGATGCTAAGAATGGTCAGAGATGGTTTCCATCAATGCACAGGATTCTAGTTCTTGATGGGATCCAGGTAACTAATGCACTTGTTCCAAGTAATGAAATAGCTGTTGCTAGCTGGACTTCCATTTCTGCCCGACTAAGATACAGTATTCTACTTCTTTATGCATTAGCCACCTATAGAGGATTGTTTTCATTTTATCTCTGGACTGATGCATGCTGCAATCATCATAGGCGACCCAATGGTGTCACATTTTCATGTCATGTGAACATATGTACATACAGCAGGAAGATTGCATATGTTATGTGTCAATGTGCAAGTTACAAGAAGATGATTTTGTATTATTTTTGCTAGAAAGAAAAATGCTATGGGTTGGAGTGATGGATCTAGTCACTGGTTCATTGATAGCATGCTTGTATATAAGAATGGATTTGCCTTTCATGTAGTAACCTATATGAATTAGGTTCATGAACTAAGAAAGATCCTCCTGTCTCATAAACACTTACTGATGATATTACTTTTTGTTTCTTTAATACTAATAGCAGTAGTGAATTTGTACAACCCTCAACAAAAATAGAAAATGAGGCAACTATCAAAATGGTAAACAAAATGAATCTCTCAATTTTTCCTGGAATGCTCCTAACATTACACACCTCCTCAATGATAAACTTGTTTCCAAACTTGAGTAGACTATTGTAGACCTCTAAAATCAGCTGCCTCGGCATCTATGTCGGGGTTTGCTGGCTTTAACATGAAGAGCTTCTTATACCAGTGCCCTAGAGATATGTTTTGTAACAATTGAAGCTTAAATTGGAGCATTATGCTTAGCCATTTGCTCATAATTAAATTCACTTAATAATAAATGGCCTAGCTTATTTTGCAATGTCAGTTGTTGTTTATTGGTAATATTAGGATAAGCACTACTAACTAGCATTTTCTTCCTATATGTCCTGGCTAAACTTATAGTGATTTCTAGATGCGGTGCGCCGGTGGCTTTTAAAGCTCCATATGTATCATGATAGCCTGAGACAATTCTGTGGCTCCTATGGTGGGTCAAATTGTAAACCAAGAGGCTAATTTGCACACTAAGAAGTTGTACATTTTGTGCGCTTCAAAACATGCCTGAATCCTGGGTCAGGCTTGTGTGGTTCAAGGGGTTGTTCCTATTGGCCAATAATGACTGGACACACAAAGTGAAATCCCTCCTGGCTCACAATCATAGATCTGGGACCGTGTTAGGTCATGTGTGAAGAGTTAGGCATGTGCTGGGTTGCAGACTTGGTTATCAAGTTGTGGTTTGCTTGAAATGGGTAGCGTACCTAGGATTTATGTGCCTTGGTTGGGATTAAGCTTTTCTAGACAAAGCATTTCTAGTGACCTATCTGGCAAGGGTGGATGTTGGTTGCAGTGTTGCACTGCTCATTTGGCTGTAAATCTGAATTGTTGCAAGTGGGAATCTGGATCATGGTGGCTTGCTCGGTTCCCTCGTATTTTGCACTACTTCCAGTGGTATCCTTAGTGCTGCTGGTGAAGTACAGCAGCCTGGACGTCAACTCCAAGATGTGATGCCTTGTCTTCTCCAACATAGCGGCTAACAGTCTTTTCTTGGTCGCTTTCCCCTCCTTTTTGGTGTTCTGCCTCTTCTCTCTCCTTCTCTTCTCAGCAAGCTGCCTCGACCCTTCCTCTCTTTTCACCTTTATATCAACTTGTTCCTCTGCCAATTGCTTGAGAAGTACCATCATTTGTTCTTGCAACTGGTTGAATTGGCCCATGATGATTGGCTCCTCTACCATGTTGTTAATGTTATTGTTCCGGGTAATGGATCTAGTCACTAAGCTATTGATAACAAAGTTGTCTATAAGAAATGAAATTGACTTTTTTGTTTCTACCTTTCTCAGAGGAAACTATTGTGGATTAGGGTTGAGATGCTTGATAGTATGAACACTCCAATTACATAAATATTAACTACTCCTTATTTAGATTAATTTGAGGAACAATACCTTTTGCTTTCTTCAATACTGATAGGAATGATTGCGGAGATGTACCAAATATCAACCAATAAAGAATCTCTCTTTCTCTTTTTAAAATATGCCTAGTAGAAAACTCCAATGGGGGTCCTTATGCTTTGGTAATTACCCTTTCCAGCATAAATGCTTATGAAGTATATTAACTTTTTTGTGCTGCATCATCTGCTTCCAATGTACTTTCCCATCTAAAAAATGTTGTTTTCCTGGGTTTGGTATCTAGTGAAGGGGTGATTAATGGCAAAATCATTGATAAAATTTTTGTCCTTGATTAGATTCCAACCTTTTTTGGTGGAAACTATGGCAGAATTAAGGGCTCATTAAGAAAAAACCTGTCATCACATATACTATAAAAGAGACTTGTTTTATGTCATTAATTTATACAAGTCTTGTGATTTGTGACCTAACTTACCAAAAAAATATCTCCTAACTATAACCATATATCTTGAAAATAAAATAACAAGATAAAGACAAATAATTATTTCCCTAATGTAATAACAGAAAACAATATTGAACTCTGCTTTACATGGGTGATCTTTGCATGTCTCTAGCTTGACTTTATTTTCCACTATTTGCTGCAGGACCCAGGTAACCTTGGAACACTACTAAGATCTGCAGTAGCCTTTAACTGGGTGAGGACTGATCAGAAATCCTAAATTATATTTCTACCCCCTCAATAATTCTCAGTTCTTTTATGCATTCAATTTCTTTTATTTGTTTCATGTCGAATGTTTCGACTATAACTGAAAGCAAACTTATGGTAATCTTTTCCATTAAAATTTTGTTGACCAAGTATTTCCTCTCACTGCAATAAACTGTTTATGTATTTTATTCTTTTTGGTGAATTGGAATAATTAGTTTCTCAGATATTTACATACAAATATACTCTTAAGGTTTAAAATGCCACGCATACTTTGATCTTCTTGGTCTCTCCAACAGTTCCAACTCTAGTGTGCTGCTTTTATAAACATAGCCAATTTGTATGGTCCGTATTCTAGTTAGTTCATTTTCACAAAGAATAATGCCCCAATGCATGTCTGATAGGGTGGTGCTTTTCTACTCCCGGGCTGTTGTGATCCGTTCAATGAGAAGGCCCTGCGAGCTAGTCGAGGTGCCTCTTTCCAGCTGCCAATAGTAATGGGAAATTGGGATCATCTAAAAGAACTTAGAGAAGAGTTTCAGATGAAAGTAATAGCTGGCCACCCAGATATGGGAGAAGGTCAGAAACGAGCTTCCCACCTTTCTCAGGCACTAGTGGACTCTTTAGCGGATGTGCCTCTTTTGTTGGTTTTGGGCAGTGAAGGCAGAGGCCTCTCAGAAAAGTCTAAGTCCATGTGTGAGCTCTTAAGTATTCCAATGGCAGGAAATTTTGAATCATTGAATGTTTCTGTTGCAGGTGGAATTTTTATGTTTATGCTACAAGCTATAAAGGATAGAACTTTTTGATTTTTAACATCATATAAATGCCAAATGAAAAGTGCTTTTACATTCTTATTTTATGTTGATACTAACAGGGTTTAACCTTCTTTAAAGATTGGTCTTTGTTCTCGAAAATGGGATCGGTAGTTTGGTTGAGGAGGGAGGACAATTTTGTTTTTCTTCCTCTGTATTTTCTTTTATCTTTTCGGGATTTTATCTGGGCGCGCGCTGTTTGTTGTGTAATCTATTGCTTCTTCATTATCATTCTTGTGCTCCTGTCAAAGCTTCTTTGGCTTTTGCTTCAGTTCCATTATTATTTATTTATTTATTTTTTATTAGCTCAAGAATCTACCTTAAATCTGAGAGCAAAAATGCACACATCTTTACAAAGCCCGCCTTTTTTGGTCAGGGCTGAATTTTTGTACCCTCAATTTTTATTTCATGAATAAACTAGAATTCCGGTGCAGTTTGTTTATATGGAAGTTTGTCTGATGTTTAAACAATTTTGATGTTTATATGGAAGTTCTTTTCTACTCCAGTAGCCCAGCAAGCCATCAAATTGGACAAAATATTGTGGACGATGAAGTCCAATCAAAGCTACTATTATTACTATATATGTACATTATATACTATATGGAAATTATAGTCTTTTCACGTAATACTGTATTCATCTAGGGTTAGTCTTGTCTCTTGTATAAATACCGTGTTTAAACATTGTAATATAGATCACTTTCAATGATACACAATCAATTATTTCTTTGCATATGGTATCAAAGCATTGAGAATATACAGAGAGGATGAGATGGCATTATAGTTGGCCAGAGTAGGTAAGATGGCTGTGTATGTTAGCCAAAGAAGATGAAGTTCACTATGCTCGACTTATATATATATATATGTATACCTTCTCTGGCAAACTAGAATGCCATCTCATCCTCTCTGGCCAATAGCGAACGACACAATCCTGATGACCACTGTCCATACAGCCACCTCAACTTCTCATCTTCTTCGTCCTCGACCCTTGTTAGTGACCACCATGCAGTCTACTGCCGACCCAACAATTGTCAAATCCTCCACCGCTGCCAGCTCTGTGCTTTCTCTGCCTAACCTGACCATCCATTCCATACTCATCTTGCCCGACTTGATTACCTGCTCCTCAGCCGCTGTTGTCCCATTAGCAAACCCTTATGTCATTCCCAACACTAATCTTGTGTCCTTTGCTCCACAACCATACCTTAACCCGACCCCATCATTCACAATTCATGACAATTTGCCTTCCCTTGCTTCCTCACAACTCGTCCTAGAGCCCACACATACTCCCTCGACCGTCCTTTCCACCACCATTAATCCGCCCATCAACCCCCAATCTTACGTTCACTCTCTAACTTCATCTCCTTTACCAATCCTCACACCTACAGGTGTTTTTCAAGTGTCATCTCTATAAAACTAACGGCCGAAAACTACCAGTAATGGTCATCTTTGATGACGCCATTCCTTATTTCCAAGATCCTATACAAATATGTTGCTGGCATGATCCTTTCACCATCTTGTGAAATCTTCTTTCCCACGAGTGCTCTATCAATATCCAATCCAAAATACACCCATTGGGTTCGAATTAATCATATGGTCCAAGCCTCTATCCTTGCCACAATCTCCATTGATATACTCATGGAGATTCATGACATTTCAACTACTTTAGATATTTGGAAATCTCTCTGCCAGCACTTCATTGAAAATTCCCTGGCTAAAGAAATAAAAATAAAACAATGCCTTTAACTCTTCGCTTTACTCACAACTATATATCAGATTATCTTCATGAGCTTAAATCGCTTGAGGACCAACTTACTTCCATTGATTGACCCCTCAGTATGTGGGATGTTATCACACATGCCTTTCACGGTCTTCCTCGCAACTATGATGCTCTTGTCACCATTCTCACTCATTTCCTTGTTCTGCTCACCTTTGATTAAATGCACGTCAAAAAGCTCAACCATGAACAATGGTTTAAGTGCAATGACGCTGATGATACTAATCTCCCAACCCCTATAGCTCTCACTACTCGGGCTACCCCCAACCCCTTTAGAGGTCGAAGTAGTGGTCGCTCCACAACCGGGGGATTTGGTTGTTCTTCTCGAGCAACTCCCAGTGCTTCTCTACACCACAGCGAGCACCACAACTTCCTTGGATGTGACTCCTTCAGTTAGTGGCGACTTCTTCCAACAGCCACTACTTCTCATTCCACTCCCCCATCTAGTGTAACTTGTTGGTTTTGCAGCAAGCCAGGTCATTATGCCCTCTAGTGTTATCACAAGTTTAACAAATCCTATGTGGATGTACCCCAATCCTTTGCTGCCCTATTGATTGGAGAATCACAAGATGCTACCCGGTATTCCGACTCTAGTGCTACTCACCACATGATGCCAAATGCAGGTATACTTAATAATATCGTTCCTTTCGTTGGTTTTAACGTGGTTTTTGTAGGCAACTGTATATCATTACTTATATCTCATATAGGTAATCTCATAATTCGCACCTATGGTTGTAACTTGTACCTTAAAAATGTTTTGCATGTTCCTTTCCTTACTTATAACCTTTTATCTATGATTCAACTATGTCGTGATAATCATTGCACTATTAGTTTTAATGACTCTATTTGTTTCTATTAAGGACTCTTAGAATCATCTTCCAACATCCAATTAGGCATCCTCCATATCCCATTGCATTACATGTAGTTCAATCTCCCCAGTCCCTTCTTGCATTAGTTGTCTCTAGAGAAGTTTAGCATTCTCATCTATGTCTTCCTCACTCTTCACTTTGATGTTCTCCATTAGCTTGCTTAGCATTAGTTCATTCAAGTCAACTCCACACCAGTGTCTACTAGTGTTTATCACCCCATGTTGCATTAGAAAAGTGCACTTGCCTCCCATTTCAGCCATTGTCACATTGAGCCTAGTAGTACCTACATTCAATTCATTCTAATGTATGGTAGTTGCCTATTAGGTCAAATATAGGATTTTGCTATTATGTACTTTTTGTAGAAAACAATATCAAATACTCATAGATTATTTTAATGCATAATAAAATTGAAGTCTTGTCTCATTTCCAACATTTTAAAGCTTTAGTTGAAAACCATTTCTCTAATTGTATCAAAACTCTCTAATGCGGTGGTGGTAAATTTGTTAATAAGCCTCTAACTATCTTTTTGCACAACAATGGCATCCATCTTCAACTTTCTTGTTGTTACACTCCTCGACAAAATGGGGTTATGCTATACACAAGACCTCGCTTTCACACAACAAGATAACACCCTTTGACTAGGTTTATACTAGAAGGAAGCCGCAAAAGAGGAGTGGAGAAAAGGAGTGGCACTCGACTGAGGAATGAGGGTAGCTGACCCTGTTGTGTAGTCATGAGTATTTGTTTGTTTCTTTTCTAGTGTAATAGGTCCAGCGGATTAGGGGTGTTCCTGGTCTAGTTGGAGGTAGGGTCTTATTATTGTAGCCTTTTGATTACGGTTGATAGGTGTCCTAGAGTCATGTATAGTGCTGTTGTCATGCTATTGACCACTATGTACACGGTTGGTAGTGTAGGGGGGGTGGGTTGTTAAAATAGGAGGAGCATGGGAATGAGGCACTTAAGGGAACAAACACATTGCCTAAATTGTAAAGCCAAGAGAATGAAAGGAAAGAATCATTTTTCTCCTAACGAGGGAGGCGAGGAAGAAAAACCCTAAAAGCTACTGTGGAAACTTACCTAATAACTGAAATTGAGGAAGAGGGACACAAGGAACGATCCTATAACAGGTTATTGAATGAAGACATCATCATAGATCATTGACTTGGTTTTCATAATACATTTGCAAGCCAATCTATCCCCCCTCTATGGGTTGATGTTACCTTCAATGCGGTTTATACTTTATACCATAAATTGACTTCCTATAGCCATACTTGATCATAAATCACCATTTAAGCTTCTCTACAATATGCCACTTGACTATTTGTTCATTTACATGTTTGGTTGCCTTTACTTCCCTAACATTACACCTCGAGTGCCTAATAAACTTTCACTTCGATCCATTATATGCATCTTTATTGGCTACTCAACTCACTACAAAGGTTGTTGTTGCCTTAGCCCATCCTCAGGCCAAGTTTATGTAAGTCGCCATGTGGTCTTTTATGGATTTAATTTTCCTTACACACAACTTATCTTTTTTTCTACCTCAACTAAATAGTCTCCTAGTCTCACACCCACATTTACCTTCACTTTTTTTACAACTTCCTCACCTGCTACTCAAGCTTCCCATACTGCCTCCCTTTTTGTCACATCCCTCGCCCAATCCACCTTGAGCTCTCACAAGTTAACAACTTCAATTGTAGTGCCTCCTGCCTCCACCTCTTTTCCTAATCCAATTGACTCTCGCTCACTAGTCATGCACGTTTATTGTCACTCTAGGTCTCAATCCCACTCCTCTCTTGACATTCATATTACCTTTAACACACCATCAACTCCACTAGTTGCTCCATCCCACTCCATAAGGCACCTATATCTAGCCTTATAGCTTCTCCCCCCCTTTCCACCTCCACTATAACCTCAACCCAACCATCATACCCCATGCTCACATGCTCTAAATCTGGTATCACAAAACCTCACATCATCCTCAACCTATAGACATAATCCTTTGCATTTGAGCTACAACACTATAATGTAGCACTTTGTGACCTTAAGTGGGTAGTCGAAATGAGAGAAGAGTTTGTTTCTTTTCTCAACAACAAACCTAGATTCAAGTTTCTCCACATGCCAATCTAATTGTTAGTTAGTAGCACTTGAAAATTTAGGCTCAAGTAAAATGCTGGGGACTAAGTTGAGCATTATAAAGCTTGGCTTATTACTTAAGGTCTTACCTAGTGTAAATTCATCAATTACATATAAACATTTAGCCTTGTTATCAAACTTTCAACTATTCATTTTGTCCTTTCTCATGTTGTCTCCTTTAGTTAGGGCATCTACTAGCTTGATGTTAAGAATACTTTTCTTCATGATTACCATACTATTTATGAAACAATCACCTGGTTTTGTCCAACTTCGTTATCCACACCATGTTTGTAAATTGGAGAAGTCCCTCTATGGCTTGAACAGGCTCCTTGAGCTTAGTTCCATCACTTTAGTAGTTTCTTCTTACATTTGGTTTTTTTCTAAAGTAATGTTGACACATTTATGTTCATCTTGTAAAGAGGCTTTGACACTTTGGTTCTTTGTCTTTATGTTAATGACATTATCTTCACTAGTACTAGTACTTCCCTTCTCAATCACTATATTTATGTCCTCTCTTGTTAGTTTTTCATGAAAGACCTTGCCCCCTTGCACTTTTTCCTTAACATTCGTGTTGCTTGTGTTTCTTAAGACATTCACTTATGTCAATCACAATTCATTTATGTTATCCTTAAACATCATCGCACGAATCTATCAAAATTAGTCATTACCCCTTTATTGCCTTGGAGTCACCTACATGCTAATCTCTCACTCTCATTACTAAACCTTACTATCTATTGTGAGATCATTGGTGCATTATAATACTTCACAATTACTTAACCAGGTATCAACTTTGTGGTGAATCAGTTGAGTTACTACTCTCATAATCTTACCATCAATTACATGCAGGCAGCAAATGTATTCTTCACTATCTTCAAGGTACCCTAACTTTAAGGCTTCCAATCATCTACACATCTTGTACATCTCTAATCACTCTTGTTCATGTCAATTGGGTGGGATGTCCCAATACTCATCGCTCCACAATAGGTTATGCCATCTACCTTAGTTACAATCTCATTGAAAAAAAGGCACACAAAGTATTTTTACTTTTGGATTTGGGAAATTTAATGCCTAAAGTTTCATTTTTTAGAAATTTAGTGCCTTATAGAGACTTTAAGTTGTACCTTATTTCAAAGTATATGTACTAAATTTCTAAAGAATAAAACTTCAAGTATTAAATTACCTAAATCCGAAAATAGAGGCACTTTGTGAGTTTATCCCCAATTTCTCATCTCTTAGTACTCTAAGAAACAACTTACCATATCTTAGAGTTTACTAAGATTGAATATAGAGTGCTTGCATATGCTATGGTAGAATCCACTTGGATCTATCACCTTGCTTGTAACCTTAGTGCTCCTATTTAACGCCCCATCATCTTCTGCTATGATAACCTTAGAGTAGTTTACTTGTCTACTAACTTGATTCAACATGATCGTACGAAGCATGTAGACATCGACTATCATTTTATTCGAGAAATAGTTGCTACTAGTCGAGTTTATGTTTGTTATATCCTCACACATCATCAACGCATTAACATTCTTACCAAGAATCTCTCTACATCAACCTTTCTTGATCATGCTCCAATCTTACGCTGACTATCGCTTCGTGACATTGAGGGGGCGTGTTACATATATGTATGATCATACTTTAGGGTTATTATAGCCTTTTCATGTAATACTATATTCATTGAGGGTTAGTGTTGTCTCATGTATAAAGGGGTAAAGGCATTTCTAGTATCTGAACTTTTGATTTTAGACAATTAAGTGCTTAAACTTTTAGTTTTAGCAATTTAATGCCTATGTTTTCAAAGATTGCTCATTTAAGTGTCTCTATTACAATTGCTTCTTAATTAGTGGATGTTATCGCTTACACCGGTAGTTACGTGTTAAATTTTTTACACGTAGCACTCTCTAATTAGTCCACACAATTATTTTAAATAAGTGATTAAACAAAAGGGTGCCATGTGTAAAAAATTTAACACATGGCTACTAAAGTTAACAAAAATAATGTCCATTAAGATGCACTTGTAATGAAGACACTTGAATGAATGCTCTTTGAAAGTATAGGCAATAAATTACCAATAATGAAAATTTGGGCACTTAACTATCAAGAATTGAAAGTACAAACACTGAAAATATTTTAATATTTTTTTGGTTATTGGTTTTAAGAAATACTGTTTCTAGTGGTGATTAATAATTCCTCTATTTGAAACATCTAATTCCACTTCCACCCTCAACACATTTTTGCATGTTGTTGTAATTTTTTTTTAAGTTTTTCCATTTATTTAATTACAAGGCATACCTTGTTACAATTCTAACCTTATCAATGAAATTATTTAATATTGTTAATAATAACCAATTGGATGTATAAGTCAATTTTTGTTTAAGTTAACCACAATACGTTGTCCATTAATCTCACAAAGCAAACAAGCCATAGATTTTTGTATAGGTTAGTCACAAAGTACATAAAATATGAAACAATGGTTGAATTTTCATGCTATTATGTTTTTATAGGATTATTTGATTCGTTTAGACTAGATATATAAAGTTATCTTTGCAAGCAATCTCATAGTTTTTAATCTATATTCTGAAGGCTAAACACTAAGTTTTTGACTTTATACTTTTTTTACTATGGTTTTCTATTAACCACCTTTAAATAATATTTCCTATTACTAATTAGTAAATATCAATTATCTCTCTCTTTAGTGTTAATTTAATAAGTTTCCCATTTACACTATTGCACCCTATCTTTCAAATAAAAAAAAAATCGCACTGAAAAACACATATCTCCATCTCTCTTAGTACACTTC
Organism: Laguncularia racemosa; assembly: GCA_037954665.1. Taxonomy (NCBI): domain Eukaryota; kingdom Viridiplantae; phylum Streptophyta; class Magnoliopsida; order Myrtales; family Combretaceae; genus Laguncularia; species Laguncularia racemosa. Next base: position 509,462 of record JBBMOL010000269.1, read on the forward strand.
AGAAAACACGCCCTTATTTTCCCTAATGCAGAAACTCTCTCCCTCCCTCTTTATTCTCAATGCAATAGCAATCTTCTAGAAACTCCTCCTTTCCTTCAAACTCATCTCACCCTAACTAAGAAAAAGAAAAAAAAAATGAAGAAGTAAACGGTGATGAAGCAAAGATCAAGTTTCTTTTCTTGATTGCTTTCATGTTTTTTCCCCCCTATACTCAAATGATGGTCATTTCCATTTTAATCTTTCTTCAATGTTAATGATTTGCAAATTGTCCATTTTTGCTCTTTTACAAAAGTGTCGTGAAGAGCTTTCTTAAAGGGTATTGTGAAACAATTTTTATCTAAATCAGGTTCCCATCAAAGAGATTTTTGTTTGATAAGACAATCTCATTCCTTTTTCTACTAGATTTCTAGGGCTTCTAATCATTATAGAAATTTAAGTATTTTCATTTTGTTGACTGGATTGGAATTAACCATGGAGTTAGGATTTCATCAAGATAGAGTTCCTTTTTGTATTAATTTATCTTATTTACGTCTAAACCTTGTGATTGTTGGGTTTGACACAAGAGGGGACATTGACACTAATTCCACTCAAATTGGTATGCTTGCCCACTCTTTGATATGTAACTAGAAGGTGTGATTTATATATAATGGGCAACAATCGTATGAATTGTTTAAGCGGGCATGGCTGAAGGATATGGCTATGTTGCAATTTTTAATGCCCTTGTGGAGGAGATTGATTAGGAAGTTGAAGGTTTGTATGTTGCGTAGGCTCTTAAGGGTGGATGAAAGAGGGAGGAAGATTAGGAGGTAGAGAGAAAGAGGGACTTGGATATAGAGAGAGAGAGATATTTTATTTTTATTGTTTAGTGTTCATTGTTATGCTGTATTTGAAAGAAAAAGAGTGGAAACTATTTTAACGCTAGGGGATGACTGAAACTATTTTTTAACCTTTCAATTATTTCTTGGTTCTTTATTTTTTCAAAATTTTCTTTTATTTTTTATTATTTTAATTGATTGAGTTATATGTATGTATGTATGTATATCTAAACACAACTATTTAAATTAATTAATTAATTGGGCCAATTAAAATTTGCTATGTGTCATTTGTCAAAAGAAAACTTAACAATGTTAAAAAATTTCTTATTTTTAAATTTTTGCAAACATTAAGAACTTAAATAAAAAAAAGTTTAGGAAATGTACTTTTTCCTTAAATTTATTAATTGAATGCACATTTAAACATAACTAAAGCATATTGTTTGCACATTGAGTCATTTAATTCCACTTTTTTGAAATTGATGATATTATAGGAATGATAATTGGACATGGATATTTGTGTTATAGTATATTGGAAATGACCTTTTTTGGGTATTAACTCAATTTCCTTTAAAAAGGGTTTATAGATAATAATATATGACCTTTAGTTGGGATTTCTTTTACTTAGTTTTTTGTTTTTCTTTTTAATTTTTCAAAGAAATAAATCAACGGTAAAATATTCTCTACGATAAACAACATTGTTGTCAATTTAGCCTTTTCTTCTTCGGCATTTTCCACGATTTTTTTTGTCCTTTTTCCTTTGTGGAAGGAGAGAAATAAGAATACAATTCTCTTTTGGGGTTACCTGTATCAGTTTCAGCAACAATTTTCATAGTAGAAGTATCAAGATTAGTATATTTTGCCTGAAAATCCCCTTTAACAACCTTAGTCGGATCAAAATACTTCAACATTCTTAGAATATGCTATTTTGGTGTCAAGAGGGCCAATATCATTTGAATTAATCCCAGTCGGTTTTGAACAGCAATACCAACAATAGGAGATCAGTCAACATGGATAGCTTTACCTTGATTTGACTTTAGAGAATCAATTTTTAAAACATATTTATGAAGGGTTGGTTTAGGCTTTGGATTTCTTGCTTTGTTACAAGAAGTTCAAGTTTCATGTTCTAAAGGACCAATTTAACTCTTTTGTGACAATCAATTTGCTCTTCATATTGCTCGAAACCTAGCTTTTCATGAACGAACTAAACACGTGGAGATGGACTTACATTTTGTGTGTGATAAAGTGGTTGTAGGTGTTGTTCTACCTATTCATGTACCAAGTAAATAGCAATTTGCAAATGTTTTTACTAAAGGACTTGTTGTAGATCAATTTTGATTCTTATTACGCAAGATGGGAGTAATTAACATATACTATCCATCTTGAGGGGTAGTATTAGATATACTTGATATATTAGTATAGTTATAGTTTTATGTACACATGACTAGTGTAAGATATGTGTAATATAAGTTTTGTGCCAACATGTGTAGTGTAGGATATGTGTAACATATATATAATGTTGTATAGCTTTAAAAACTAACTTTACTTTTTAGTTTGCATAGTTATAAAAATAGAACAAAATTAGTCTTCCCTCTCTTTCTTGTTTTCTAGTTTCTTCTTCTTCTTCGTCATTTCATTTTTGTACTTTTATCAGATGTTTTTGATCTGTTTTGACTTCCTTTGATTGCGGTTCCTTTTAGTTAGGAGCATCATTTTGAGTGAGCATGGAATTTTCTCCATATGGATCTTTTAATGTGGGTGTTCTAATGAATCATTCCTTTATAGGGTGATCCATCTTGAAATAACATGAGCAATATTTTGTCATGTTCTCAAAAACTACTTTTTGAAAAGATCCATACTTCTCATTTCTAATCTACATATACTCTTATAGGTTATGGATGCATCAACTTCTATAAGTATATGGACATCTAAAGGACATGTGAGATTTGTAGTGGGCTCATCAAGTTTTAATGGTGTACCAAAGGTCAGAGCCAGTGCAAAAAGCATAGATTTTTCAAAAGAGTGCATAGGAATAAAAGGAAAAGCAATCTATACATGGGAAAATGTTGATTCTTGAATAAACCACCTGCATGCTCAAGGAATTGATGTTCCATATTTTCTTTTCTCAAATTTGTAGTCTTTTTCTTGTCTCTATATACAATTTTTTTTTTTTTTTTTGGGAAATCTAATGACTTCTATGTAGGGATATAACTAAGGTGGGTTGTAATAGGGTACCTACTCCGACTAACTCGATAAAAACCTTAGAGGATTTGACCTTATAAGGTTTAGGGTCGGGTTTGAGACATGGAATAAAACCCTATAAGGTTTAAGATTGAGTTATGAGATTTAGAAAAAAACTCGATGGGAAAACCCAACCCCGATAATCTTTTTTTGTTTTAAAAAATAATTTAATATTATAATTTATAATCAGTATATTTTATTTTATTATTATTATATTTTTAATCAACATATTTTCATATTTTATTTTATTTTTATATTTTTAATCTTTATATTTAATTTTTCTTTTCTTTCCATTACAAATAGATTAATAATAAATTAAATAAATGGCATATGAAAATAAGTTGAAGTATGAAAAAAAAAAGATTTAATCTTCATTCGGCTCGGGCTCGGGTTGCTTTATTTGTTAATCGGGTTAGGTAAAAAATATCCTATTGGGTTGGGGTAGGTTTTGGGTATATAATTTTTTAACAGATTGGGTTTGGGTTTCAATGAACCCGTCTACATCTCTACTTTTATGTGGAAGAGAGTTATATTGAACTCAAGGATAGAAGACAAGAATGTTGAATATGAAAAAGATGTGTGGAAAACCTAATCCTAGTAATATTTGTTAAATGTATTTGTGATACCTCATGTGAATAAAGTCCCACATGAATTATGAGAGAAGATGAGAATTAGTATGTAGAGTCAATGTAGAGAATATTAAGTTAACATTAATTGGGAACGTATTTAGGCTAAGTAGTTGGAAAAAAAAAAAAGCTTATTAGTTACTTTTGGTTTAGGACATTACAGAATCTCTTTATAAAGTTTGAAAGGATGCTAAGAGGGTGCCTTTTGAGGACCTCTTATAGTTAAGCTGTTGGTGCATTGGTTTGCCATAAGATGGTGCCTTTTAAACCACAAAAGTTGTGGAAGCACTTGGGAGCTTTATCACACTCATAATTTTATATGCTAACGACATTTTACTATGTAACCTACTTAAATAGAATACGTAAGGTTATAGTTACTAGGTAGGTTTCTAAACTAGTTTTATGACAATAAAATTGTTAATTAAAATTTGAAAATGTTTATTGGTTCATTTGATTTTGAAAAACATTTTCTAGGTTTGTCAAGTTTGGAAAATGTGGTGAAAAGCATGAGATAGAAAACTAAGTCTTGGGACTTAAGGGATTCATGAAAATACAGATATGGAGTAAATAGGTCATGGAGTCATGGATAGCTTTTATAATAGTCTAATATGGTACCAAAATGTAAATATCTAAGTCTACATCAAAAAAATAAATCAATAGTAATCCTCGTAATTTAGGTCTTTGTACTTGTCTTTGTACACCTCCTTGGAGGCAAAACCTAGCGAATCATAAAGTGGATCCATTAGATAGTCATAACTTGAAAAAGAAATATGAGCCAAAAGACCTAGTAGATGGTAATGTAAACACTTACGCATATGTCAAACGAGCCTATGTTCTAATGCAGTAGACAATCATAGCGTTTCTTTTTATTTTATTTAGAGTGAACAATCGTTACGAGATTAGTTATGACTCTAGACAACACGATAGTGGACCTGGGGTCTAATTTCATTATAGCGGCAATTAAGAGTTGGTGAGAGTAGCTAGACTCCTTGTCACGAAACCAAAAACCTAATAGCCTCATCTAAATGACTTCATCATTATGCAGTCTTTATTGATTACAATCCAGCTATATTGTATTGCTTGCTATAGAGTTTCTTTTATTTTATTTAGAGTGAACAATCGGTATGAGATTAGTTGTGACTCTAGACAACATGATAGCAGACTTGGGATTGTAGCGGCAATCAAGAGTTGGTGAGAGTAACTAGACTCCATGTCATCAAACCAAAAACCTAATAGCCTCATTTAAATGACTTCATCATTATGTAGTCTTTATTGATTACAATCCAGTTATATTGTATTGCTTGTTAGGATCCATTGTGTCTACTTGTCCTATTTAATATGTTTTAGGCCTAGATTTGTTTATTATGCCTAACTTTAACTTTAATTTAGGTCTTTAGTTAATTTTAGACCATATTAGGTATAAATTCCATTTAGGTTATCTTTCACTTGTTAAGGCCCATCTAAGGTATGGGCTTTAAAGATTAAATGGGCCTAAATTAAATTTGGGTTTTAGGTTCATTGGGTTTTTTTTTTTTTTAGGTTCACATAAGCTCATTGAGATTCATTTATTAAGTTAATTTCTAAGTTGGTCCAAATTGTTTTCTTAAGTTATTTAGATCTAATTAATTAAATTATGTATTTCCATGTGGATCACCTATGAGAAAGGCTATAAGGTTAGTCTATGAGCCTATATGGATGGATTGACCTTGGCTCAAATTATTTAAGTTATCCAATTTCAAATTTTAAATTCGTTATTTTAGAAGCCTATGACTTTAAAGATTCATAATTTATTCATTTTAAGTCAAAATTAAGTCAAACCAAAGTCATTTTATTCCTAATCACTTCTTTTACTTATCTTATCAATAAAGACCTCATTTTATTCAATTTCAAATCCACCATCACCATCACCCCCCTACCTCCAAAAAAAAAAAAAAAAAATCTAGAATAGTCTAAGTTATGAAATTCACCTTTAAAAGCCTATATCTCCTTCATTTTAAAATTAAATCACTCTAAACCAAAGCTCACCTACTCATATTCACTTTTAGTTTCTAGAGCATCATTTAAATCTTAGATTCAAGCTCAACAAGAATCTAGAATAGCACAAAATACTCTAGAATGTCCATTCTTATACGATTCATCCATATTTAGTCTAATTCAACTATAACTTAATTTTCTAAGTTTCATTTTTAGTCAAATCAACTTCAAATCATCAATTAAATATGATTTAACTCTAATTAACTCAAATTAACACAATTAATCATAAAAATTCAGATTTAAACATGGTAACATAACAAGTGATGGTAATCACAATCTCCAAGATCAAAAGCTCCAATTTTTATCTTAACTCATTCCAAAATTTACCAAACATCATATAAGCTTAAAATCATCATAAAACTTCAATTTCAACCAAAATTTCCACTTCAATTATATTGGATATACGCAAAAAAAGTTAGATTATAGCCTCAATTACCTTGTCTACGTATCATTTCATCAAATGTTAATCAATCTCAGCATGAATTCATTGTATACTTGGAAAACACTACCTAAACTACATCCTAATCCACAAATCATTATGCCAATCATCAAATTAATGCATTTTAACAACTAATTCACATTTCCAAACAAGGGATCGATCTCAAACTCCTCAAAAAATGTGGTAGCATTATAGGGATTATACTTATTTTGCAAATTTGAGTTCTAAACTCATCTTTATCCACTTAAGTCTATATTTAACATCATCATTAACATGATTGATCCTCAAGTAACAAGTTAGATCAACAAAAAGCATTAAGAGGGGATATAAGGGTGGTAGCATAGTAGCTTAAGCCCACCATCCATTTGATTTCATCAAGTATACTTCTAAGAGTTTTAAACACTCTAAAATCATCATTTACTACCACTTCAAGTCGATTTGTCTCCTTACCTTTGAAGAGCTTTTACACTTCTCTCCTTCTAAGGGCTAATTGCCACTTGTAAGTGCATCAAAATGATGTTTTTCTTCACTTAAACATAAGTTCTAGATATAATATCAACCAATTAGTATTTAGGACCAAGATTAAGGCATTAATCTTTGATTACTCTTAATAGGCCACCCACTTACCTTTATATTGGCTCAGTTCAAGCTTGATGCCCCCCTTTCCCTAAAGCTTTTGGCTTTAATTTGCATTAAAAACTCAAAGGAATCTTAGTAAGGTGATTAGAGGGTAATTAAGGTTAGCTAAAGGAATTAGAGTTTTAGTGAGGTTTTTGAGAATTCTCACCTTTAGAATTTTTTTTTGAATAAAATTGAGGGGGCCACTGGTTATTTTTGGCCATGGGGGCTTTTATGGGTTTTCCCCAAAACCCTTTAAGGTTTAGGGGTAGTTGGGACTATTAGAGTTTAGGTTACATCTTCGTCTTTTGCCAAGTTCCCAATTTAGTCTAATAGTCCAAAAAATCTAATCACCTCTTAGTAAAACCAAATTTAGGGACATTTTGGTTATTTTGCAAAATAGATCTCCAAATCCCAAATTTTCTTTTTCAATTGATTCCAAATAATTTGTTCATGATTTTATTTAAGTAATTAGGGTCTTAGAACTCTATTTAGGGTCTTTAAGTGATTTTGAGGTAACTTTCAATAAATCATTTAAAATGTGCTAAGTTTGGGGATAAAATCATATGAAAACTAACATGCCCATCAATATAAAAGATTCATTTTTTATCCATTATATGCTTTCCTTAGGTAAGATTGTTGGTTTAGCACTATAAATAGGAGTCTCTAGGATCCTTGAGGGGTGGCTTTTCAAATTAACAACACTGAAATTGCTTTAGATTTACTCTCTCACTCTAGACTTAAGACACCATACTGATTTTTCTATCTCTTTAAATTTATGTCAAATAAGAGAAAATTAGAGGAAACCAAAACCAAGAATCACTCCCCCATCATCAGAAGGTCAAAACCTAGTCAATAATTCCATCAAAGAAACTATAATCCATTCTAATTTGAGGAGAGATCAAAGTTAGTTTCTTTTGGTTCATAGCTAATGTTCATTTGAATTCACCATTGTAAGCATTGGTCCTTGTGAAATCAACTTAGATCTTCGATCCACCGCCTCTTTAGGAGTTGGTCTAACCTAACCGTCACTTTCAACTGCTGCTACCACCATCTGAACTAACCACCCCTTGTCTGTGCACGAAGGTAAGTCTTTATTTTTTTTTTCTTTTTCTATCTTTTATTTTATAAATAATATAAATAAAAATGTATATAATTGGCATATGCATTGGTGTTATCTTTACTATTATGGGTCATTCATGTATTAATTATGTCATTATGTTTTGAAAGTTCAAAAATTACCAAAGAAATTCATAAAAGTAATATTTTTTATTTTGCTTTTTTTTTTTTTTAGTAAAGGTCTCTAGTTGTCTTTTAATAATTACTATTTGCATTTTGGTGTTGTTTAGTATACGAAAAACCATAAAAACGGAAAAAAACCAAAAATAGAGAAAAATTCTTTCTAGTATGCTTATATTGTTCTTACATTTTGATTGATATTTTATGTTTTATGATATAAACCCTTTGATATGATTTGATTCTTCTAATTTTTTTTCCTTGCAGATGAAAACTTTTCAAATAAAAAAAGGATTTTTCTTTCAAAATTCTTCTTAATTTTTGAAAAGCCCCTCTTTTTGAAAATAAAAAAGTGTTGTATCACCTAGAGAAAGTTTTCTTTTAAAAGAAAAATCTCACTTAATCTTTTCCTAAAATAAGTTTTTTAGGCATTTTTCAAAAGAAAAGAAAAGAAATTTAAGGTTTTTATTTTTCAATAAAAAATAATTTGGTAATTATGTAAAACGAAACCCTTTTTCAAAAATAATATTGGCAAACAAACTAAATTTTTATAAAAGTGAATTACAACAAGTTTGATCTCAATTAGTGGGTACATAGTAACTTATAGGTGAGCTCAAGAGATGGAACTTCATTTTTCCACCCATAAATGAATCAACTTTATTCTGTTCTTAAATTTAGAATTATTTCTAAAATAATTAGTTTTTTTTTTTGGAAAATTGATTTTAAATCAAAAGGTTTAAGTGGTAACTATTTAAGTTTTAATAAGTTAACCTTCAAACTTATAACTTTGGTTTTCTTTTTTCTTTTTTCGAAAACTCTTTTCCAAAAAGTTTTTTTTTTTGTTTTTTTTACTAGAGTAGTGATTGAGGTAGAGTCATTCCACCTAATCAATCCCAACTTATCATTTATTTTCTTGATATTATCAGGTTGTAACTCCAAAAATTTTTATAAAATACAAAAAACTAAAGTTTTTCTCTAATTCATAGTCAAAGGTTTATCTTAAATAGACAGAGAATTTAATATGAGTTAGATTAAGGAAAATAAAAAATTAGGCTCAACAATAGAAGATTGAATTGAGCATTCTTACTTGTTCCTCGTTTGTTCTTGATAAAATAATAATTTTAATCCTTCTTGGAGTGATCTCAATAAATTGGTGGTTTTTTTTTTTATAGAAATTATACAACCCTCCTAATGATCCAAACAAGGAGGAGGTGGCTTTCATTTATAGATTTTGGTGCTCGATCCCATTTGCTGGATGATTCTAGAGATGGATGGATGGGATGAGCTATTGAGACATCAATTAGATTGCTTCTAATGATCAATAGGCAAGATGAAATCGATTAGGTTTATTCTTTTATATCAAACATGATATTAAAGGTATTTACAACTAGAGCTAAGAATGCAGAGTAAGCTAAGTAGGCTAACCTACCCAACCTATATTTTCATTTTGCAGCTTAGGTTAGAAAAATCAAGCCTGTAATTAAATGCAGGCTTTTTGGCTTGTTCTGTGTGACTTGTGGATCAACTTGATGCCAGGTGGGTTGGCTTGCATTGGCCAATGGGATTTAAAGAAAAAAAAAATTGAAGGCAGAAGTAGAACATAACAAGTTGGACCTGGACCAGAAGCGTATGAGTTTCTGACATTTTCTATTTCAATAAATAGAAAAAAATGTTATCTATGTAATCTTGCCAAAGCCGATACCGATCGTTGACTCAGGCCCTTTGCTTATATTTATAGCCACTTATATATACAATGAAGCTTTGACTTCTTTGTAATGGCCACACTAAATCTTTCAAGACCATGCATGTGTTTGGTAGACTCAAGATATTCTTACTTACTCCGATTTTCTGGCATTTTGGGTTGATTTAATAGCTGTATGATTCGGATCTCTAAATCTCTCTAGCAATAAATGAGTAAATATCAACTATTGAAAATTGCGTAGAAAGGGATAAACCATCCCTATTTTTATAGTAAATTAATTTAGCATGGCAATCAATTGATATAAACTATAAACTTGTAAATATGGCGTAGGCTATTATCTAGTTATTGTGTGACATATATATTATTAAATGCTAAGAGTATATTATTATTCTTAAAATATATAATTTTCAAAAAAAAAAAAAGTTGCGATTTTTGCGGGTTGGCGGGCTAGCCTACCTAACTCATGTTGGCTTGTGGGATAGGTTGGGTTGGTTTTTAACACGGGCCGACTTGCTTCAACTTGTAGGCTAATGTGGGTTATGGCTAAAAGACCTGTTTGGCTTGCATTTCAAGCTCTACTTACAACATTAATTTCATATTTTGACTAAACTTTTGAATAACTTAGGTTGAAGTTTTGAAACTCAATGTAAACCTTAAAACATCATACCGTATTAATTCTACCTTCATTTGAGGTGAGTATTAGTTTACATTTAGGGCTTCAACTTAAAAATTGAATATTTATGGATTAATATTAGTATTAATTCTACCTTTAATTGAGGTGAGTATTAGTTTATATTGTATTGCTTGCTAGGACCTATTGTGTCTACTTTGTCCTATTTAATATGTCTTATTGCCCAAATTTGTTTATGATGCCTAATTTTAACTTTAATTTAGGTCTTCAATTCATTTTGGACAATATTGAGTATAAATTCCATTTAGGTTATCTTTGACTTGTTAAGGCCCATCTATGGTATGGGCTTTAAAGATTAAATGGGCCCAAATTAAATTTGGACTTTGCATTCATTGGGTTTTTTTAGGTTCATTTAAGCCCACTAATATTCATTTATTAAGTTAATTTCTAAGTTGGTCCAAATTGATTTCTTAAGTTATTTAGATTCAATTAATTAAATTATGTATTACCATGTGGATCACCCATGAGAAAGGATATAAGGTTAGTCTATGAGCCTATATGGATGGACCGGCCTTGGATTAAATCATTTAAGTTATCCAATTTCAAATTTTAAATTCATTATTTTAGAAGCTTATGACTTTAAAGATTCACAACTTATTCATTTTAAGAAAAAAATTAAGTCAAACTAAAGTCATTTTATTCCTAAAAACTTCTCTTACTTATCTTATCAATAAAGGGCTCATTTTATTCAATTTCTAATCCACTACCCCCTATAGCCCCCCCTCAAAAAAAAAAAAAAAAATCTAGAATAGTCTAAGTTATGAAATCACCTTTAAAAGGCTTTATCTCATTCATTTTAAATTTAAATCACTCTAAGCGAAAAGCTCACCTACTTATATTCACTTTTACTTTCTAGAACATCATTTAAATCTTAGATTAAAGCCTAACAAGAATCCAAAATAGCACAAAATACTCTAGAATGTCCAACCATATATGATTCATCCATATTTAGTCCAATCCAACTATAACTTAATTTTCTAAGTTTTATTTTTCATCAAATCAACTTCAAGTCATCAATTAAATATGATTTAACTCTAATTAACTCAAATAAACATAATTAATCATAAAAATTCAGATTTAAACATGGTAACATAACAAGTAATGGTAATCAGAAACTCCAAGATCAAAAGCTCCAATTTTCATCTTAACTCATTCCAAAATTTACTAAACATCATATAAGCTTCAAATCATCATATAACTTCAATTTTAACAAAAAAATTCACTTTAATTATACTTGAAATATGCTGAAAAATTTATATTATAGCCTTAATTACCTTGTCTACATATCATTTCATCAAATGTTAATCAATTTTAGGATGAATTCATTGTATACTTGGAAAACACTACCTAAACTACATCATAATCCACAAATCATTATGCCAATCATCAAATTAATACATTTTAACAACTAATTCACATTTCCAAACAAGGAATCAATCTCAAACTCCTCTAATATGTGGCAGCATTATAGGGATTATACTCATTTTGCAAATTTGAGTTCTAAACTCATCTTTATCCACTTAAGACTATGTTTAGCATCATCATTAACATGATTGATCCTCAAGTAACAAGTTAGATCAACAAGAAGCATCAAGAGGGGATGTAAGGGTGACAACAAAGTAGCTTAAGCCCACCATCCATTTGATTACATCAAGTATACTTCTAAGAGTTTCAAACACTTTAAAATCATCATTTACTACCACTTCAAGTTGATTTGTCTCCTTACCTTTGAAGAGCTTTTACACTTCTCTCCTTCTAAGGGCTAACTGCCATTTGTAAGTGCCTCAAAATGATGTTTTTCTTCAGTTAAACATAAGTTCTAGCTATAATATCAACTAATTAGTATTTAGTACCATGATTAAGGCATTAATCTTTGATTACTCATAATAGACCACCACTTACCTTTATATTGGCTCGATTCAAGCTTGATGCCCCCCTTTTCTTAGAGCTTATAGCTTTAATTTGCACTAAAAACTCAAAGAGATCCACCGGATTAGGGGATTAGAGGGTAATTAGGGTTAACTAAAGGAAGTAGGGTTTTAGTGAGGTTTTTGAGAATTCTCACCTTAGAATTTTTTTTGAATAAAATTGATGGGGTTGCTGGTTATTTTCGGCTATGGGGCTTCTATAGGGTTTTCCCAAATCCCTTTAGGGTTTAAGGGTAGTTGGATCAACTAGGGTTTAGGTTACATCTTCTCCTTTTTCCAAGTTCCCAAATTAGTGTAATAGTCCAAAAAATCTAATCACCTCTTAGTAAAACCAAGTTTAGGGGCATTTTGGTTATTTTGTAAAATGGATCTCTAAATCTAAATTTTTCTTTTTCATTTGATTCCAGATATTTGTACCCTGTCGAGGTAAGGAACCATGGCATATATGTTTAGAATAGATTTCATTTTGAGAGAGTTGAAAAAGCACTATCTCGTTGAAAGGTTCTATACATCTGCCCTTTCTTATTATTTGTTAATGATTTTATTTAAGTAATTAGGGTCTTGGAACTCTATTTAGGGTCTTTAAGTGATTTTGAGGCTACTTTCAATAAATCATTTTAAATGTGCTAAGTTTAGAGATAAAATCGTATGAAAACCAACATGCCCATCAATATAAAAGATTCAATTTTTATCCATTATATGCTTTCCTTCGGTAAGATTTTTGGTTTGGAACTATAAATAGGAGTCTCTAGGATCCTTGAGGGGTGGCTTTTCGAATTAACAACATTGAAATTGCTTTAGATTTACTCTCTCACTCTAGACTTGAGACACCATACCAATTTTTCTGTCTCTTTGAATTTCTCTCAAACAAGAGAAAATCAAAGGAAACCAAAACCAAGAATCACTCCCCCATCATCAGAAGGTAAAAAACTAGTTAATAATTCTATCAAAGCAACTATAATCCATTCTAATTTGAGGAAAGATCAAAGTTAGTTTCTTTTGGTTCATAGCTAATGCTCATTTGAATTCACCATTGTAGGCATTGGTCCTTGTGAAATCAACTTGGATCTCTGATACACCGCCTCTTTAGGAGTTGGTCTAACCTAACCATCATCTTCAACTGTTGCTACTACCATGTGAATTGACTACCCCTTGTTTGTGCACGAAGATAAGTCTTATTTTTTTTTCTTTTTCTATCTTATATTTTATAAATAATATAAATAATTTTTTTTTGTTGTAGTGTAATTATTTAACATGATTAACATATGCATTGGTGTTATGTTTACTATTACTGGTCATTCATGTATTAATTATGTCATTATGTTTTGAAAGTTAAAAAATTATCAAAGAAATTCACAAAGTAATATTTTTTATATTGCTTTTGTTTTTTTTAGTAAAGGTCTCTGGTTGTCTCTTAATCATTAATACTTGCATTTTGGTGTTGTTTAGTATACGAAAAACCATAAAAATGAAAAAAAAACCAAAAATAGAGAAAAATTCTTTTTAGCATGCTTATATTGTTCTTACATTTTGATTGATATTTTATGTTTTATGATATAAACCCATTGATATGATTTGATTCTTCTAATTTTTTTTCTTGTAGATGAAAACTTTTCAAATAAAAAAAAAAGGAGTTTTCTTTCAAAATTCTTCTTAATTTTTGAAAAGCCCCTCTTTTTGAAAATAAAAAAGTGTTATATCACCTAGAGAAAGTTTTCCTTTAAAAGAAAAATCTCACTTTGTCTTTTCCTAAAAGAAGGTTTTTAGGCATTTTTCAAAGGAAAAGACAAAAAATTTAAGGTTTTTATTTCTCAATAAAAAATAATTTGGTAATTTTGTAAAGTGAAACCCTTTTCAAAAATAAAATTGACAAAAAAACTAAATTTTTATAAAAGTGGATTATAGCAAGTTTGATCCCAATCAACATATACACAATAACTTATAGATGACCTCAGGAGATGGACGTTCATTTTTCCACCCATAAATAAATCAAATTTATTTCGTTCTTAAATTTATAATTTTTTATAAAATAATTAGGTTTTTTTTTTTTGGAAAATTGATTTTAAATCAAAAAGTTTAAATGGTAACTGTTTAACTTTTAATAAGTTAACCTTCGAACTTATAACTTTGGTTTTCTTTTTCTTTTTTTGAAAACTCTTTTCCAATTTTTTTTTTTTTTACTAGAGTAGTGATTGAGGTAGTCATTCCACTTAATCAATCCCAACTTATCATTTATTTTCTTGATATTATTAGGTTGTAACTCCAAAAAGTTTTCTAAAATACAAAAAACTAAAGTTTTTCTTTAATTCCTAGTCAAGGGTTTATATTAAATAGACAGAGAATTTAATATGAATTAGACTAAGGAAAACAAAAAATTAGGCTCAACAACAAAAGACTGAATTGAGCATTATTACTTGTTCTTCGTTTGTTCTTGATAAAATAATAATTTTAATCCTTCTTGGAGTGATCTCAATAAATTGGTGGTGTTTTTCAGAAACTATACAATCCTCCTAATGATCTAAACAAGGAGGAGGTGGCTTTTATTTATAGATTTTGGTGCTCAATCCCAATTGCTGGACGATTCTAGAGATGGATGGATGGGATGAGCTGTTGAGACATCAATTGGATTGCTTCTAATGATCAACACAAGATGAAACCTATTAGGTCTATTCTTTTATGCCAAACATGATATTAAAGGTACTTATAACTAGAGTCAGGAATGTAGAGTAGGCTAGGTGGGTTAGCCTACCTAACCTGTGTTTTTTTTGCAAGTTAAGTCAGAAAAATCTAGCTCGTAATTACTTGCAAGCTTTTTGGCCTACCCCACATGACCTATAGGTCAACCTGATGCGAGGTGGGTTGGCTCGTGAGATTTAAAAAAAGAAAAGAAATTGAAGGCAGAAGTAGAATAGAGCAAGTTGGACCTGGACCAGAAGCGTACGAGTTTCTGACATTTTCTATTTTACTAATAGAAAAAATCTTATCCATGTAATCTTGCTAAAGCCGATACTGATAGTTGATTCAAGCCCTTTGCTTATAGTTATAGCCACTTATATATATAATGAAGCTCTGACTTCTCTGCAATGGCTACACTGAGTTGTTCAAGACCATGCATGTGTTTGGTAGACTCAAGACATTCTTAATTACTCTGATTTTCTAGTGTTTTGGGTTGATTTAATAGCTGTATGATTTAGATCTCTAAATCTCTCTAGCAATAAATGAGTAAATATCAAATACTGAAAATTGCCCCGAAATGGATAAACCACCCCTATTTTTATATTAAATTAAGTTAGCAGTTGATATAAAGTTTAAATTTATAGATATGGCATGAGCTATTTTCTAATTATTGTGTGACATATATATTATCAAATACTAAGACTATATTATTGTTCTTAAAATATATAATTTTCAAAAAATAAAAATTGTGATTTTGTGGGTTAATAGGTTAACTCACTTAACCTGCATTGGCCTTTGGAACAAATTGGGTTGAATAAACCTACTTGGCTCACATTTGGGGCTTTACTTATAACATTAATTTCATATTTTGACTAAACTTTTGAATAACTTAGGTTGAAGTTTTGAAACTCAATTTAAACCTTAAAACATCATACCGTATTAATTCTACCTTCAATTGAGGTGAGTATTAGTTTACATTTAGGGCTTCAATCTAAAAATTGAATATTTACGAAAAAGGAAAATATCAATGGAATTATTTAATATGATTTTTTATTTTTTTTTATTTTTCAACCTTTTATTGAGTGAGGTACATAGACAATACAGTGTACTCTACTCCATATCGAGCTTTAGGAATACAACCCGAAAATTTTATTTAAATATCACTGAAGGAAGAAGAAAAGAAATTACATCCGAATGATTTATTCTGAGCCTCTAATGTTTGCTTCAAATATATATTTATTTGTTCCATCATGCTGATGGTGTATCCCTCAAGAGACTTAGATGTTTGGCTTCAAGGTGTTTCCTATATCGATTACAAAACGGTATTTGACGTCTGCCTTTTGGAGGCGCTCCATAGCTGTGTTGACATAGTCCATTGGAATGATCTCGATATCTGCTAGGATATTGTGCTTGGCAGCAAAGTCAATCATCTCTTGTGTCTCCTTCATCCCGCCAATGATGCTTCCACCAATAACCTTCCTTCCTGTCATTCGATTTCAAGATATTAACATTAATACGCTAAACAACCAAACTTCTTATTTTTATATATTCGATTTCCCTTAATTTAATCAATTAAGATGATATTGTGCTTAATTTATAATTGAAAATTAAGAGATTCGTTTCTTAAAAAACTTGGAAAATTTCTACATTATGCTTTAATTATCACCTCGGGAAACTATTAGCGGGACTCTTTATATGTTTAGAGGCTATTTTTATGCTCTTATTTTGTGTATAATTAGGGAGGGCAAAATGTCGAATATATATATGCAATTGTGAGAATTCTCATGCCGGTTGCTTGTGATTTAATATGTACATACCGAATAGCAATGGAAAAGCAGCTACTTCCAAGGGTTTGTCGGGTGCACCAACCAAAACAAGTTTTCCTTGGTGCTTTAAGAGGCCGATCAAAGGTTGAAGGGAATGTACTGCCGAGACTGTATCTATAATCCCATCCATTGTGCTCAATGCGGCCTGCATTGCATACAAAATTCATCGTACCACATAATCAATAGTTAATAACATTTAATTTTGACGGTTGCGTAACCATTGATGTAAAACACAAAGTTTATTCTTAATTATAGGTGGTCGAGAAGGTGTGCAATGACAAATATGATATTGTCACTTGAGATTAGAAAGAATTTGAGTTTTCCTTTATCCTTTTTTTTTTTTTTTTGCACACATATCACAATAAAGTGGTACCGGTCCAATAAACCTATTACAAATTAAGAAAAAGATAATTTTTATATTTATTTTACCTTATTTAGGCTATATATGATTTATGATTATTCTTAATTTGATTAAATTTAGTTTTTTTTTTATTTCTAAGATTTAATTAGATTAGTTTCTTATTTTTAAATAGAAAGTATTTTATTTTTTGGTTTCCTTAAAATTTTGTTTCCTACAATACTAGGTTTTATTATGCCCATAAATAAGCAAAACTTGTAATCACTTTATGATAGAATGATTGAAAATTAGATGCAGAATTATTTTCTAAAAATTGGTATAATATAATCTTTTTATTGGTGGTATGAGGCCATAAAAAATTCATCATAAAGTGTGAAGGTATAAAAGGCTACAAAATATGTCTTTTTCAAGTTATTGTTTTGTTTAATTAAAAAATAATACAATTATTTATTTCTCGGTAATTTTTTCAATATTCTTAGTTTAAGTTATTTTTTTAATCAGTTTCTTTGTTTTTACGTAATTTTCATATTTCGACGTTGGCCATCCTACATTAGAATTTGAGTCGACTAAGAGTCTTTTTCTGGGATTTAGAAACATCAATGACAAAAACTGCACATATGTGTAATGCATGGTTTATATATATATATAGTTAGATGATAGTATGGAAAAAGTCTTCCCCGATTGAAGTAGTCTTACCCGCATTTGCTCGGCATCATGGCTCACCAGGAAACAATCAGCACCAAGGCGCTCAATAGCTTCCTTCCTTTTATTGGGAGAGGTGCTAATTACGGTAACCTTCATGCCAAATGCCTTTGCGAACTTGACAGCCATGTGACCGAGCCCACCTAGTCCGACCACACCGAGGTGCAATCCATGCTTATCAAGTCCATAATATCTCAATGGGCTATACACAGTGATCCCAGCACAAAGCAAAGGAGCGCAACCATCTAGCGGCATATTATCCGGAATCCGAACCACGAAGTGCTCATCTGCCACCATGATGTCTGAGTAGCCACCATAAGTGGTTGTTCCATCGTAGAACTTGCCCTTATATGTGGTTATCATTTTGGGACAATAGTTTTCAAGATTGTCTGCGCAGCTTGGGCACGAGTGGCATGATCCAACCATGCACCCAACTCCAACCTTGTCTCCAATGTTGAATTTCGTCACCTCTTTCCCCACCTCTGTCACCACACCTACTAGTTCATGTCTACGTTGGTGAAGATGAAGAGCATGAGTTAATAATAATTAAGAATATAAATTGCTTTAACTTATGAACACGTGACCATACATACCCTGGTACCATAGGATAGAACGAAGAACCCCACTCATTTTTTATATTGTGAAGGTCAGAGTGACAAATCCCACAATACAATATCTTGAAGGTCACATCTTTCTCTCCGGTTGTCCTACAACAAAGTGTTTGACATTGTATATTAAAATATTATTAACACTTATTTAGGCATCTTTATATATATCGTATTAATAACAATGATACTTTCTCATTATGATTGTAAACTGAATTAATCAAACGATTTAAACAATGTATAAGATAAAACAAAAAGGAATTAACGAAGTACCTCCTAGAGAATTTGAAGGGAGACAAGTGTCCGGATGAGTCTCTAGCTGCCCAACCAAAGGCCTTCACTGGATGTTCCTTCTCTGGTGATTTTGCCATTATTTATGTTTTCTTTATGGCCTTGCACGCTAATGTTGTATATTTGTCCTTCAACGTTAAAGTTAAAGGTAATGTAGTTGTGATGTGGAGTTGGCATGGTTTCACTATATATAGGTGTTAATCTTTGGAACGATATGACGACTTGCTGGTAGACTAAAGCAATGGGGTGACATACGTGCTGATTACATTAATGAAGATAGAACATTTTCGTACGGTTGTCACAATCCTTGCCGGATTGGTAACACTGCAACAATTATTAGAAAACGTGAGCCATTACAACAATTTATAAAATGACGTACAGGGTGATGTCATTTGCTTGGTATATTTTAGTTTGACATGTTTTTTATTTGCTACGTTCGACTTTCAACTTCCAAGTCATATTGACGATGAATAATAACGCTGTGGGGATGGTACGGGGATAAGTCTTCTACCGATGATTTAAATAAAAAAAGAAAAATTTTCATCTAAATAATTAAATAGTTTTTAAATTAATTTTTCGTTATTAAATCTTTTTATTTATTTATTTTTTAAATTTATATTATAAAACCTTTTCAAATAATCAGATTATGACATATTTCATTAATTGTCCGTATTCCCATTAGCCTAGCAAGTTCTCTTGATTTCAAAATTAACAAACATTTATAAAATTTTATTAAAAAATTGATATCGTCTTTAAAACCATACTTAGAAAGTATGAGTGGGGCTTCAACTCGCAAACCCCAAGCTACGCTATACTAAACCAAAAGGAACGAAAGTGAATTTTATATTTCAGTTTCTGGCTTCCTTTCAGTTTGGAAATTTCTAAGAATTTTGATTATGATTTGGTTCTGGTTTAGAACTTAAGCGAATTGGTAAAATCAAGCCAAATTGGAATCATTTATGGTTGTCGTACCATGTATGTACGTAATTTATTATTTATAAATTATTTATCTTTTATCCTTTTCCCAATAAATCAAAGAATCTAATGGATCCAACTAATATATTTGAGAGAGTTGACAAGGGCTGAAAGAGTTAATTAAATCGCAAATGCAGTGTTGGTGTCTTCAATCAGACATTGTAAATAAGCCCTCCCCTTTCTTAGTCTTAAGCGAACTCTTTTCTGCATGAGGGAATTTATCCTCTTATGTATACATATATATTGGATAAACTAATAGTTGTATTTTATGTATATCCCTAATTGGTTATTAATAGATTGTTTATGTTTAGCAATAGCAAAATATATAAAATATCTCAAACAAATAAACTTAAAACTAAGGATAGGTTAGTAATTAGCCATTTAATAATAAAAGTAGCGTTTTGATTGTAGTATTAAACAGTAAAAAGAGAATTGAACAATACATAATAACAAAATTAGGACAGTATAATTCTTTTATTTTACTTTTGATCTGCATAGGACTGGATAAGAATTTTTATTATATTCACTATTTGGATATATAAAGTATTGTACTATACATGATATACAAAATAATGGATAATAACTTTTGTATTTTTGTTTGGTGAATTTGATTTTTGTATTATATTTTTGATAGTACAAACTATAAGTATTTTATCTAGTATTTTAGAACCACTTTTGTTTAGTAACTAAGAAAATATGTAAACTAAATAAATTATAAAATGTTTTGTTTAGTCTAATACCATAAATTTTTAATAACCAAATGATACCAAAGAGTAAATTAGTCAGATGACCTACTAAATGTAATATAGGAAACCTTCACAGCAAAGGTTTTCTCTAGAGGTCAGTAAAGCCTTTGATTCTCTCTCATTAATTGTTAGTTTCTAATGCTTAACTCCCCCTAGATCAATAAAAATCTAGGAAGGTTATTGAGGTTAAAAGCTTGATAGAGTCTTAATGGTTTGATTTAGTCTAATTAGTCTCCATTAGAGAATGAAGACCTATTGTGCCCTAGGAAGTAGGAGCTTTAAAATTCAAACAAAAATGTCTATTTTTATGTAGAAACTCAAACATAAAGCTCTTCCCACTGATGAAGTTTTTAAAACAAAAGGAACCGTGCTTGGTTCATGATGTTAGACTTATAGATTCACTTAATCAATGTTTGATATTTTTCTTTGTGATGTAGGAAATCATCTCCATAGGTTGTAGGAATTTGAATAAAAGATAAAATTTCAAAAAGCAAATTTAGAAGCAAGAGGTTTTGCATAAAGGATCCATTAGGGTTTTAGATATTGAGAGTTAGATTTATCTTTGAGATAGGACAACAATTCATCTAGTTATAATTCATCATGAAATCATAATTTATTAATATACGCATAAGGAGGTAGCTAAAGCATAAGAGGGGACCAAATTTGTAAGGGTGAAAAAACTACTCATTTTAGCCAAGCTAAACACCTTTTTGGTTCTTTTTTTTTTTTTTTTCAACCTAATGTAAATGTGGTCAACCACTTCACTTTCACTCAAATCAAGTTTGGAATATCTAAACTAGTCTTGCTGAGTAAATGTATATAAAAATTATCTTTTTCAATTGAGATAAAATTAGAACTTATTATAGCTTTGGGATAATCGAAATATTAAATTAAGTGTTGTGATGAACATATTATGATATTTATTTGTCAAATTGTAGGAATCACTAGAAGTATTATTTAGAGTTCTTGAATGTTTAAGTGGGTAAAAGTGATGAGTGACCTTATTGCTGTTTGTTAGATGTGCTTGTGAGATTAGATAATAAATGAACTTATTAAGAATTAGACAATTAATTTTTCACTCATTAAGTTTACACCTATACTGAGGATGCCGAGAGTACTTAAGTATTAAAAGTGATGGTTAGGATTGGAAATAGTAATGTCTTGCAAGGGTAGTGAACCAAGTGATGTGATATGTAAATTAGGTGTTCAACCACCATGTGTAGGTAAGCAGATTGTTGATTGCTTAATTGTTATCATGGAGGTTGATCCTTTGGAAGAAAGTAGTAGTTAGGTTGCAATGGTGGCATTGGATGCTATTGTGAATGCTTAGGTAGTTGGTACAATAAAGCTAAAAATTCTTTAGAATTTATGTAATCATCATCATATAAATCCAAATATGTATCAAACTCAGCCATGAGATTTAATAAGGTTGGCATTAGATTCTAATGTTTAAATAGTTCATAATCCCTTAAGACATCCCTTCGTGGTCTAATTTATAAGTTGTTAGGAACTCTAGGGTCAACTTTCGGTAGATTAGGGCCCTCAACGAAAATAATCTCTCATAGGCTTTAACTGTTATCAGGCTTCTTATCTCATCCTCCATTTGGAGCCTTTGAATAAAATCTCAATCGAGGCAAAGTGTTTGGCTAAAGGTCTTTTTCTTTAGCATTTTATATCTATCCAAATGAGCTATATATATGAACTCAAGCATGGTATGATCTGCTATACTACATTAGAATTTGAGTCGATTAAGAATCATTTATGGGGTTAGAAACATCAATGATAAACCTGCACATATGTGTAATGCATGGTTTTTATAAATATAGTTAGATGATAGTATGGAAAAAGTCTTGTCTGATTGAAGAAGTAGTCTTACCTGCATTTGTTCTGCATCATGGCTCACCAAGAAACAATCAACACCTAGCTTCCTTCTTTTTATTTGGAGAGGTACTAATTATGGTAACCTTCATGCCAAATGCCTTTACGAACTTGATAGCCATGTGACCGAGCCTGCTTGGTCCAACCACACCAAGGTGCAATCCATGCTTATTTGTTGAGATATATTGCAGATATTTAGGGATTATCATTTGCAATCTTATTTTAGTTTTGATTAGATTTTGGATTGATATTTCGCCTTACCTTTAGGAGATTTAGTTATTATTTGAAGTTGTATTTAAAGGATGGCATTGATTGAATAAAGTACCAATTTTTCCAACTTATCCTCTTATGCCAAACACTTGTTTAATAAAAGTTTCTCTTTTATATTTCTTTTGTTCCTCTATTTTTCTTGTATTGCAAGGACATTTTCTTGACATATGGTATCAAAGCCATAGGCAAAGCATCAATGACGGTCTTATGGCAAACAACAACTTCACTAATCCTTCTATTCCATCCATACCAATCTTGAAGGGTGCTAAAGGGTATGATTCTTGGAGTACGAAGATGAGAACTCTTTTTATCTCTCTAGACTTGTGGGAGTTTGTGGAGAAAGGTTACGATGAGGAGGGAGTTCCAGCTGCAATTCTTAGAGGATCAAGAAAAAAAGGATGCTAAAGACTTATAGATTATTCAACAAGCTCTAGATGAAGTTGGCTTTCCCTGCATTAAAGTTGCGACCAAGTTAATGCAAGCTTGGAATGCACTTCAACAATGTTATCAAGGTAGTACCAAAGTGCTTACTGTGAAGTTACAGACCTTGAGGCAAAATTTTAAGAGCTCCTTCATGCAAGATAATGAGTCTCTTAATGATTTTTATACAAGGTTGACAGAGGTTGTCAATCAAATGCGGGAATATGGCAAGGATGTAATGGAACAAAAGGTTATTGAGAAGATTTTACAGAGTTTTCCTTTGAAGTATGGCCATATAGTTGCTGCTATAGAAGAAGCAAATGATTTAAGTAATTTGACGGTAGATGAGATGATGGGTTCCCTACAATCTCATGAAGATAAGATGAAGAGGCACAATGATCATGGGTCAGTTGAAAATGCCTTTCGTGCACAATTGCAACTATCCAAAGGTCAGTCAAGTAATAACCATGATTCCAACAGCAAGCAAAGCCATCATGGTTATCCAAGTCGTAGAGGCCATTTTTCTTGAAGAGGAGGCAAAGGTGGTAGATGTTTTGGTGGGCATAATTATTCTTGAAAAGAGGTAGATGAAATCGGTGAAACTTATAAACCTAAATGTTTTTATTGTAAAACATTTGGGCATATTGAAAAGCATTGTCAATTAAAGGAGAAGCATGCCAAATTTGCCACAAAAGAAGAAGAAAATGAAATTGAAAGTTTATTCCTTGCTTGCTATACTACTACTAATGTGTGTCCTCTAAATATTTGGTATATGGATAGTGGTTGCAGTAGTCACATGTCATCTAATTTGGAGGCTTTCCCAAGCTTTGATAAGTTTGTAAAAATGAAAATAAAGATGAGGGATGGCATTACTTGTGAAGCACAAAGGAAAGGTGATGTGTAGGTCCACTTGAGTTCCACAAATTGCATTAAAAGTTTCCTTTATGTACCTGATTTGGACACTAATTTGCTAAGTGTTGGGCAATTCATAAAGGAAGGTTACTCTCTTATTTTTGAAGATTCCTTTTGTGCTATTTTTTTCTGACTAAACAAAGAACAATCTTTTGTTCAAGGTGTCGTTGTCCAAAGACCATATTTTCCTGCTTTAGCTAGATGATGATCAATGTGCTCTTAAAGCCTCCATAGACGATGAGAATTGGCTATGGCATCATAGGTATGGTCATTTAAATTTCAGTGGTTTGAAATACTTAA
The DNA here is from genome assembly GCA_037954665.1 of Laguncularia racemosa. Taxonomy (NCBI): domain Eukaryota; kingdom Viridiplantae; phylum Streptophyta; class Magnoliopsida; order Myrtales; family Combretaceae; genus Laguncularia; species Laguncularia racemosa. The sequence continues at coordinate 533,748 of JBBMOL010000269.1, forward strand.
CTGACCAACATTTGGTGGATGGATTACCTAAAGTTAAACATGTAGAAGAGTTATGTGAAGATTGTATTTTTGGGAAGTAGCATCGAGAGTCATTCCCAAAAGGATAAGTTAGAAGAGCATCAAAACCCATTGAACTTGTGCATGCAGATGTATGCGGGCCCATGAGAACTCCATCTCTCAACAGTAATCTTTATTTCATTGTGTTTGTAGATGATTTTAGCAGGTTTAGATGGGTATATTTTGCTAAAGAAAAATATGAAGCATTACTGATTTTTAAGAAGTTCAAGAATTGTGCTGAGAAGCAAAGTGTGCATTTGTTGAAGATCGCGGTGGTGAATTCTTGTCTAGTGAATTTGATTAGTTTTGTGCAGAATTTGGAATTTTGAGATAAGTGATTGCTAGCTACACACTACAATAGAATGGCATGGCTAAAAGGAAGAACAGGAGTTTAGTGGAAATGGCTAAGAGCATGCTTAAAGCGAAAGGGCTACCTAAATGTTTTTGGGCAGAGGCAATCTACACAGTAGCATATATTCTTAATTGCAGTCCAACAGTTGTGTTGAGGCACAAAGCCCCATTTGAAGCCTGGCATGGATGAAAACCAAAGGTATCTCACTTTAAACTCTTTGGTTGTATTACTTATGTTCACATTCCTTCACAAAAAAAGGGATAAGCTTGATGATAATAGTGTAAAATGTATTTTGTCGGTTATAGTGCTGAAACAAAAGGTTATTGATTTTATGATCCTGAAACTAACAAGCTCCTTATTAGTCGAGATGTTATTTTTGATGAGAAAAATGGATGGAAATGGGGGAAAAAAATAGGGCTGTCTAGATTTGCTAGAGGTTGTTTTCTTTCAGGGTTTTGAAGATAATGATGATACTCCTTGTTCTTCTCCTCTACCAACAAGTCGTCCTACCACCGGCTTTAGATGTTCATCCTCCTCTACACCAGCAAGTTTAGATTTTCAACTCCAAAAAAAAAAATGGAGATCTTTAGAAGAGATCTATGTAAAGATTGAAAGATGCCAATTTGCACTTGCTCAAGAACCAACCTGTTTTGAAGATGCTATAAAAGTGCCCAAATGGTGTGCAACTATAGATGAAGAGATTAAAGCCTTAAAAAAACATGATACTTGGGAGCTTGTGGATTTCTAAATGGAAGGACAATTGTTGGCTTGAAATGGGCTTACAAACTCAAATATAAACTTGATGGGTCAATACAAAAGCATAAGGCATAGCTAGTTGCTTGAGGATACATGTAACGTGAAGTGTTTGTGGAGTAGCCAATAGGCTATGAAATTCAAGGACAAGAATAAAAAGTATACAGGCTCAAAAAGGCTTTGTATGGCCTTAAGCAAGCACCAAGAGCATGGTACTTATGAATTGATAGCCACTTCAATAAGTTTGGCCTTCAAAAGAGCACTAGTGAGCCAACTCTATATGTAAAAACCAAAGGAATAGTTGAGATACTCATTGTTTGTCTTTACGTTGATGATTTAATTTATACAACTAATAGGCTTTGTTGGAAGAATTTAAGAGATTGATGCTTGAAGAGTTTGAGATGATCGATTTGGGGTTAATGGGTTATTTTTTGGGGATGGAAGTAAAGCAAAATGAAGCTGGAATTTTTCTCTGACAGGAAAAATACCTTAGAGATCTTCTTAAGAGGTGTCAAATGCAAGATTGCAAACTTGTGAAAGTCCCTCTCAATATTAACCAGAAATTTTGCTCAGAAGATGGGGAAGACAAGGTTAATGTTGCTGTATTTAACACACACAAGGCCTGACATAATGCAAGCAGCTAGTTTGCTATCCCGATTTATGCATAAGCCAAGTAAAGTACATTATGGAGCAGCTAAGAGAATATTAAGATATTTGAAAGGAACAAGTTCTTGTGGAATTTTTTATTCTACAACTGATAAATTTCAACTGTTTGGTTATTCTAATAGTGACTAGGCAGGTTCTCTTGATGATCGAAAGAGTACTACAGGCTGTGTTTTTAGTCTTGGCACATGTGCTATTTGTTAGAGTTCAAAGAAGCAGCCATCTACTGCATTATCGACATTAGAAGCAGAATATATGGCCATCACAGCAGCTTGTCAAGCAATTTGGTTGTAAAGGATACTTGAAGATATGAAGCAAAAGCAAGAGGATGAAACAACTATTTTTTGTGACAATCAATCAACAATTGCTATGATGAAGAATCAACATCACTTTGGAAGAGATTTGGTTGCCAAGAGAAGCATCAATGTGACCTACCATAGCACAAATGAGCAATTGGTAGACATTTTTACCAAGCTGTTTCCGGCAACAAAGTTTGAATATTTGAGAAATAAGTTAGGTCTTATAAATTTCTGTAGCATCGGGAAGTGTTGAGATATACCGTAGATATTTAGGAATTATTATTTGCAATCTTATTTTAGTTTTGATTATATTCTGGACTAATATTTCACCTTATTTTTAGGAGATTTAGTTTTTACTTGAAGTTGTATTAAAAGGATGGCATTGATTGAATAAAGTACCAATTTTTTTTCAGTTTATCCTCGTATGCCTACCACCTGTTTGATAAAAGCTTCTCTTTTGAATTTCTTTTGTTTCTCTTTTTTCTTGTATTGCAGTGACATTTTCCTTGACATAACAAGTCCATAATATCTCAATGGGCTATACATAGTGATCCCAGCACAAAGCAAAGGAGCGCAACCATCTATCTCAAACGGTGCCGACAGGGGCAGACTTCCAAGTTTGAGATATTATTATGGGGATGGTACGGATGACTTGAATAATTTTTTTTTTCATTTAAATAATTAAATAGTTTATATATTAATCTTTCATTGTTAAATTTATTTATTTATTTTTTAAAAATTTTACTGTAAAATCTTTTCAAGTTGCGACATATTTTACTAATTATCCATATTCCCATTAGCCTAGCAAGTTCTCTTAATTTCAAAATTAACAAAAATTTATGAAATTTTATTAAAAAATTGATATCGTCTCTAAAACCATAGTTAGAAAGTATGAGTGGCGCTTCAACTCGCAAACCCCAAGCCACGCTGTACTAAACCAAAAGGAACCAAAATGAATTTTATTTTTCAGTTTTTGGCTTCCTTTTAGTTTGGAGATTTCTAAGAATTTTGATTATGATTTGGTTCTAGTTTAGAACCTAAGCGAATCGGTAAAATCAAGCCAAATTGGGATGATTGATGGTTGTCATACCATGTATGTATATACTTTATTTTTGATAAATTATTTATTTTTTATCCTTTTCCCAATAAATCAAAGAACCTAATGGATCCAATTTATACAATTGAGAGAGTTGACAAGTGCTGAAAGAACTAATTAAATGACAAATGTAGTGTTAGTGTCTTTCAATCAGACATTGTAAAATAAGCCCACCCCTTTATTAGTCTTAAGCGAACTCGAGGGAGTTTGTCCTCAAATATATATATATATATATATATATGAATAGTTGCATTTTATATATGTCCCTAAGTAGTTATTAATAAATTATTTATGTTTAGCAATAACAAAATACATAAAATATCTCAATAAACAAATTTAAAACTAAGGGCATGTCAGTAATTAGCCATTTGATAATAAAGGTAGCATTTATATTGCAGTATTAAATAGTATATGAAGAATTAGATAGCATAGGATAAAAAAAATAGGTTAGTGCAATTTTCTTGTATCACATTTGATGTATATTGTATTGGAAAAGGATTTTTGTTATATTTTACTATTCAGATATATAAAGTATTATACTAAATATAATAAATAAAGTAATGGACAATAATTTTTGTGTTTTTATTCCGTGAATTTGATTTTTGTACTATATTTTAGATAGTATAAAATATAAGTATTTTATCTAGTACTTTAAAATCATTTTTTGTTTAGTAACTAAGAAAATCTGCAAATCAAATAAAGGACAAATGTTTTTTGTTTTTTAGTCTAATACCACAAATTTTTATCAATCAAATGATACGAAAGAGTAAATTAGTCGGATGACTTGCTAAATGGAGACCTTACGTTGCAAACCTAAACTAGTGCACTACAATTGGGAGGTTCTTTCCACTTTAGCCTACCTGAGTTTGTGGCATCTACGATAGAGTAGAGGTTTCCCCTAGAGGTCGATAAAGTGATTCTCTCTCATTAATTGTTAGTTTCTAATGCTTAACTCCCCTTAGATCAATAACAATCTAGGAAGGTTATTAAGGTTGAAAGCTTAATAGAGTAGTTAATGGTTTGATTTAGTCTAATTAGTCTCTATTAAAGACTTATCATGTCCAAGGAAGTAGGAGCTCTAGAATTCAAACAAAAATGTTTATTTTTATGTAGAAACTCTAGCATGAAGCTCTTCCTATTGATGAAGTTTTTAAAACAAAAGCAACTGTGCTTGGTTCTTGATGTTAGATTTGCGGATCCACTTAAACAACGTTTGATATTTTTCGTTGTGATGTAGGAAATGATCTCCATAGGTTGTAGGAATTTGAATAAAAGATAATCTTTCCAGAAACAAATTTAAAAGCACAAGGTCTTGCATAAAAGATCCACTAGGGTTTTAGATATTAAGAGTTATATTTACCTTTGAGACTGGACAACAATTCAACTAGCCATAATTCATCATGAAATCATAATTTATTAATATAAGCATAGGAGGTAGCTAAAGCATAAGAGGAGACCAAATTTGTAAGGGTGAAAAAACTATTCATTTTGGCCAAGCCTGATGCGGACATCATGGAGAACACAGAAGCTTACACGGCCTAAGGGCACGGCCGTGTACAATCTTACACGGGCCGTGTATAATCTTACACGGGTACAGGCACGGCCAGAGACACGACCGTGTGTTCCTATAGAATTCTCACAGAAGCTTACACGGCCTAAAGGCACGGCCGTATATGCAACCGTGTACTGTGCTCGTTACATGCCTAGAAACATACACGGCCTAGAGGCACGGCCGTGTATGCGATAGGTTATAGACGTGTATATTATTATTTATCTCCACGTGTACGCTTAGATTTTCCCCTTTCAGATATTTTACGGGGAAGTATATATACTCTTTTGTCAGACATGTTAGGGTTACGTTTTAAATCATATTTTGAATACACTCGAGAGAGAATTATCTCCTTTATCGGTTGTGCGCAACCAGAGTTTGCATCAAAGAATCTTTCTTTGTTGTTGTGAAACCAATCCATATTCGGATTCGTTTCGTTACGCTTTCCTCGCTGCGTCAGTTGGTATCAGAGCAAGGCAATTTCCTGCGGAGATGTCGGCTAACGGTGGTGTTGATGGCGGTCGTGTTCTCGACCTTGATCGAGATGCGGAAGTCTAAGGAGTCAATCAATGGGCTCTGAGGGCAGTGGTTGAAACCATGGAGCAGAGGCTTGGGCGTGTAGAACAACGCCTAGAGGATCTGGTGGTGCGGTTCGATGCCATGATGATGGACCACAACGGTCATAGGGGCGTTGTTGGGAATCGACCGGGGGTAGCAGTTGCTCGCGGCGGCCTTATTAATGACTTTGTTGTCGGAAACCAATGGAACTGGAGAATTGAAGGAAGCTCTTTTGAGGAAGAGGACGGAATTTTGCAGAGGAGGGAACAACCACCGAGAAGGGGTGGTGTTGTTGGTGGCGGAAGATATCGTGGAATGGATGACCAGAATGAACCAGCATATGGTGGTGGGTATCGACGCAATCACCAAGGGTTCGAACATGCTGAAGGTGGAGACTTCCGTCTTAAGGTAGACATTCCTTCTTTTAATGGAAATTTGAACATAGAAGAGTTTTTAGATTGGTTGGCGAAGGTCGATAGGTTCTTTGACTATATGGAAGTTCCTGAAGATAGAAGGGTGAGAATGGTTGCTTGTAGATTGAAAGGCGGGGCGTCTGCATGGTGGGACCGATTGCAGCACTGTAGGCAAAGGGAAGGGCGGCAACCTATTAGGTCATGGTACCGCATGAGGAATCTGCTGCAGCGGGATTTCTTGCCACCCGATTACGAGCAAATTCTTTTCCAACAATATCAACGGTGCCGATAGGGGCAGAGGACGGTGCATGAATACACTGCGGAGTTTATGAGGTTAGCGGAGAGGAATGATTTAAGGGAGACTGAGGGTCAACAGGTGGCACGGTTTGTAGACGGGTTGAAGCCTCAGATCAGAGATAAGATAGGAGTGACGGTGTTCAGAACCGTGAATGAAGCCAAGAACTTGGCTCTCCGGGCGGAAATGTTGATACAAGAGCAAAGCGTAAGGTTTGGAGGAAGTAAAAGGACTTACACTTACGAAAGTTCTAGTAATAGTAGTAGGGTGACTGGTGAGAGACCTAGAGGAGTGGTTGAGAAACCAACGGGAAGTATGGATAGGAAAGAAGACAAGGCGGAAGGGAAGAGACTGGTGGAGAATAGAGAAACCCCAAGGCAAAACAATCCATATGCCAAGCTAATATTAGGGAAATGTTATAGATGTAATCAGCCGGGACATCGATCAAATGAGTGTCCAAATCGACGCATTGTAAACATTGTCGAGAGGGAAGAGGAGGAAGAAGTGTGTTGTGAACCAGACGGTGATGAAGAGTACTATGAGGAGGTTGACGAAGTGGTGGAGCCTAATTACGTAATTAGGAGGATGATGTTAGCACCGAAGCAAGGGGATAGTTCACAACGACACCAATTGTTTCGCACTAGGTGCACGATTGGTGGGAGAGTGTTTGACTTGATTATCGACAGTGGGAGCTGTGAGAACATTATTGGGAAGGAGGTCGTGAAGAAGCTCCAATTACCTACAGAGAAACATCCGAGTCCGTACACCATCGAATGGATCAAAGCGGCAGAGCGAATAGAGGTGAAAGAGAGGTGTAGAGTTCCTTTCTCGATTGGCAAATATCGAGATGAAGTGTACTGCGACATCGTCGATATGGACGCTTGTCACTTGTTGTTCGGACGGCCTTAGCAAATTGATGTAGATGCCCAACATGCCGGGAAGGAGAACAAGTATAGGTTGGAGAAGGAGGGGGTGAAGTATACACTATTGCCACTATCGGATAAGCGACCCAAAATCTAGAAGGTGGAAGGTAAATCTTTTCTTACGATCACTCAATCGGAAAGAGAGATGATTGAAGACATCAAGGAGTCCTGCCTGATGCATGCCTTAGTAGTGAAGAATGCGGGAGAGGACATGATTAACGCACAGATTCCGGAAGAAGTGAAGGAATTACTAGAGGAATTCAGAGAAGTAGTTCCGGAAGACTTACCGGAGGGGTTACCTCCATTGCGAGACATCCAGCATCACATTGACTTGGTGCCTGGAGCTAGTCTTCCTAACCTCCCTCACTACCGGATGAATCCCAAGGAAATGGAGATCTTATAGGAGAAGGTCCAGGACTTACTCGACAAAGGATTCATTCGAGATAGCTTGAGCCCCTGTGCCGTACCAGCATTACTAACACTTAAGAAGGATGGGAGTTGGAGGATGTGCGTCGATAGCCGAGCGATCAACAAAATCACAATTGGGTATAAATTCCCGATATCTCGCATTGAGGACATGTTGGATCGGCTGAGTGGAGCAGTGGTATTTTCCAAGATAGATCTTCGAAGCGGGTACCATCAAATTCGGGTCAGGCCTGGGGATGAGTGGAAGACTGCCTTCAAGACGAAAGAGGGGTTGTACGAATGGATGGTCATGCCATTTGGACTCAGCAATGCACCGAGTACCTTCATGGGCGTGATGAATCAGGTACTTAAACCCTTCATAGGTCGATTTGTTGTTGTATATTTTGATGACATCTTAGTATATAGCAAGACTCGGGAGGAACATCTAGTGCATTTGAAGGATGTCTTGGTGGTACTGAAAGGGAACAAACTTTATGCTAATCTCAAGAAGTGTGTGTTCCTGTCATCGAGGCTGTTGTTCTTAGGGTTCATAGTGAGTGGGGAAGGGATCACGGTGGACGAGGATAAGGTACGGGCCATTAAGGATTGGCCTACACCCAAGACCATCATCGAGTTGAGGAGTTTCCTAGGGTTAGCGGGATTCTACAGGCGTTTTATACGACACTTTAGCATGGTGGCGGCTCCCTTAACTGAATGCTTAAAGAAAGGGCAGTTTCACTGGGACGAGGAAGTTGAGTCAGGATTCGCAGTGCTCAAAGAGCGACTATGTAGCGCACCGGTGCTGGCCTTACCGGACTTCGACAAATTATTCGAAGTTGATTGTGATGCCAATGGTGTGGGTATTGGTGCAGTACTCTCTTAGGAGAAGAGGCCTGTCGCGTTCTATAGCGAGAAACTCTGCGAGGCCAGGAGGAAATGGTCCACATACGACAAGGAGTTTTACTCCGTGGTTAGAGCCTTGAGAATGTGGGAGCATTATTTGGTGGGCAAGGAATTTGTACTATATTCTGATTGTGTTGCCTTGAAACACCTGAGCAATCAGACCCGCATATGCAAAGACATGCACGCCAGATGGATACAATTCTTGCAGAAGTTCCCGTTTCGTCTGATGCATAAATCTGGGGTCCAGAACAAGGTGGCCGACGCACTAAGCCGAAGGGCAGATCTACTAGTGACTTTGAGAGCTGAGGTAGTTGGGTTTGAACAGTTGAAGGAGCTGTATGAAACGGATGGGGATTTCGGAGCTGCCTGGAGAAAGTGTACTAATAAGGAACCCAATGAAAGTTATTATATTCTGGAGGGTTATTTGATGAGGGAAAACCAACTATGCATCCCTGCATCCTCCTTGAGAGAGAAGGTGATCCGAGATCACTATGGAGGGGGATTAGCCGGCCATTTGGGGCGTGACAAAACACTAGCAGCAGTGGCTGCAAGATACTATTGGCCTCAGTTGCGCAGGGATGTCAGTCGGATAGTGCAACGCTGCTACATCTGTTAAACATCAAAGGGCCACTTTTAGAATACGGGACTATACACTCCACTACCCGTACCTGAGAATATTTAGGAAGACCTATCCATGGATTTCGTATTAGGTTTGCCTTGTACCCAACGAGGTGCTGACACTATTTTTGTAGTTGTGGACGGGTTTTCCAAGATGGCTCACTTCATCCCGTGTAAGAAGACGGCGGATGCTCAGAACGTGGCCAGATTATTCTTTAAGGAGGTGGTTAGATTACATGGGGTTCCTAAGTCTATCACTTCTGATAGAGACACCCGATTCCTTAGCCACTTCTGGAGGACGCTTTGGTACATGTTCAACTCGTCCCTCAACTTCAGCAGCACAACCCACTCACAAACCGACGGGTAAACCGAAGTGACGAACAGGACCCTTGGCAATCTGATAAGAAGTATCTGTGGAGAGAAGCCAAAGCAATGGGACCTGGCATTGTCTTAGGCAGAGTTCGCCTACAACAACTTGATCCACAGAACAACCGGTAAATCACCTTTCTCAGTGGTCTATACCAAGGCACCTTCTCATGCTCTAGACCTAGTTTCCCTACCCAAAGGTGTGGAGACCAACATAGCAGCAAAGCACCTGGCGTCGAAAATCAAAGAACAAATTGAGAAAGTGAATGAGCGATATAAGAAAGCAGCTGACAGGCATAAGAAGAAGAAGTTGTTCGAGGTGGGAGACCCCGTGATGGTGTTCTTAAGGAAAGAACGCTTCCCCATGGGCACATATAGCAAGTGGCAACCGAAGAAGTATGGGCCCTATAAAATAGTGGCCAAGATCAATGACAACGCTTATGTGGTTGGCCTCCCGGAAAGCATGAGAATCTCCAAGACCTTCAACGTGGCGGATTTATCTCCATTTTACGAGGATGACGAACCCCTTTATCCAGAAGCGAACTCGGGGTCGAGTTCTTCCTTGGTGGGAGAGAATGATGCGGATATCGTGGAGAACACAGAAGCTTACACGGCCTAAGGGCACGACCGTGTACAATCTTACACGGGCCGTGTATAATCTTACATGGGTACAAGCACGGCCAGAGACACGACCGTGTGTTCCTATAGAATTCTCACAGAAGCTTACACGGCCTAAAGGCACGACCGTGTATGCAACCGTATACTGCGCTCGCCACATGCCCAGAAACATACACGGCCTAGAGGCACGGCCGTGTATGCGATAGGTTATAGACGTGTATATTATTATTTATTTCCACGTGTACGCTTAGATTTTTCCCTTTTAGATATTTTACGGGGAAGTATATATACTCTTTTGTCAGACATGTTAGGGTTACGTTTTAAATCATATTTTGAATACACTCGAGAGAGAATTATCTCCTTTATTGGTTGTGCGCAACCAGAGTTTGCATCAAAGAATATTTCTTTGTTGTTGTGAAACCAATCCATATTCGGATTCGTTTCGTTACACTTTCCTCGCTGCGTCAAAGCCAAACACCTCTGTTTTTTTTTTTTTTCAACCTAATGTAAATGTAGTTAACCACTTTACTTTCACTCAATCAAATTACGTGGGCTATCTAGACAAGTCTTGCTTAGTAGAAATATATAAAAATTTTCTCTTTCAATTGAGTTAAAATTAAAACTTATTATAGCTTTAAGATAATCAAAATATTAAATTAGGTGTTGTCATAAACATATTATGATATTTATTTGTCAAATTGAAGGAATCACTAGAAGAATTATTCAGAGCTCTTGAATGTTTAAGTGGGTAAAAGTGATGAGTGACCTTGCTGTTGTTTTTTACATGTGCTTGTAAGATTAGATAATAAATGAACTTAATAAGACTTGGACAATTACTTGTTTGCTCATTAAATTCGCACCTATAATGAGGATGCCGATAATACTTAAGTATTGAAAGTGATGGTTACGATTGGAAATGGTAATGTCTTGCAAGGGTAGTGAATCGAGTGATGTGATATGTAGATTAGGTGTTCAATCACCACGTGTAGGTAAGTAGATTGTTGACTGCTTAATTGTTATCATAGAGGTCAATCCTTTGGAAGGAAAATGTAGTTAGGTTGCAATGGTGGTATTGGACACTATTGTGAATGCTTGGGTAACGTTGATATGAGTTGGCTTTGAGGCTGCAATTGTATGTGTGTGTATGTGCACTTACATGTGAGTGTGTGCACCTGTGCACATGAAAAGCCCTAAATTGCAAAGCAAAGACATTCATTAAAAAGGAAGTTTCCAAGTTCGGTTAGAAGATAACTTAAAGGTTATATTAAAATAGAGTTTGCAGAGATAGCTTAGAGGTTTAAAAACTCAACAAGGAGTATTGGAATGACAAAAAATCGATTTGAGGCAAAATTTCAAGTTTTAAGGCAAATTTCTCAAAAATGATCAAAATGCCCCTCTTACCCGATTTCATTAAATAGTGTTAATATTTGATTTTAGGCAATTTTTGAAAGCATTAGACAATTAACAAACTTAATTAGAGTTTAATTTGATGATTAAGAGGATTAAAAACCTTAAGTAAGCTAAATGAGTAACATATGTCAACATTAAGGAAAAAGGGCATCAAGATAAGTAGTCCCCCTATTCATCCTATGGTTTTGTGACATTCCCTTTAAAAGCTCCCAAAACTTGCCGCTTCACCGCTTGCCTCCATCACACATTTTCTAGAATTTTTCTAAAGGTAAACCCCTAAAACCTTAACCCTTAAGCTTAAATCTAACTAATTAGCTTAACTATCTTATTAATCGTAGTTAGTTAACGTGTTTTGCTAGATTTAGAAGATCAAAGGGAGGCTTGAAGAGGCACCTTTAAGCTTGGATGAGAGCTCCTTGAAGTTGGTAAGTAAGATTCTTTAAGTTTAGTTCTTAGTAGAGCTTATCTTTGAAGTTTAGTGCTAACAAGTAAGTTTCTTAGAAGTGTTAGGGAATAATTAAGAAAAGTTGGTCTCTGAAGTTGCTATAAGTGCCGACATTTATTTTGAAGAGAGTAGTTCAAGAATTTAATCAGGGTAAGACATAAATCCTTGTTAAAATAGGTGTTTAAAGATGATGTGATATGTTATTAGGTTGATTAGTGGAATAAGAACTTGTTTAACATCTTTGGTCGCCACTTATGGAGCATAAATAAGATGGATTTTGTGGTTTTCAAATGTTGATTGATAAATGAACATGATGATTTGTATATTAGAAAAAAGTTTGATGAATTAGAACTAAGTGTAGGTGTTGAGTCTAATTTTTGAATTCCCATTCCTAATCCGATCTAAACTAAACCCTATGCTCATCTAATCTAGATCCTCGACTTGAGTTAGGAATTTCGTTTGATTTTTGGAGTCGCCACCCAACTGTTGTTGGAAAAAGTGAATTAAGACTAAAGGAGCGGATTAGTCTTAATTTGGACTACTAGTCGTCGTTATTTCCTCTTCTCGTTTTTGTGAGAAGAGAAAAAAAGGGAAAACCAGAATTTCTAAGTTCGGAGGCTAACCTATTAAAACCTATGCGGTTACCACCTAATCTCCTAAAATTGTTCATCTTTAGAAATGTGCTTCATTGTGTTTTTGTTACTTTTATTATGTTTTTGAATTTATTTCAAGAAAAAAAAGGATTTTTCGTTCATTTTAGGGGTTGACCCGAATGGGTGCCTACGTACCTGCTACTCAGGATCAAACAAGCCGTAGTTCGCTTTTCTGAAAACCTTTAGATTTGTTGATGAATTTTAATTTTGAAAACTCTTTTGATTTATGTTCTTAACATCTTTGGGATTTTTTTCTAAAAAAATTCTAAGCCTAAACTTTGAATTTGATTTTTTGAAAATGATTTTGAGGGAAAACATCAATTTTGAGTTTATTTGAAAAAAAACTTTTCTAAGTGCTAAAACCTTTTCTTTTGTAATTCTTGGAATTTTTATTAATTTTTATGATTTTTTATGATTTTGTGATTTTTATAAGTTTTTATGATTTTTATGATTTTTATTATTTTTGTTGAAAATTTTATCCTAAGTTTATTCTCTTTCCTATTTTGAAATCTAAAATTTTATTATTATTTTTCTAATATTTTTATTATTTTTCTTCATTTTTATTATTTTTATTTTATTTTTTCCTTATTTCCTATTTTCTATTTTCTACATTATTAAATCCTAGAAAAATACAATTTCAATATTTTCCTATTTATTGAAAATATAAATAAATAAATGGCTAACAATATAATAAATAATAAATAAATAAATTCAACATAAACAAACAAACAAAATAAATAAAATAAATAATAAAAAATCTGGAAAATCCGACTTACCTGGATCCGGATCGGTGCGCGGGTCGGATCGGGTCGAATCGGTCGGACACGGCGGCGGGATTGGCTCATTCACGGCGTTTCGGCGATCGTTTGCGGCGGGTGAAGTGTCGAATCCTAGCTTCTTGAGGGTGCTGAGTCCGATGGTGGTGGCGGTTTACTCCCAGAACGTCTCCTTGAGGTGGTTTGAACTCCAGTCGGCGGTCTCGGCTTCAAGTTACTCCGATCTACACTCTTTTCTCTCTCTCTCGCAATTCTGATATGTGATTTGGCTTCTTCACCTCCTCTATTTATAGGCACTTGAAATCGAGCTGGATAAGCTCGGATTTCCTCCGATTGAAGCTGATCGGATTTTCGGTTGAAAAACCAACTCCGATCCGTACCTATCCAACGATTTGTTGCGATTTGATTCCAATTAGATAGTGTTTATCTTATTTTTGTTGAAGATCTGTTGGATTCGTGCAAAAAATCGGATCAAAACGGCCGAAATATGAATTTTTCTTCTCGCCGGCGATCTCGGGCTCGAGGTAGGGGATGATCACGCGCCCGGCGCGTGCGTTTCTTCCAGCCAATCAGATGCTGCCACGTGTCCTGGATAAATAAAAAAATTGCAAAACGCGGAAACTGCGTCCTCTGCGATTCGAACCTGCGACCTCGACCCCCTGCGCGCGCGCCTAGCCACGGTCCGGACCAGCTGAGCTAGCCCAATTTCCCGATTTTATTTACATCGCAAATTGTACATATGCGATACAATTTTTTTATTTTTTTGTATTTTTTTGAAATTTCAAAAATTTGAAAAAATTGTTTATTATTCATTATTGCTATTTCTGAAATCATTTTTCAAAATTGAAGTGTTTTCCTATTTATTTTTATTTTTGAACATTTTTATTATTTTATGCTAAATTAGGAAAAATTGAAAAATTGATTATTACTGAAAATTATTGACTCCTAGGGCAAAAATGGGGTGTTTACAGCTGCCCCTCTTTGTGGTAAAGTTTGAAAAACTTAACTACAAAGACAAACAAAAGACGCCATTTTTGACCTCTTGAATTAGGTTTTAGTAGGAAAATGCCCCAAGAGCTGATAATCCTACGGTTGAAGATGTTCCTAACAATTCAAGGTAATGTTCCCTCTCCAAAAAGTGCTTTATGGGCTAACTAATTGGTGACAGGACACATTTCAAGCATCGAGTAGGAATGTATGAGAAATGATGATAGGAAGCGTCTTATCAGACTTGCAACCTTGGAAAGAAAATTTATTTAGGAAGCGCCCTTATGAGCTGGCTACCTGTTGACAGAAGCGTCTTGTTAGACTAGCAACTGTTTGGGAAGGATGTTTCCGAAAAGTGCCCCAAGAGCTGACTAATTGGGAGAATCTAGGAAAGTGCCCATATTGGGCTGACTAACCTTAAATAGATTTTAAGAAAGTGCCCATCTTGGGCTGACTAACCTGTGGTAGTGTCTCAAAAGGTGCCCTTATGAGCTGACCCTGAGAACGGATTTTTAGGAAAGTGACCATATTGGGCTAACTAACCTTTGATAAAATTCTTAGGAAAGTGCCCATCTTGGGCTGACTAACCTTAGATAGAACTATCTCAAAAGGTGCCCTTATGAGTTGACCCTGAGGACAGGCTTTTTCGGGAAAGTGCCCATATTGGGTTGACTAACCCTTGGATTAATTTTTAGGAAAGTGCCCCAAGAGCTGACTAACCTAAACTAGAACTGTCTCAAAAGGTGTCCTTATGAGCTGACCCTGAGAACAGGCTTTTTCGGGAAAGTGCCCATATTGGGCTGACTAACCCTTGGATTGATTTTTAGGAAAGTGCTCCAAGAGCTGACTAAACTAACATAGAACTGTCTCAAAAGGTACCCTTATGAGCTGACCCTGAGAACAGGCTTTTTCGGGAAAGTGCCCATATTGGGCTGACTAACCCTTGGATTGATTTTTAGGAAAGTGCTCCAAGAGCTGACTAACCTAACATAGAACTGTCTCAAAAGGTGCCCTTATGAGCTGACCCTGAGAACAGGCTTTTTCGGGAAAGTGCCCATATTGGGCTGACTAACCCTTGGATTGATTTTTAGGAAAGTGCCCCAAGAGCTGACTAACCTAAATGAAAATGATGGCTCAACAGGTGCCCCCTATGGGCTAACCTTGCGAGATCTAGGGAAGTGCTCCTTTTTGGGCTGACTACCCTATTATGAAAATGATGGCTCCAAAGGTGCCCCTTGTGGGCTAACCTTGAGGGATTTAGGGAAGTGCCCCTTTTTGGGCTGACTACCCTATTAAAGGAAACATTTAGACACGTGCTTCATTATGAGCTGACTTATTTGGTGCTCTTGAACATGCTTCTAACTAAGCTAGATGATGTGATGCTTTTCATGAGGTGATGATAGTTACTTGTTTTAACATGCTTGCCAGTTTATCTTGGATAGCAACCAAACGACCGAACCTTCGTGTCGGTTCGCTCCTGCTTCTTTTCTTTTTATCTTGACACTGGATTGAAAATCTTGATGTGCCTCCTTTGTTTATGGACAAAGCTCTTTCTATGGTAATGTTATCCTAATAATGCACTCAGTTTTAATGCTTAGGAGTAAAAATTATATCACAAAATTCCATTAAGATTCATTATCATTTTAGTGTTTATCCTTCATTGACAAAGTGGTGGGTAATGTGTTTAGGTGTATTTATTGTGATGAGAATTGATTGGGATTGTTGACCATTTAGGGATATTAGCTTTGCTTGCAGAAAAGTAAAAACTCAACTCAACGAACTTTGTATCGAATATTGGCTTTCATAAACATTGGCAAAATTTCGATTCCCTTGCCTAAGGATAGTACATCTTTACAACATCTGTGTTGACGGGGTCTCTCAATTCTGGACCATCCATCTGAGTTAATATTAGAGCACCACCTGAAAGAACCTTTTTCACCACATACGGGCCTTCATAATTTGGAGTGAATTTTCCTCTGGAGTCTTGGGCGTTCGGGAGAACTTTTCTTAGTACTAGATCGCCCTCTTTGAAGTACCGAGGTCTCATCTTCTTGTTGAATGCTCGGTCCATCCTCTGTTGGTAACACTGACCATGACATAGCGCGGTAAGTCTTCTTTCATCAATCAGGTTCAACTGATCAAGCCTTTTCTTTACCCAATCCGATTCTGTTAATTGAGTTTCTGACAAGATTCTGAATGATGGTATTTCGACTTCCACTGGTAGCACTGCTTCTGTACCATATACCAATGAGTAAGGGGTAGCTCCCGAAGATGTTCTTATTGAAGTCCTATAAGCCATGAGAGCAAATGGTAACATTTCGTGCCAATCTCTGTAAGTTGTTGTCATTTTCTCGATGATCTTCTTAATATTTTTGTTTGCTGCTTCTACTGCCCCGTTCATTTGAGGTCGGTAGGGGGTTGAATTTCTGTGGTTTATGTGGAATTGTTGACATAAACCTGTCATCGATTTATTGTTGAGATTGGTACCATTGTCGGTGATGATCGACTCAGGAACTCCATATCGGGCTATTATGTCCTTTTTTAAGAAGCGGACTATTACCCCTTTTGTGACATTGGTATATGATAACTCTTCTACCCATTTGGTGAAGTAATCAATCGCTACCAGTATAAATCTATGGCCATTGGATGCCATTGGAGTGATTGGGCCGATTATGTCGATTCCCCACATGGAGAAAGGCCACGGCGCTGATAACAAATGTAGCTCGTTGGGTGGAGCATTGATCCGGTTTGCGTATACTTGGCATAGATGGCAGTGCTTAACATACTTTATGCAATCTGACTCCATGGTTAACCAGTAATACCCTAACCTCATGATTTTTCGGGCCAACTTGTCGCTGCAGGGAATTGAGTGCCGTCTGGGGATATCAATACTGCCCCAACTCCACAACCGAATACGTTGGCAGCCCCGTCGAAAAACAGTTTCCACCCACCATTCTGCTCTCTCCCAGAGTTTTCTACCGGCATATCTTCTACTGTTAATATGTTCTCGTCCGGAAATTGGACTTGTATTTCTCGGGTATCTGTCTCGACAGGGTGCTCGGCCAACTGATCGGCTAAGGCTTGTCCCTTTATCGAGTTTTGATTTACATACGTGATGTCAAACTCGGATAGAAGCATCTGCCATTTAGAGATTCTACCCATCAATGTTGGCTTCTCTGCCAAGTATTTCAAGGGATCATGTCTTGTCAACAGCTCAATATGATAGTAGAGGATGTATTGCCTTAGTCGATGCATGACCCAAATTAATGCACAACACGTCTTCTCCACCTCTGAGTACCTTTGTTCCCCATCTGTGAACTTCTTGCTCAAATAATATATGGGACGTTCTCTTCCCTCTTCATCTTTCTGCCCCAACACACATCCCATGGATTCGGGGAGTATGGTGAGGTATAAGAATAAGGGTGTTCCTTGTTTCGGGACTGTCAAGACCGGGGGTTTTATAAGATAGTCTTTGATTGTCCTGAACGCTTCTTCACATTCGTCGTCCCATTCTATTGCGGCGTTCTTCTTCAACAGACGGAATAGCGGCCGGCATTTGTCGGTGAGTTGTGAGATAAACCGAGCTATATAATTTAATCTCCCCAGCAAGCTTCTTACTTCTTTAACGGAACGTGGGGAAGGTAACTCTAATATGGACTTTACCTTGTCAGGGTCAATCTTAATGCCCTCCTGGCTGATGACGAACCCTAACAATTTCCCCGTTATAACCCCGAAAGTACATTTTTCCGGGTTTAACTTAAGCTGGAACTTCCTCAGTCGTTTGAACAATTTCCTCAGGATATCTACATGGCTTTCTCTTTCTTTGGATTTGGCTATCATGTCGTCGACATATACTTCAACCTCTCGATGCATCATGTCGTGAAGTATGGCGACCATGGCTCTCTGATACGTTGCCCCGGCGTTTTTCAGGCCGAAGGGCATGACTTTGTAACAGAAAGTTCCCCATGTTGTGATGAAGGTTGTCTTGGTCTTGTCTTCATCGGCCATTTTTATTTGATTGTATCCTGAGAAACCGTCCATGAATGAGTAGAGATGGTTTCCCGCGGTGTTATCCACTAGAACATCAATATGAGGTAGGGGGAAGTTATCCTTTGGCGTGGCTTGGTTTAAGTCCCGAAAGTCCACGCATGCGCGCACTTTTCCGTTCTTTTTTATAACGGGGACTACATTTGCCACCCATTCTGGGTAGTCGGATACTTCGATGAACCCTACTTCCAGTAGTTTCTTGACTTCTTCTTTGATTTTTAGCAAGATGTCGGGCCTAAATCTTCTTAGTTTTTGTTTTTTAGGTTTGACATCTTCCCTTGTGGGAAGCCTGTGAACTACTATCGACTGGTCTAGCCCTGGCATGTCACCATATGACCAGGCAAACACATCTGCATATTCGATTAATAGCTCGGTTATCTCACATTTTTGCTCGGCACTCAAACTGGTCCCGATTTTGAGGTTCCTAGGGTTTTCCATGCTTCCTAGATTTACTGTCTCCACAGGCTCGTCAATCGAGATTCCGCTTTGTTCATGTTTTAGCCAATTTTCTTGTATTACTTCGTGGTCCAAGATATCGTCTTCAACAATTGACCCAGCAGCGTTGGAAACGATATCGGCGTTTTTACGTTCTACTTGCGCGAAATATCCCTGATGTTCGATGGTGGGAGATCTGAGTGAAATAATAATAAAAAAAATGAAATCATATATAATAAAGAAACAAACCATGATGGAATTTGATAAATAGTCTTAATAAAATTTGTTCAATAATTTTTCCTACTCCTGAGCTAACCTAGCGCTATTGATAGGACAACAAAACCAGTTGTTTAGAGCTGGATGTTGGTTGGTCACGCGGGAGATTGATTCCCCTTTGTTGTTGTCCTCTTCGTTTATTTGAAGCATTTGAATGGTATTTGCCTTTCTAAAAGATTGTCGGAGAGGTGGGATGCACATCTGGGTGTCAATCAGTTTCCCCTTCATTCTGCCCCTGGCTTGTGCTTCCTCCGCGGCCGTAGGAACATATCCCAATCCGAAGGTCCCGTACTGCCCCTCTTTAAACTGATGACCCTCCTTGCTGGTCACCATATTCACTTCGTTGAAAATCTGCAGCCCCAGGTCTTCTGAACCCTCATCCCCAATGTAAGGTATGGCAGTCTCTTTGTATATGGCGTAATCCTGCTCGCCCAGTACTGTAACTATCTGCCCATTCGTGATGAATTTGACCTTTTGGTGGAGACTAGAGGGAATGGCACCAGCAGCATGTATCCAAGGCCGTCCCAGGAGTAAGTTGAAAGATCTTGGGATGTCGAGGACCTGGAAGGAGATGTGAAATACTTGTGGACCGATTTCCACTGGTAGGTTCACTTCCCCCACAATGTCTCTCTTTGACCCGTCGAAGGCTCTGACCACTGTGGAGCTAGGTTTTATGTTGCTTGGATCGACCCCCAATAAGTCAAGTGTTGCCAATGGGCATACATTGAGGGATGATCCGTTGTCAATAAGTACTCGGGAGACGATGGTGTCATTGCACCGGACCACTATGAATAGTGGCTTGGTATGTCGGTCTCCCTCTTCTCCTAGCTCCTCTGGAGAGAAAGATATCTGATCCATGGTAAAGATAGAGTTTGCCACGTGACCCATCTTGTCTGTAGCAATACCAACCGGGACTTGAATCTATTTTAGCACCTTAAAGAGTGCTTCCCTGTAGGGCTCAGATGTAGTAAGGAGGCCCATGAGGGATATATGCGCTGGAACTTTATTCAATTGTTCCATGATCCTGTATTCGCTGGCTTTTACCATCTTTGTAAATGCAGCAAGACCTTCTCCCTCTTCCTCTGTATTGGGTTCTTGAGTCGGGCTCTTATACTTGGGATCGTATAATCTCCCAGAGCGGGTGATACCTCCCACTATAGGAGGTCGCTCTTGTTCGAGGGCCCGATAGTCGAATGGTGCAGCCTTGTAATTCTCTGCTGGTACAGGGACATTGAATACATATTTTTTCTTTGGGATTTGTACCTCCACTGACTGTCCTTCATAGCATCGTATGACCTTGGGCTTCTGATGGGAGTTAATCATGTTGACAGTCTTCCCCTCTTCCTTTGCTAGATTGTCTTCCTTCTCAAATTTCGGTCCCCACCCACTAGGCGGCCCTTGCTCAGTTGGGGTGTAAGAATAGTTCACCAGGTACTGAAACTTCCCATGTGATTCTCCCAAAGTGCCAACCGTAGGGTCCCCGGATAACCATCTTTTTTTAATGTGCACCTTTGGAGTCTCTCCCGAAACGGGTTGCTTAGCCGGATTCTGTTTGACGGCTTCTTTGGGAGCTGACTCTTCTGATGTGATCATGTTGATGGTAGGCCTGTGATTGGGCAACGGGTTAGTGTTGACATTGGGTGCTGGAGTGTTTACAAAATCCAATTGTACGATCCCTGCGTCAATCAAGTCTTGGATTTTGTGCCGGAGCCTCCAGCACCTATCTGTGGAGTGTCCTTCTTGACCCATGTGGTAGTCACACTTGAGGTTGGAATCAAAGTTCTTGGGCCTGTATCGGTCGTTGGGGAGTTCAAAACTTATCAAGTTGTCTGCCCTCAACCGAGCGAAGACCTGACTGAGCGGTACGGGGATTGGAGTGAACTGCCTTGGGGGCCTGGCAGCTTGTGCATGACCCGTCGTTGGTTGCTGGGCCGAGGTATTCGGGGTCTGGAAAGTCAGCCGAGTCCCAGGTTTTTCTGCCTTACTCGAATGCACTGTACTGACTGTGGGCTCTTTAACTCTGTTCCCTCCTAAGGGCCTTTGGGTTGGTGTGACCGTAGGAGGTTCCAATGATTGGAGCCTGCCGGTGGTGATGGCATTCTCGATCCTGCAACCTGCAGCCACTACTTCTGCAAAACTGGAGGATGTCTGGCCGACTAAATGTGAAAAATAAGTTTTTTCCAAGGTATTGACAAATATGGATGTCAATTCCTTTTCAGATATCGGAGTGGCTACCCCGGCAGCTTCGGCCCTCCAGCGTTGAGCATATTCCTTGAACGACTCAGTATGTCTTTTTCGGAGACTCCCCAGATCGATTACAGATGGAGCAACTTCTATGTTAAACTTGTATTGATCATAAAAGGCCCGGGCTAGCTTTTCCCAGGTGTTGATGATGTTGAAGTCAAGGTGAGCATACCAGACCAATGCAGGGCCTGTGAGGCTGTCCTGGAAGGTTTGGAGCATGAGTTGATCATATTGAGCATACTTGCTCATCTTCCGGGCATATAGCCTGGTATGCATCTTGGGGCAGCCGGTCCCATCATACTTCTCAAAATCTGGGGTCTTGAACTTGTCAGGGTATGCTTCCTCCCTATATGCTGGCAGGTTGGTGATTCCGGCCTATTCAAAACCATCGGGGCCCTCAATAGTTTTCATTTTTTCATTGAGCTGCTGGAAGAGTCGCTTCTCCATCTCCTTTTGTCTCTCTTCCATCTCTTTTTTTAGATCATCAGAGGTCGGCCCCTGGCTGACCTTCGGCTCATACTCGAAGGCTGGGTTTAGGTGGGAATTGATTTCTTCGTATTCCGGAGGCTGCCCCTCCACAGCTTTTCCCTTCCTGGCCCTTGAATACTCTTCTTGAGTCGGCTGGGTGTTGCGCAGGAGGCCGATGCTTTCAGTTAAGAGGTGAACTTGGGCAGCCAACTGTTGGACCGTCTGCTCTAGGGATATGATCCTGGAGTCTGAGGCAGCTTCAGCGTTAGTGTTATTGCGGTTGTCACTGCTGTTGGCCATTTTTGCTCTTGAGCGTGTAAGGACTGGGCTTCTGGGCGGGTTCGGTTGCTTGGAAGCTATTTTGATACCTGGATTCGCATTTTTTTTATTTTAGTGTGATGAATGCAAGAATGAAATGCATGTGTCACGCGAATGCTAAAAGATAAAGAGGGTTGACAACTAATTGACAATGTGTTGTCAAAACTTTACTTTTATTAATAATTCTGGAGTTCAAATAAAAATGAAAGATTACAATGATAATCTATTTCCTAGCTCTCTTTGTCTTCTGTTGCGGAGGCTCAGGTTTCCCACTGATGATAGCTTCTAGTTCTTTGACCTTGGCTTGGGATTTCTCCAATTGTGCTTCTAAGGCCTTGTTTCTTTGGTCAGATTCCTTGAAGCGTCCCTTCCAGATGTCTTTCTTATAGTCTGCAGCTTCGAAGTATACTTCCATCCGGGCCTTGACCTGTTCCAGGTAGATCTCTGTTTCTGGATTGATCTTATCCGGTCTTGGCTGGGTGACGTCTGGAACCCGGTATGCTCTTTCCCCTGTCTGGTATAGCTGGTGGATTACAAACTCTCTAGTTGCTCGGTGTTTTCCCACTTCGCCATCTAGCTCGCCGAGGTCCACATTCGGGCTTTCGATTCTGGCTTCCCAAAGTGCTTTGACCTCTGCCAGCTTAGCAAACTTCTCGGCTACCAACATGTTTGGATCTTGATACTCAAAGGTGACTGCTTCGAGTGAAGGCCGATAAACTATGTCTTGGATGGTACCGAATTGGCGAACTACGGTGTTGGGGTGATATCCGATGCATCCATTGATCCCAATTAATGGCACTGCTTGGAAATTACTGCAGGTTAAGATGATTTTATTGCAGCAACTCCACCTAGCTGTCCACAGAATATCTTCGGCGCTAAGGCTTCTAAGCAGATCTACCCAACTGTAGCTGGTAATGTCGTCGGGTAGCTTCACCTTTTCTATACAGGAATCCACCAAATCTACCTGTTGGGCTAGGGTTTTTCTGACCATGTTCAGCCCGAAGCACTTGAGGTGGCTTATGAACCATATTAGCAGAAGGTTGAGGCTTGAGCGCAGGATGCCATGACCCTTCTTCTTGAGGAAATTCAGGTTTCAGATTTGTTCAGCCAGTAGAGCCGGGATGTAAGATTTTCCCTCCAGGAATTGGGTTACCAGCTCTGCAACCTGGTAGTGAATATAGAAAGTTCTAGCGGGGAACAAAATGGTGGCGAAGGCCGTCAAAATGAAGGCGTTTACCCTTCTCTGTCTGTAAGTCTTGGGGTCTCCACACAAGATGTCCTTTCTATCCCTATTGTCTTCTCGGGCAATAAACCAGGCTTCTAGATCATCCATGCGTATGCAATACCCATTACAGTCTACCAGGGCTTTATTGAACGCTGTTTTGCGGATGCCTAGCAATCTGCTGAAGGTACCGGCTGGCCCGGCCTCAAGGTCTGGCGTGCAAATCCGATCAGTCGGTGCTGGAGCCTGTAGCAATTGGGTATACTCCTCCAGGGTAGGGGTGATCTCATGCGGTCCGATGAAGAAAGCTGCGGGCTTGATCTCCCATAACTGGAGCATGGCCCGGACCATAGGTAAATTCGCCTCTGTCTTAGTCAGTGAGAGGATGGGGCCGATCTTCTGTTGGATGAAAGCTTGCTCCTCTGGGTTATACAAGGTAAACCAGTGGTCCAGTACCAATTTTGGGTCCAAAGGTTTGTACACCCGAATTTCTTTGCGGAGGAGGCGGTCGACTGCACTGCTAGCCATCTATTACAATAGGAAACAACCTAGTTACAACAAGAACTATGAAAACATTACAGGGAAATAGTCCTGAACTCCAAGGACAAAACAACAAACCAATACATTGTCATTCAATTGTCAACCTTCTGTGATGTTATGTATGCAAGTAGGTTGGTTCTAACTGGTTCCCGAACTCTATGGCCTCCCGCATTTTCGAAGAAATGGATCTCAGGCCATATCGAAGCATAGGGTGGGGTAGCCTAATCGGTCCCGAACGGTGAATCAACTCACTTCGCCCGAAACCTACACAATGGCCCCCCGTCTTAGGTTTCTAGGACGGTCCGGGTTCGACCGCATCTACTCACACAAACATATGCATGCAAAAAACCCCCATAGTAAAGAAGAAAATCTAACTAAATCCTGCAAAGTTAGTAATAGAAAAGAAAGAAACACATTTCTTAAAGATAACAATCCGAAGAGAATCAGGTGGCTAGCCTACTGGTATGGGTCCCCAGCGGAGTCGCCATCCTGTCGAGTCTAATTTTTGAATTCCCATTCCTAATCCGATCTAAACTAAACCCTATGCTCATCTAATCTAGATCCTCGACTTGAGTTAGGAATTTCGTTTGATTTTTGGAGTCGCCACCCAACTGTTGTTGGAAAAAGTGAATTAAGACTAAAGGAGCGGATTAGTCTTAATTTGAACTACTAGTCGTCGTTATTTCCTCTTCTCGTTTTTGTGAGAAGAGAAAAAAGGGAAAACCAGAGTTTCTAAGTCCGGAGGCTAACCTATTAAAACCTATGCGGTTACCACCTAATCTCCTAAAATTGTTCATCTTTAGAAATGTGTTTCATTGTGTTTTTGTTACTTTTATTATGTTTTTGAATTTATTTCAAGAAAAAAAAAGGATTTTTCGTTCATTTTAGGGGTTGACCCGAATGGGTGCCTACGTACCTGCTACTCAGGATCAAACAAGCCGTAGTTCGCTTTTCTGAAAACCTTTAGATTTGTTGATGAATTTTAATTTTGAAAACTCTTTTGATTTATGTTCTTAACATCTTTGGGATTTTTTTCTAAAAAAATTCTAAGCCTAAACTTTGAATTTGATTTTTTGAAAATGATTTTGAGGGAAAACATCAATTTTGAGTTTATTTGAAAAAAAACTTTTCTAAGTGCTAAAACCTTTTCTTTTGTAATTCTTGGAATTTTTATTAATTTTTATGATTTTTTATGATTTTGTGATTTTTATAAGTTTTTATGATTTTTATGATTTTTATATTTTTTGTTGAAAATTTTATCCTAAGTTTATTCTCTTTCCTATTTTGAAATCTAAAATTTTATTATTATTTTTCTAATATTTTTATTATTTTTCTTCATTTTTATTATTTTTATTTTATTTTTTCCTTATTTCCTATTTTCTATTTTCTACATTATTAAATCCTAGAAAAATACAATTTCAATATTTTCCTATTTATTGAAAATATAAATAAATAAATGGCTAACAATATAATAAATAATAAATAAATAAATTCAACATAAACAAACAAACAAAATAAATAAAATAAATAATAAAAAATCTGGAAAATCCGACTTACCTGGATCCGGATCGGTGCGCGGGTCGGATCGGGTCGAATCGGTCGGACACGGCGGCGGGATTGGCTCATTCACGGCGTTTCGGCGATCGTTTGCGGCGGGTGAAGTGTCGAATCCTAGCTTCTTGAGGGTGCTGAGTTCGATGGTGGTGGCGGTTTACTCCTAGAACGTCTCCTTGAGGTGGTTTGAACTCCAGTCGGCGGTCTCGGCTTCAAGTTACTCCGATCTACACTCTTTTCTCTCTCTCTCTCGCAATTCTGATATGTGATTTGGCTTCTTCACCTCCTCCTCTATTTATAGGAGCTTGAAATCGAGCTGGATAAGCTCGGATTTCCTCCGATTGAAGCTGATCGGATTTTCGGTTGAAAAACCAACTCCGATCCGTGCCTATCCAACGATTTGTTGCGATTTGATTCCAATTAGATAGTGTTTATCTTATTTCTGTTGAAGATCTGTTGGATTCGTGCAAAAAATCGGATCAAAACGGCCGAAATATGAATTTTTCTTCTCGTCGGCGATCTCGGGCTCGAGGTAGGGGATGATCACGCGCCCGGCGCGTGCGTTTCTTCCAGCCAATCAGATGCTGCCACGTGTCCTGGATAAATCGAAAAATTGCAAAACGCGGAAACTGCGTCCTCCGCGATTCGAACCCGCGACCTCGACCCCCTGCGCGCGCGCCTAGCCACGGTCCGGACCAGCTGAGCTAGCCCAATTTCCCGATTTTATTTACATCGCAAATTGTACATATGCGATGCAATTTTTTTATTTTTTTGTATTTTTTTTGAAATTTCAAAAATTTGTAAAAATTGTTTATTATTCATTATTGCTATTTCTGAAATCATTTTTCAAAATTGAAGTGTTTTCTTATTTATTTTTATTTTTGAACATTTTTATTATTTTATGCTAAATTAGGAAAAATTGGGAAAAATTAGGAAAAATTGAAAAATTGATTATTACTGAAAATTATTGACTCCTAGGGCAAAAATGGGGTGTTTACAGTAGGGCTAATGTTTGCACTTTCAACCCATCCCTAAGCATGCTGCCACCCTTCTATGTGTGTGTGTTAATTTTACTTAATTGATTTGTGATTTCAATGATATGTCATGATTAAATGACTACTCATGCAATTATATCTAAGTTAGATAGTGGTTTAGATGTTAATTGGTGCATCAATAATGAATATGGTGATTAATCTTGCATATCTAATTACTTACAATGTTTAACGGGTATTATGACATGAATGCATAGAAATTCCAGCATGTGTAAATTTTGATTTAAGTATTTTTGGATGTTTAATGGAGGTTTTGCTGATGATTATAGGATTAAGAGGTGTTAAAATTGATATAGAATGAATATATGATAACTTAAGGGCTTAAATTTACTAATTTGATAATTACATATTAGAACATGATTGAAATTGACAAGTATCTATATATTTTTAGCATATTTGATTAATTTTAATATGTGATATTTGGGTTGATGTGATTCAAAGAATAGTTTGGATGTGGTACATTAATTAGGTGTAAAATGGAAGGATTTTAAACTCAATTCATAGCCAAATTATGTGATGTGAAAGTTTTCTTAGAAAAATTTTAACAAATTATGTTCATTCTACAACACCTTTTTGATTTAAAATCTTTAATCAAAATCACTCAAAAAGTATTTTTGAGCCCAATTTTGACTAATAACATCTTCATGTGTATTTTTTCTATCATTGAATTTGTTTTTGCGAACTAAATTAAAGTTTAAGATTTGAATCAAAATTTGATGAAAAATGAGTTTGATCATGTAAAGCTAGGTCTTGAGTGTAAAAAGGTGTTTATGAGATTAAATTTCAATTTCTTAAAGAAGACACAAAAAATAGCTAATAATAATAATAATAATAATAATAAGAATACAAAAGGATAAAATAATATTTCAATTGAGATGGGTTGAGGTTGGTCCATCCCAAAATTGGCTTACCTAATTTTAGCCCAAGAGTTGGCTCAACAGTTACCCCCATGGTCAATTCATAATTTTTTTTCATAAACTTCCTAATTAAATTGATTAGTGTAATTAACTTGATACAAAGATTAATGTGGTAAATTAATTATAATTAAGCTGAATAAATTCAAATAAGCCTGATACAAATGCTACTCCACATGCTACTAATGTTCAAGAAAGTGACTTGGAGAATCATCTTGGTACTAAACTATTCTTTTTACAAACGTGTTCTTGGGTAATTGAACAAACCGTTCTGATTACTTTGGTGAGAATCAAATTCTGATTTGATTGGTAACGAGTTTTAAGAAACAATTTGAGTCTTGGGGTTCTGCATCAAAGCCCAATGGGCTCAATTTCCAAAATTAGTTGGCCCTATTCTCTTTTAGGACTTGTAACCTAAATGGACTTTAATGACATGAAAACCTCCATAATGGGCCTTAAACGTAATGAGGTTCGAGAGCAATTAATGACCTTAAATGGAGTTGGTTAGGTATTATAAAGTTAATGGGAAATTAGGATAATTTAGAATTTAATGGGTCTTGATGGGCCTAAGTTAGATAAAATGAGGAATAACAGGTTTAAATGAGTTAATGGGCATAGATTAAATAAATTGGACCTAGAAAAACCTAAAGGGGCCTAAATTAATAAAGTAAAATATTTGAAGCACAATTGGTTTAATTTAATTAGATTAAGTAACTAAGTGATTAATTAAATAGATTACTTTAGTTAATAAGGTAATTAACTTAATTAAGTTAAGTGGGCTCAAATCTAAATTATTTTGACTAACTTTCCTTTAGGGTCCAATGTCTTAATTGGGTCTTAGTAAGACACATAGGTAAAGATTTAATAATTAATATTGACTTAGAATCAAAATGGGCTTGAGCTCAAAAAATTAAGTAGAACCTAATTAGATAATTGAATTAGTACTTAATAAATAACATGATAGGCTTAATTAATAAAACCTAAGTAATTGTATGAGAAAAATATAGCCGAAGGTTAATTGGGCCCCTATACCCATGTTAGGAGCTAATAGTAAGCTTAGAAATTTCATAATAGTTAATTATTCAATACAAACTTACTAACTCTTAATTCCCCTTTCTAATTGCATAAAATTGAACCTTTGTGATCATCAAGAATCAACTTTAACTTTGAAATACCTTTAGCTTTCCAAGTATGCAGTAATTGCATGTTGCTTACTAGGTTAGAAATAATTAACTTTGCTAATAATCAAACTTAGTTAAGTATCTACTTACTGTTTATGCTTGGTCACTTAGGCTAGCAAGTAATACCTTTGGTTTAGAATTACGATTGTGGTCATAAATCCAATTAACCATGGTCATTTAGGTGCTTAAGTGATCAAGAATAGCTTGATATTTTTATTGATTGCTTCTATAGCTCCATTCATTTGTAGCCAATATGGAGTGGAATTCTTGTGGTTGATCCTAAAATGTTAGCACAATTCTGTCATAAGCTTGTTGTTGAGGTTCGTGCCATTATCTGTAATAATTGACTCAAGAGATCTATAGTGAGCAATAATGTCCCTTTTGATAAATTTGGCCACTATTCTTTCGGTAACATTGGTATATGAGGAAGCTTCAAACCATTTGGTAAAATAGTCGATTACCAATAGTATGAATCAATGATCATTGGATGCTTTTGGGTTCATTAGTCTAATTACATCTAAAGCCCATATAGAGAATAACCATGGTGAAGAAAGTGTATGAAGTGCTTGAGGAGGAGCATTTATTTTATTGGCATATTTGGCATGGAAGACAACATCTTACGTGTTTGATGCAGTCAGCTTCCATAGTTAACCAATAATAACCCAATCTCAAGATCTTCCTAGCTAGCATGTGCCCATTCATGTGAGGACCCCATATTCCTTCAAGTATCTCTTTCATAAGGGTGTTTGCTTCTTTCTCATCCTCACATCTCAATAATGTGTTGTCAAATGACTGCTTATATAGTATAGATCCACTTAGCAAAAAATGACTCACCAATCTATTGAGCATTTTTTTGTCTTTCTTATCAGCCTTTTTGGGTTACCTTCCCTCTTGAAGTAAGATCTTGATGTCATGATACCAAGGCTTATAGTGTTGTGCTCCTTCAATAGCTAAACAAAAAGCATGTTTATCTTCAATCTCGATCCAAAGAGGTTAGATTTCTACCCCTTCTATTATTTGAGTTAAAGATGCTAATGTAGCTAGGGCATCGACAAATTGATTCTGCATCTTAGGTATATATGTAAATGCAATCTCTCCAAAATTTCTTATTAATTATGACAAGTGCTGGTGATAAGGTACCAATTTTAGATCTTTTGTCTTATATTTCCCTCGAGTTTGACAAATAATGAGTGAGGAGTCCCCATACACTTCTAATTCATGGAATCCCATATCTAAGGCCATTTTGAGACCAATAATGCATGCTTCGTATTTTGCAATGTTGTTAGTATATGGGAACATAAACGTCGTTGCTATAGGAAATTAGTTACCTTCAGGTGAGAATAGCACTACTCTTATTCCATAGCTAAATACATTGGCTACTCCATCAAAGTACAATTTCCATTTGAGAATCTTTTCTTTCTTAGAGTTGGATCATTTTCAGTCACCAATATATCTTCATTGGGAATTGTGCTTGTGGTTCTTGTGAAGTTCCTTTAAGTGGATGCTTAGCCAACTAATTAGCTACAACTTAACCTTTAACTAAACTCTAGTTCATGTAAGTGATGTTGAGCTCAGATAATAACATTTGCCATTTGGAAATCCTACCAATTAGGGATGGTTTGGTTGCTAAATACTTCAAGGGATCATGTTTTGTTATTAATTCAATTGAATAATAGAGTGTATATTGTCTGAGTCAATTGCATAACCCAAACTAATGCACAACATGTCCTTTCTACTTTAGAGTATTTTTGTTCCCTTCTAGTAAATTTCTTACTCAAGTAGTAAATGACTTATTCCCCTCACTTTTCATCCATCTGGTTAAGCATCCACCTCATAGATTTAGGTAGTATTATTAGGTATGAGAACAATGGCTTCCCAAGTTTAGAAGTTACTAATATGTGAGATTTCATGAGATATTGTTTGATTTCCATGAAAGCTTTTTCACATTCTTCATTCCATTCTATGACAACATTTTTCTTTAGTAGTTTGAACAAAGGGTGACATTTATTTATGAGCTGTGAGATGAATTGAGTAATGTAATTCAGATGCTTAAGTAGTCCTGTAACTTCTTTAAGTGTGAGTAGAGGTGGCATTTCTAGTATTACTTTGACCTTATCTAGTTCCACCTTAATGCCCTTTTGACTGACCGTAAAACCTAGTAATTTTCCAGAGGTAACTTCAAAAGTGCATTTTTTTTTGTTAAGTTTCAATTGGTATTTCCTTAACCATTCAAACAACTTTTTTCAAAGTGTCTACATCATCTTTGCTTTCTTTAGTTTAAGCGATCAAGTCATCAACATATACCTCAGTTTCTTGGTGCATCTTTTCATGAAATAATGCAACCATTGTTTTTAATATGTTACCCCAGCATTTTTAAGACCAAAGGGCATAGCCTTATAATAAAAGCTGTCCTAAGTTGTGATAAAGGTTGTCTTGGTCTTATCTTCTTCTGACATCTTGATTTAGTTATACCTTGAGAAGCCATCCATAAATGAGAATGGTTTTAGTTGTATTATCTACCAAGATGTCTATATGGGGTAAAAAGAAGTTATTTTTTTGGTGTTGCTTGATTCAAGTCTCAAAAATCTGCACATATGTGAACTTTCCCATTTTTCTTTATCATAAGGACTATATTAGCTATCCATTCGGGATAATCTAATACCTTAATAAACCTAATACTCCAACAATTTTTTGACTTCTTCCTTGATTTTTAGTAAAATATCAGGTCGAAATCATCTTAATTTTTGTTTCTTAAGTTTGATGTCTTCTTGTGTAAGCAACTTATGAACCACGATTAATGGGTTATGTCCTGGTATATCTTTATAAGATCATGTGAATACATCAAGGTATTTATATAATAGCTCAGTTAACCTTCCTTTCTATACATCATTAAGATTGCCCCTAATCTTAAGATTCCTATGGTTATCCTCCTTTCCTAGGTTGACTATTTTAATTAACTCATCAATGGAAATTCTACCATGTTCACATCTTTGCTAATTCTCTTGAATTACTTTGTGGTCATCAATATCATCCCTAATGACTAACCTAATAGGGTCGGAGGTGATATTAATATTTTTAACCTCTACGTGCATGAGATATCCTCAATTTTCATCATTAAATCTAGGTAAATGTATAAAGAAAGGAAATGAATAAGTAGAAGGGAAAAGATAGAACAACATTGAGAAAATGATTTTAGACTTCATTGATTTTAGTTATGTGGGTTACACTAATAGATAAAGAAGAAAACAAACTCAACAAATATTAAATCATGGTCCACCCTTACTCTAAAGTAGGCTTATTGCTATTTAGAGGAAAAGAGAACCACTTTTGGGTGATTGAGAGCTACATGATATGCCTATTGATTTTTGTTGCTACTTGATTATAAGATCATCGGAGTTGTTTTCTCTTGTAGATACTGATTTCTCAACACTGGCCTGATGGGTGAATATAGTTTAGATTGGTGGAAAATTCATCGAGGTACTATACAGTTTATCTCCCCTTTTTCCTTACTTAAACCTCATTTGAAATTTTTCTTTTGGAGTAACGACATATCCAAGACCAAATGTCCCTGTTTGACCTTCTTTAAATTGCACCTTTCCATATCCTATGTCTTGGATATGGTAATCATATATACCTCATTAAAAATCTAGATCTTGAGGCTAGTTAAGCCTTCTTCTTCTATGTAGGATATGGTCGCTTATTTATAAATGGTGTAATCTTGTTCGCCCAAGATGATGACAATCTAACCATTAGAAATGAATTTGACCTTCTAGTGAAGGCTAGAAGGAATGACTTACGTTGTGTGGATCGAAGGCCTCCCAAGAAGTAAGTTTAGGATTTGAAAAGGGATTCTAAATAATTATGGGCCAATTTCTACCATCAAGTTAATTTCTCCTACGATTTCCCTCCTTAATCCATCAAAAGCCCTTATTATAGTAGAACTTAGTTTGATGTTAGCTGCAACAACACCTAGCCGGCTAAGAGTAGCGAGAGGGCATACGTTGAGGAAGGACCCATTAATGATGAGGACTCTAAAAACAACCATGTTGCTGCATTTTGCTACTATAAAAAGTGGTTTGGTGTATTGATTACCTTCTTCCCCTAATTTTTTAGTTGAAAAGGATATTTGATCAATAGCAAAAATGGAATTGATAATGTGTCCTAATTTTTTAGTAGATATTCCTTATAGCACTCCAACTTCCCTCAAAGTTCTAAATAAGGCTTCTTTATGAGACTTGGAAGAGATTGGAAGACCTATAAGGGAGATTTGGGCTGGGGTTTTTGATAATTCGTCAATGATTTTATATTCACTAGATTTGATCATCTTTGAAAAAACTGACAACCCTTTTTCTTCTTTTGCTATCGGCTTTATAGCTTTGCTGCTTAGTTCATTGGTTTTAAGTTTTTTCGTAGCCTCTTCTTCAAAGCTATAAACCCTTCCTGACTAGGTGATTCCTCCAATGATAAAACTTAAAGATTTCTCTTGATTAACTGTCGTATAAGCAAATGGGGGTGGCTTTATAGTTTTTGAGTGCCAATGGAACATGAAAAGTATATTTCTTAGCTTTTGGGACTTTTTGCTTTTTTTTTTTTCCTGGTTCTTTGTAACTTTTTAGGATCACTGGTTTGAAGTAAGATCCTATCATGTTAACTGTTTGATTATTATCCTTCTCATTTTGGGGATTATCTTCTTTTTTGAAATAAAAACCCCAACACTTGGGGTGGGTTCTTTAGGGATTGGTAGTTAGATAGAATAGTCAACAAAATAATCAAACTTCCTTAAATGTTGTCTTAATAAACAAATTGTGGGATCACTTGCATGTTGATAAGTGTCAAAAGACCCTTATCTGGAATAGTGAATTTGTGCTTCATGGATGTATTTTGTTGGTAATTCATTAAAGAAAAGAATATTTATTTGAAAAAAAATTGATTTCAAGCCTTTAATAGCTTTTTGGAGCTAGAGGAAGGAGTTTTGAAGAAATAAAGTGAGATTGGAGGGAATTGGACAAGTTGCAAGCAAGTTGAAGATTTATGGAAAGTACACAATCGTGTACTTTGCTTGTGTATCTTTTGTTTTAGGATGTTTAT
This sequence comes from Laguncularia racemosa, assembly GCA_037954665.1. NCBI lineage: Eukaryota > Viridiplantae > Streptophyta > Magnoliopsida > Myrtales > Combretaceae > Laguncularia > Laguncularia racemosa. Next base: position 567,226 of record JBBMOL010000269.1, read on the forward strand.
ATACACAACTAGGTATACAATCATGTACTCTCTTGTATACATCTCTACCATGAACCTTAGGAGTAAACTAGAGATACACAACTGAGATACACAATTGTATACTCAGTTGTGTACTTTGTCGACAAAGAAGAAATCATCCCTGCACATACACAATTGTGATACACAGGTTGCGTACTTAATTATGTATATGTTTGATCTTGCAAATATATATATATATATATATATATATATATATATATATATATATATATATATATATATCCTTAAGCTTGTGAAAAAAGAGACGGTTATTAGATATACATTTCCTTAACCACAAGAAAGAGAAGGTTTTGTTGATTTTCAAGGAGATTGAAGATCCACGATGTTACAGATTCGATCTTTAAGGGTTGTAATCATGAAACTTGTTTTCTTATTCAGTATTTATGTCTTCATTGATAATATCATGGAAGAGTAAACTCTAGACTTAGATTTTGTTTGAAACTCTTCTGTCATGTGATGAAAATTTGTTCTTAATAAAAGTTTATTGAAGTTCTTATGTTCAATTGTATATTCTTTCACTATTTATTAGATTCATAGATCCGAATATGAATTTATGTTTGATATCATATTAGTTAATTGAGAAATTGCTTTTATGATTAGATCAATGCAATTGATAAGGTTTGCTTGTGATTCTAGAGATAGAATAATGAAAGCCATTTGTTTTATAATTAATTTGTTAAAAAGTTCATGTTATTCATGTAATTCTAGGTTGCCATTGATTGAGGAGAGATCCTAATTGATAAATTTAGCATTAGATAAGTTAATAGACTTGAGAAAGTTGTTAGTTTGATTGAGACACTTTATAGCTTAAGAACTCAATAAAGATAGAATCTTGAATTCTAATGATTCACATATTAGAAGAGGAGTAGAATGAAATCTAGGTTGCCTTGATGATTGAATTAATCTTTCTTTTTTGCACTATTCTTACTTTTTAGTAGCATAGTAATTATTAGTTTATGATTCAAGATATAACTCAATCTCAATTGACGGTTACATAATAGGAATAGAGTTATTACTAGTAATTGGTTTATCTCTGTGGGATGACCTTCTGTTTAACCATTATATTATGTTCACGATAGGTGCACTTACCTATTGCATTGTAGTTAAGATTAGAAAGAGGTACTTGAAATGATTAAAACTATGATTTAGCATAGTTAAGTTTTTGGTGCCGTTGTTGGGGATACGCTAATATTAGGAACACTTTTTACCTATTAATTTAACCATTCTTTTCTTTGTTTACTTTTCTTCTCTTCCTTATAGTGATCTTGGAACTGACAATTGCTTGACATTGTGTTTATAATGCATGGCTAGAAGTCGTTGTAAGGAACTTGCTGACTTTAATCTAAAGCTAGATAGAACGATTTTAAGGTGTCAAAAAAGAACAAACTCATAGCTGAATCTTCATTAGTAAAAACTAAGGAAGAGATACTAAAAGGAGAGCCAGTTAACAATGGTGTTAAAGAGCTGAATAAAAGAAATCTAATTGTGGCCCTGATGAATAATCAAGAGATTGATAATAGAGAGGCTAAGATTCCTAATTAACCAAGAACCAATTTTGATTTTGCTAAACCAAACTTGGTGGGTGTTAACTTTAGTATAGTTTAACCTCGAGTGGAGGGTAATAACTTTGAGCTCCAGCTAAGTGTCATTCAAATGGTACAACAATATGCTCAATTTGATGGTCTACAAGATAAGGACCCAAATATGCATATCCAACTCTTTCTGGAGATATGAGACACTTACAAGTTTAATGGAGTTAGTAATGATGTAGTCCACCTAAGGCTCTTTCCATTCTCTTTGAGGGGCAACACTAAGCAGTAGATAAACTCTATGCTAATGGGCTCTATCACTACATGGCAAGAGTTAATTAAGAAGTTCATGGATAAGCTCTTCCCCCCTTCAAGGACAGCTAAACTTCGAATTGAAATCCAATCTTACCATCAGCATGACATGGAAACTTTATATGAAACCTAGGAGAGATTTAAAGAGTCAATGAGGAAACGTCCCCATTATAGGATCTCAAAGTGGCTTCAAGTGCAGATCTTTTATAATGGATTGAATTACCAAATTAAGCAAATGATAGATGCCACAGTTGGTGGCACCTTGAACCACAAGACCCCTAAAGAAAGCCTTACTCTCTTTGAAGACATGGCTACAAATAATTATGAGTGGTCACACACTAGGAATAGAGAGAAGAAAGCTGTAGGTGTTTAGATGTAGATTTGGCTACCATAATCATGGCTAAGGTTTAAGCTTTGTCAAGAAAGATTGATGACTTGACTATTTCACAGCAATAACTAGCTAATGTAGATCCCTTTTTTGGTGAGGAAACATATACTGAACAAGTAGATTTTTTTGGGAAATCGAATTAGTCCCCAAAACAATCCATACAATAATACGTATAACCCAAGTTAGAGAAATTACCCGAATTTCACCTAGAGTAATAACGAAAATATTTAGAAAGGAAATCTTAATCCTCCTCCAGGTTTTCAAAGACCACTTGGTTAGAGTTTTGAGCCACCAATTGAGGATCTTTTGACAAAATTCATCAAGGACTCAAAAGAGAGGCAAAAATCCTTAGACATGATTTTGAGAAAACAAGAGACAACTCTTAAGAATTATGAAGCTTCCATACATGATTTAGAAAATTAGGTTGGCCAAATAGCTAAGATACTTTCAGAAAGACCTCAAAGCTCAATACCAAGAATCATAGAGACAAATCCTATGGAACATGTTAAGGTAGTGACATTGAGAAATGGCAATGAATTACACTCTAGGGTTTAGGTAGAAAAGAGAAAATCGACTAAGTTAGTAGAAGAGCAACCTACTATCAAGGACAGGGAAAAGCAGTTAAAGAACTCAATTGTAGAGAAACCATCATCACAGTTAATCCCATAATATAAGCCTACCATTCCATACCTAGCAAGACTCAAGAAAGAAAAGATGGATGAGCATTATGGTAGGTTTTTAGAGATTTTCAAGTAGTTGCACATTAATGTTTCGCTAGTTGAGGCGTTATCACAAATGCCGAGATATGCAAAATTCTTGAAGGAGTTGCTGTCAAATAAAAGAAAGTTGGAAGAATTCTCTACCATGACTCTTAGGGGAGAATGTTTTGCTATGATCCAGAATAAATTACTAGAAAAGCTTAAGGACTTGTGAAGCTTTACTATCCCATGTTTAATTGGAAACTTATAAGGGGAGAGGGCTTTAGTTGATTTAGGAGCCAACATTAATCTCATGCCATACCAGATGTTTAAAAGCTGGGATTAGGGGAACCAAAGCTAACAAGAATGAGTTTATAGCTAGTTGACAGATTAGTAAAGTTTCTTAGAGGACTGGTTGAACTTGTGTTAGTAAAGGTTCAAGATTTCATCTTCCTAACAAATTTTGTCATTCTAGATATGGAGTCAGATGTGGAGGTCCCTCTCATCTTGGGAAAACCATTCTTTGCTATTGCTAGAGCTATAATAGATGTTGGAGATGGTAAGCTAGTCTTGCGAGTAGGCAGTGAAGAGGTTATTATGAGAATGCCTAATTTGCTTAAACATGAATTCTGATGATTTACATATTAGAGGAGGAGTAGAATGAAATCTAGGTTGCCTTGATAATTGAATTAATCTTTCGTTATTGCTGTTAGTGAACTGCTCTTAGTTTTTAGTAGCATAGTAATTATTATTTTACAATTCAAAATATAACTTAATCTCAATTGACGGTTAGATAATAGGAATAGAGTTATACTAGTAATTGGTTTATCTCTATGAGATGTCCTTGTGCTTAACTATTATGTTACGTTCATGATAGGTGCACTTGCTTATTGCATTGTAGTTAAGATTAGGAACAGGTACTTTAAATTTTCTCCAACTCCTTTTAGGTTGTTGACTTGTAAGGTTTGGGAGTCAGCAATTCTTGATTGTAGCATGATTAAATTTTGCCTTCCAATAATAATTAACAGATGACTAACTTAGCTTGTGCTCTATTGTTTAGGTTAACTAATAGTAGGAAGCTGGCTTGTTGCAAGTTCATGCTACCTGCTTTATCGTAACCTATCCAAATCAATTTCTGGTTCAAATCCTTCTGAAGTGATCATGCTAATGGCAAGACCATGAGTGGGAAGTGGGTTATTATTAACATTGGGAGTGGGTGGCTTAGTGAAGTTTAGCTGCACTACTCTTACATCTATCAAATATTAGATTTTATTCTTAAGTCTCTAGTAACTGTTTGTAGAATGTCTTACCTTCCCCATATGTTATTCACATTTGAGATTGGGGTCATAGGTTCTTAGCTTGTATTTCTCATTAGGAATTTCAAAATTGATTAGATTATTAGCCTTGAGGCTAGTAAAGATTTGGCTTAAGGGGACTAGGATCCTAGTGAATTGTTTGGGAGGTCTATTGATCTAAGGTTGATTATTTGGTTGTGGTTGGATTGAAGTGTTTATAATTGGGTTTGGTGTTTGGAAGGAAAGGTGAAGGGTTGGTTTATTATTCTTACAAGAATTAACCATGCTAATTGTGGCTTATTTTCCTTTGATATTATTCAAAGGTTTGGATGATGTTTTCCTAGAGGTTTCATTGATTGGCAATTTTCTAGAAGTGATGGCATTTTCGACCTTGCATCCTATAGCTACCACTTCTGCAAAACTTGAAGATGCTTGCCCAATCAGGTGAGTGAAATAGGGTCTCTTAATGTATTGATAAATATGGATGTAAGCTTTTTCTTAGAGATTGGTGTAATAACTCTTGTAGCTTGAGCCTCTAATGTTGAGTGTATTCTTTGAAGGATTCATTATGTTACTTGCGGATACTCCCTAAGTCCCATATTGAAAGAGTAACTTTAATGTTGAATTTGTATTGCTCATAGAATGCTTGAGCTAAATTTTCCTAGTTATTGATTTGATTGAGGTCCAATTGTGCATACTAAGCTAGAGTAGGTCCTGTGAGACTGTCTTAGAAAGTCTGCACCATTAATTGGTCATATTGTACATATTTGTCCATCTTTTGAACATACAATTTGGTGTGCAATTTTGGACATCCAATGTCATCATATTTGTCAAACATTGGTACCCTAAATTTTTCAAGATAAGTAGTGGCATAAAAAATTGTTAAGTCAATGATACCGTTTTTCTCATGTCCATCTGATCCTTCTAAAGCCTTCATCTTATCAACTAATTATTGGAAAATTTTTCTTTTTATTTCTTTTTGTCTTTCCTTGAATTGCCTTTATAGATCTTTAGGACTAAATGAGGTTTGCACCTCTGGTTTTAACTCCACAAATGTTGGATTAAACCTAGAGTTAATTTTCTTATTTTTAGAGGGGTGGAGTTGAAATCTCAATTGCTTTTCCCTTTTGCCCCCTAAATAGCCTTCTTGAACTAGTTGAGTTGATCGAAGAAGAGTCAAACCTTCCACTAGGAATTTCACTTGATTGTTGAGATTTTGCACAACTTGCTCCAACAAAACCATTCTTTGGTCAACAATATTGTCACTAGTATTGCTACTATTGTTGCTTGACTTTTTAGCTTTGGAATGAATGCAATATGGACTTCTTGTGGGGTTCAATTGTTTAGGCACTATCTTAGAACCTGGGTAGATCAACACTAGAAAACTTGTATGACACGAAATCGGAATTCGAATTCCTTCCACAGAAATCAAATCGTCAATAACAATTAAATGTTACAAAATTTTTAGGGTTTTCTGGATTTTGGTACTAACAAGGTAAAAACAAGGATATGGATAAAATTACCAATTTATAGATGCCAAGATTGATAAAATTAAACTAATTTACAATCAAATCATAGAACGATAGAGACCGCGTTCTATAAATCAATCACCAGGGTTAAAGAATTCTAAGAATTCAATAACGATGTTTGCCACAAATTCTATAGGGACCAAGAATCTGATAAGAATAAGTAGAATATAAGGAAAACAAATTCTCAATATTCAAGAATCTCCAAAGAGGATTCACACACTCAAAAGTGTTTTTCTTACAACCAAAATATCATCTCCCATCGAAAAACCCTAAGGACGCCTATTTATATCATCCTAAAAAAATTGTGCGAAGCCATTCAAGGCCGGCCAAAGGCCAGTGGCCTAAATACATAGCCCAGCACCCAAAGGCTGGTGGCCTTCATGTAGGTCGGCACCAAGGCCGGCAGCCTTGAAGCTAACTCGGCCAGCCTTTATTCAAGGCTGACTTAAGGCCGGCCGAACTTCGCCTTGGGTCCTCCGGACGCCTATGTCCTCCTTTTTTAGTCCCCGTACTACCACCTAGAGCTCGGATTAACTTTGTTTTCTTTGGTGCTCGTATCTTAGCTCTTGGAATCGTATCATTCCCTCCATGTTGAAAATGATTTGACCTCGAATCTGTATCGTCCATCCTGCTAGACCACATAAACAGACTCCTCTTTCCCTTGGGTTTCTTAAGACAAATCAGCCTTGTTTGTTGTACTTCAATTGGACTCATAGGAAGAAGCTTGTATACCTTGTCCTGTTGCTAAATGGTATATTCATTGGTGTATCCATCATACTTGGCTCTGAGGTCATACTGCCAAGGTCTTCCAAGGATCAAATGTGTAGCTTCCATGGGAACTATATCACAAACAATTTCGTCAGTATAATCACCAATAAGTAATGGAACGTGAACCTGTTTGTGTACATGAACAGCTCTTTGTGGACTCAACTAATGAAGTGCATAAGGTCTTGGATGTTGCTCCACCTATAAACCCAACTTAGTAACCCAGCTTGCTAAAGCAACATTAGTGCAATTGCCCGTGTCAACCACAATCAAACAAGTCTTCCACTGCACCATGCTTTGGATATGAAATAAATTGGCTCTCTGATTATGAACAACTTCATCCTGCTTAACCATTAGCAAGTCTCCCTGTACTGGATTCGCTATAATGTCTTCATCTTCCTCTTCTGCCTTAGTACTCTTTTGTTCTTCTTCCTCACTCTCAACTTTATCCCCCTTTATGACCATAAACCTTTTATTAGGACATTGAGAAGCAATATGGCTAAGTCCTAAACACTTAAAACATTTGATATCCCTGCTCTTCTTTTATTGTGTTTGGTCAACAGCCTCACTAGCGACTGCCTTTCCCTTTTCCTTCCTTTCCTTCTCCCTCTCACTATCATCTGACTTATGGTGGTGATATGATTTCTAATCCCGCCTGTGTTGATGCCACTCAACCTGACTGGCTAATTTAATCACATACTCAAGAGTCTGATAATGCTGGAGTTCCACTACATTGGTAATGTCCATCTTCAACCCATTGATGAAACGAGTTATGGATTCATCTGATGATTCCCTAATATCACATCTTGCCATTAGTGTCTCAAACTCCTTCACATACTCTTCTATGCTCTTCTTACCCTGCCTCAAGGATTGCAACTCCATCAGCATCTCTTGTTTATAGTAGTCTGGCACAAATCTGCATCTCATCAACCTTTTCATCAAAGCCCATGAACGCACTTTCTCCTCATCAGCCTTACGTCTCTCAGTTTGTAATTTACCCCACCACAAACTAGCATATTCAGAGAATGCTAGAGACGCATTTTGCACCTTCATGCACTCATCCCACTCATAACAGTCAAACACCTTCTCAACCCGTGGCACCTAATATAGGAATTCTTGTAGTTTACTACTACCAGTGAAAGGTGGAATTTTCGGCTTAATGATTTCAATCCCCTTATGCCTGTCATCATTGTTTCCTCTCCTACTCCTTTCACTACTAGAATGTCTCCTCCTAATTCCTACACCACTATGGCTTCTTCTATCCCTAACCTCCAATCTCTCCATAATCAATCTAATATTTTCTTGGATTTGATTGAACTCAGCCCTAGTCACAACCTCACCCCCATTATCAGCATCGTTCCCATTGTTGTTGTTATGAACACTTCCATGCGACGACATCTCTACCAATCAAAATTTCAGCAAAGATATTCATAAGAACACAATTCTCAACAACAGCCCCAAACACCAATTCACAGCAATTCAACACCAAACAATTGAATTCAGCAAAGATATTCACAAAACCCCAATTCTCAACAATAGCCCAATCACCAATTCAACGCCCAACAATCAAATTCACAGCAATACAATTCAAAATAAATTCTCAAATTTCCCAACCAACAGCAGTATTGAATTAAAACTACAATTGAGTTGAGATTCAATAGCCTTACCGATTTAACCCACGTTCTGATCGAATCCTTTGCTCTGAATCCTTACGAATCCAACCTTTTCTTTGACGAATCCTTCTAGCTCTGATACCAAATGACACAAAATCGGAATTCGAATTCCTTCCACAGAAATCAAATCGTCAATAACAATCAAATGTTACAAAATTTTTAGGGTTTTCTGGATTTTGGTACTAATAAGGTAAAAACAAGGATATGGACAAAATTACCAATCTATAGATGCCAAGATTGATAAAATTAAACTAATTTGCAATTAAATCATAGAACGATAGAGACCACGTTCTATAAATCATTCATTAGGGTTAAAGAATTCCAAGAATTCAATAATGATGTTCGCCAAAAATTCTATAGGGACCAAGAATCTGATAAGAACAAGTAGAATATAGGGAAAACAAATTCTCAATATTCAAGAATCTCTAAAGAGGATTCACACACTCAAAAGTGTTTTTCTTACAACCAAAATATCATCTCCCCTTGAAAACCCTAAGGACGCTTATTTATATCACCCTAGAAAAATTATGCAAAGCCATTCAAGGCCGGCCAAAGGCCGACGGCCTTCATGTAGGCCGGCACCAAGGCCGGCGGCCTACTTTTAGGCCGGCTCCAAGGCCGACAGCCTTGAAGCTAACTCGGCCAGCCTTTATTCAAGGGCGACTTAAGGCTGGCTGAACTTCGCCTTGGGTCCTCCCGATGCTTATGTCCTCCTTTTTTGGTTCCCGTACTACCACCTAGAGCTCGGATTGACTTTGTTTTGTTTGGTGCTCGTATCTTAGCTCTTGGAATTGTATCATTGTATGTGCAATTTTTATTTTTTATTTTTTGAATGCATGTGTCAAGCGGATGCAAATATAAGGTTAGCGAATAATCCATAATGTGAAAAAATAGAAATTTTATTAATATTGCAACTTTAGAGTTTGATTACATTATTTGAAAAGAAATTACAAAAACTTCTAAAATCTAAATCTTCCTCTTCTTATGATAACATTATCCTTTTTCTATTCTCTCTTCTATAGGAGCTTCTAGTTCTTTGATCTTTTGCTTAGCTTTTTTTATTTGGACTTCTAGAGCTTTAACTCGTTGATTAGATTCTTTACATTGGTTCTTCCAAGTGTCCCCCCTTTCTTTCCATGTTTTCCATATGGACTTGCATTCTTACTTACACTTCTTCCATGTATGTCTTCATTTCTGGAGTCGGATTTGTTGGTGTAGGTTGGAGTACAATTGGGGCACTATATTGTTTTTGACTTGTCTTTTTGAGTTGGTGAAAAATGTATTCTTTGGTTGCCTAATATGTATCTAATTACCCCCTTATACTCCCTATGTCAATAGTAAGGCTTTTTATTTGAGTCTCTTATAGGGTTTTGATCTTCGATAGATTAGTTATCTTGTTAGCTACTATTATGCGAGGATTGTGGAAATCAAGTGTGATGAGTTCGAGTGAAGTTTTGTGGATTATTTTTGGATAGGTCCCAGTTGATGTATTATAGTAGTTAGGTAGTAACTGGTGCACTAGTTAAATTTAATCAAGGGATTTACCATGCTAGTATAAGAATTCCATCTAGCTACCTATAATATGTCTTCAACATAAAAGTCTTGTAAGGCATCAATCTAGCGGTAGGTGAGAATATCCTTTGGAAATGTGAATCTAGAGGCAATGGAATCAATAAGGTCAATCTATTGTGCAAAGGCCCTATGAATAAAGTCAAGTCTATAGCATTGCATATAACTGATGAGTCATGCCATAATCAATACCATGTTAGTTTTTAAATCCCTATGCCTTTTTTCTTTAAGTGATTGAGTGATTTGATTTACTTAGCAAGGAGTGTAGGGATGTAGGATTTTCCTTCCAAAAATTGGGTCACTATTTCCATGACTGTAAAGTGGATATGAAAAATCCCATTTGGAAATAATATAGTCCCGAATGCCATTAGGATGAATGCATGAATCCGATGTTGTTGCCATGTTTCAAATTTATGCAAAGTAAGGCTTGCTTTTCAAGGTAACTGGATTAAGCTATAAACCATGTCAATAGATCATTGGTCTTAATACAATTCCCATTACAGTTTCCTAAGGCCTTGTTGACTTTAGCCTTACGAACTCCCTAGCAATTTATTGAAGATTTTTATGGGTCCTGCTTCAAGATCTAGGATATATATGTTTTTAGTGTTGGATGGAGCCTTAAGCAGTTGGGTGTATTCTTCCATTGTTGGGCATAATTGATGGGGACCTAAGTAAAAGGCGACAGCTTCTAGATCCCAGAAATGAACTAAGGTCTGGACTAAAGTGATGTTGATAGAGACTTTCAATAATGAGAGAATTACTCCGATCTTATCTTAAATGACCTCTTGTTGACTTAGGTTAAAGAATTAGATCCATCAATCAAGTACTACATTTGACTCTAGGGGCTTATGAACATGGATTTCCTTGAGAAGAGCTTACACATGGGATGAACTTGCCATTTCTAGAAAAATTTAGAAAAGTAAATCTATCATGACTATATTATTTGCAAGAAAATACATTTGTTACAAAGAATTAATAGGGATATTTACAAAAACAATTTTACAAATTACAAATAAATGGGAAAATGACTCATTAAAGTTGCAATTTTTTTTTCTTTTTTCTTTGGGTTTGCTATATCATGTTTATTCGCCAACTTGAATGGTTTGTGAATGTGATTGGATAGGTTCTATAGGTCCTCAAGTTTTATGGCCTCACTCATTTTCAAAGAAATGGTTCACAAGTCATGTCAAATTTGAGTAGGGCAACCTAATTAGCTCTGAGTGGTGGTTACCCTATAACACCCGAAGCTTACACAATGGTTTCCCTCCTAAGGTCCTAAGATGGCTTTGGTTTGATTGTCTACCATGCATCTGATACATCCCTTTCAATTTAACAAGAAAAAAGTAAAAAAAAAAAAGCTGCAAAAAATAAAGGTTAGTACAATTATATATATATATATATACATACAAGTAAAAATAAATATTTCGAAAAAAATAGGTTTAAGTGGCTAGCTTACTTAGTGGTCCCTAGTGGAGTCACCATTCTATCAAGCCTAAATTTTGGTTCATTTTCCTTTTTAATTTGATTTACATTAAACTCAATTTTTTAATGTAAATCCTCAACTAAGATTATAATTTTTTTTTAGAGAAAAAGGAGTTGCCACCCCATTGAAATAGGGAAAAGTGTTAAATTGAGACTAATTGAGTGGATTTGTCTTAATTTGACTACTAGTTTGTGTAAAACTTTTAAAAAACCAGAAATTTTAGAATTCGGGAGCTATCTTATTAAAACCTTACTATTATTACTTTTTAACCTTTCAAGTTAGATTTATGAATATAATTGTTCTTTACAAATGAGGTCACCTTGAGGGTACCTATGTGCCTTGCATCTAGGATCAAACCAACTGTAATTTACATGGTTCTTTTTTTTTTTTTAATAAATTTTTTGATGAATTATAATTTTTTGAATTTTTTATATCTAAAATATATTTTTTAGATAAAAAATAAATAAAATTTTTATGCCAAAATGCCTTAAAAAAGATAATTTAAAAAAAAATCTAAAACGTCTTAAAAATATAATTAAAAAAAAAAACTAAATTGTTAAAAAAATATAAAGTAACTATTTAAAAAAATACATAAAAAGGAAAAAAAATAATCTAAATATCTCTAAAAATAAGAAAGATATATAAAAAAAAATACATACCTTGGTTAGATTGTCGGAGTTGAATAATAGGAGAGATGACGGTTTTCAGTGGTCGTTGGCCTAAATTGGTGGTGTCAGGGTGAGGCTATGAGTAACTATAGATCTGTCGATGTTGGTTCAAACTTAGATGTGGTGGAGGATAGTGATCAGAGTTGTGGCTGGCGATGGAAAAATTAGAAGTGGCTAGGGTCGTGTTTGACATAGATGGTGTTGGTGGTGGTTTTGATTGTGGATGGAATGGGCAAGCTAATGGTAGTTGAACTTGGGTGTTTCTTGGTGAAAATTAGAGAAGGAGAGAGCCTCATTGGAAATTTTCTAGAGAGAGAGAGAGAGAGCATTGCCAATTTTTTTTTTTTTAAAGAAAACTAAGACAAGGATGTTCCCAAACAATTCAAGTAGAATGGAGCTATATTTATAGACTAACATGAGTTGAAACACATAGGGGAGAAGAAAAGCTAAAGGTTAGAAATTTAATGGAAGATGCGTTTTTGTGATTGAATGTCTTTATTGCACTTTTAATTTGATTTCAGAAGCATTTGTTTCTTGAATTATGTCATTTGATCTTTTGTAAGTTTTGAATTGTCAAAAGAAAGAAAGAAAAAAAAAATTCGAGCTCTTTCCAGTCTTCCATGGCAGATAGGTCAAAGATTGAAGAAAGGCAAAATGTGGGCTGAAGCCACATTTTTTTCATTATGACAAAAGGTGTAGAAAGAAGAAATCGTAGGTTTCACCCACTTTTTTTGTTTCTCGGTAGAAAGAAAAAATCGAAAATATGGGCTCAACCCACATTTTCCATTGAAGAAAAAAATTTTCTCGCGCATTTGCACAAGTGGGAACTCAAACTTAGGATAGGAAGGAATTGCATGCATGTACTTTCCATTAGGCCATTAGCTGATGCCTCAACACATTATACAACTAAATTGTATTTGTTTCCGCTTTTCCGTTTTAAATAAATTTGTCTATGTTTTGCGCAAATGGATAATCAAACCCTGATATCCTAAAATTTGCATGTGTGTGTTTTTCAATAGGTTGTTAACCTGTGTCTTGTTTATGTAATATAAATAAATTGTATTTATCCAAAAAAAATATTTTAAAAAATAAAAATAAAAATAAATATGGAGTAAAAATGGTATGTATATGGTAGACCTACTGTACAACTCAAAATGCAATTGATGATGGTTTTCTATTTTTTTTTTTTTCCCTTTCTACCTTCTCTTGATATTGACTTTGTTTAAAGTGCGCATGATATTCCAAATGAAAGGCAGCCATTGATAATGTGGCTTCGTCTGGTTGAATTTACTTCTGTGAAATAACCAAAAACCACAATTAGCAATATATAAATTAGGGCAAGAATTTACTTATTTCAAACGCTTATTTATCATTCACTTGTAAACATCTTTAATGTACAAAGCTTAAACTCTTTGTCTCAATATTTTGTTTATTAATATTTTATCACTGTTAGTTTTCCATCATCTTAAGTTACACACTTCTATAATTAAAAAGCCAATTAATGCAACAACAAAATTTCATCATCCTATTTTCATAAAAAGCATTCTTTTCTTAATATTTTAATGTCACGATGATCTTATTATATTATTCATATTTTATTTTTTCAAACATGAGCATCACAAGTGTATAGTCCTATTAATATATTATTATTATTATTATTAAGAGAAAACTTTCACTTTTGGACTCCACACGTATCTTAACATATTAATTCTATTTTTAATCATATTTGCATTTTGCCAATGCATAAAATGCTATAATATCTCCCCATTCTCTCCATGTTCCAAATTATTCTCACTCTCTTATGGTTATCTCTTTTGCTTAATTTATGGAGACGTTATGTATGTATGATGAAATGAAAACAAAAATATATATTAAACCTTAACAAATTGCGTATTACAAAATCTATAAATCCAAAGATGGTTATCAAAATCTGTCACTTTGGGGTTAGTGACAGACCGAAGTGGAGGATTTTGGTAGAGCGGAGAATGGTTGAAGACCGTGAGAAAATGGAAAAAACTGCCAAGTTGAGAGCTTTTTCTCCATTGGAGTGAAATGCTTTATTCACTTTACAGAGAAAATAAGGTCAATGTTACATAAATTATTGGGTAAATTATGTTGACTATGCCTCATGAACTCTATAGATCATATTAACACTATATTTTGAAAGTACAACATACACCTTGTTGCTTTTGCTAAGAGGATGTTGACACGACACAAATGCTTTTCGTAATTTTATTTAAATATTATAATTATAATTAATTAAAAAAATAAAATATATATATGTATATAAAAGAAAAAATGCTAATTTTTTTAAAAAGCACCCAAGTTTGACATTCTACCTATATACATGTATATGTGTATAAATATAAATTAACTAAATTAATAATAACTTAAAAATTAAAAAAATCATACAAAAGAAACTTGCAAATTTTTTTTGGAGCAAATCGAATCCCAAAATTTATTAATCTACAAAAAGAGAGGAAGATCAAGCCTAACCTCTCCAAAAGTTATAAAGCACCTGTATTTACTCAAAATATAAATATGGGAGCATTGTTTTCCTTACAATCAAACTTAAAGGAAAATAAAAATATCTATATGGGAAAGACTCTTTCCCTTACAATACAAACTTGGTATAGATGTCTATGTAAATTTTTTACATCAAATGACAACTCTTTATAATAAATAAGGACATTTTAAGAAATAGCACGAAAAATACCTAGTCTAAGTTGATTCTGATAAATAATTTTCTTAAGCTCCTTGTCCAAAAGTGATTCAAAAGTTACAAAGAAAGATTTTTGTGCCTCCTTTTCCATCTTTGCAACTCAGTTAGCAACGCCATTATTTTCTATCCAAACATGACTAAGCTTGCCTTGAACTTCTACCATCAAAGCCCTTGCCCATGAAATCTCATTTCATATGTCCCATCATCTAAAAATGGGCAAATGAAGCCATATTGCAGCTACCAAAGAATCTATTTCAATCAACACATTTTTTATTTTGTATCTTGTAAAATTCTAAACCCTTGATCAAAGTAGTTAATTCAATTAGTTCAATTAGTTAGTGATGAGAATTAAAGCCAAAAGAGCATAACATTTTTCCTTTTCATCTTTGAGAATACTTCCCCTTCTACCTTTACCATTATTGAAGTTACAATTAACATATAATTTCACCAAGCCTTCCTCGGTAAATTCTAAAGAAATTAATGAGACATATTTTCTTTTTAGGAGCTTTTGTTATTGATTTAAATAGATCATCATCATTAAAAGTTTGTTTTTTAGTAAGGGGATTGACCTTCATAAGATAATATAAATCATCCATTATGTTCATAACTAAAATCTTGGAGGACTTATTATTTCCTCTATACTTCCTGTTATTTCTTTCTATTTATACATGCCATAGATTCAAAATTAGAATAAAAACATGAATATTTTAAATACCAAAATAAGAAGCTACCAAAAGCCATACATTTAAAGTATACCTACATGATAAAAGAACATGTTCAAGTGTTTCATAGTCCTAAAGACAAAGATGACATTTAGACATAATAGGATTACCTTAGGAATGTTGTTTATCATATGTTGGAATGAAGGATTGAAGAGCTTTCCACATAAAGGAAGAGGTTTTGTATGGAAGGAAATGATTCCATATGGTTTCATAAAGATGTACTTTAGTGGACTTGTTTTAAAGATCATTGCATGCACTTGAAATAGAGAAAGCAACATTTGAAGAAAGCATCCACATAAGATAGTCTTTTGATTCTTGCTTAATTCCCATATTAAGTATATTATATGATAAGTCAAAAGGAATCAAGCAAGATAATGTGTCTATATCCTAGCTACTATTGATACACAATTCCTTGACTTTTAAGTGAGGACAAATAATAGAAGGAAAATTCAAATTCAAACTTTGGGACGCCCTTAATCATACCAAAACTTTATTTCACCTCGCTGAGGCTAAAGTTGAGGCTAAAAAGGTAGTTCTTTTTAGTTATTTCCAGTGCCTTTAAAAGCCTTTTCCAAATAGTTGAAGAATGATGAGATGCAAATACATCTACAAGATGGTTACCTTTAAGTTACTTGGCATGCATGAATTGAGAAAACAAGAATTTCTTTGTTCTAGATTTCCACTAGAGTTTAGCTTCAAAGGATGTAGAAGAATTGATAAGAGATCAAATACTAGCTTGACCTTCTTCGACTATAAGTTAAAGCTTATTCCAGGAAGCCCAATGGGTTAGTCTAGAATTGGAAGAATCCCCCCACAAGAAATTGTTAAAAAAGACTTTCAAGCTTTTTGATAATCCATTTGGAGGTTGAATGGTTTTGAAAAGTTAGTGGGATAGAGAAGATAGGATACTTTTTATAAGGGTCCTGTTAGCTTACCACCATTTAACAATCCAAGATTAGCCCAATTATGAAGCCTATTTAACACTTTTTTTCTTTTTTCTTTTTAAAGATTTCACTAAATATTTGGTGATTACACCTACCAATTGTCAAAGGACAACCTAGATAGGAAATAGGAAGTTATAAGGAATTCATACCAAATAAAGTTTTGTTTTTGTGCTTTTGCAATGCTTTGCACTTCTTAAGAATGACGATAATACTTTTCCCTTTATTAATTTTTTTGTGCAATCCTAAATTGAGTTGTTTGAAAATATAGGGTATCACATTATAGGCTTTTCTTTTCTTAAAAAAATTTGTTATAGGTTTTTCTTTTTTTTAAAAAAATGAGCATTTTTTTTTCATTATCCAAATTTATTATTATTATTTTTATTTTAGTTAATTGATATATGTATGATTATAATATTTTAATAAAATTAAGAATGATTTTCACGTGGTGATGAGACGTCATTATTTATGCTATGTTGACACCCATTTAGGCAAAAGCAAGGTATATCTTTTTTTTTTTTCAAGTGGAGTATTAATGTAGTTTATAGAGTTCATAGGGGTGATCAATGTAATGTGTCCTAAATGTCAATTTCTATCCTTTCTTTTTTTCCTTTTTTTGAAGGTGACACACTTTTCATAGGTTAGGCATGTGTCATGTTAGTTAAAGTGTCAAGTTAGTTGCCAAATATCGAATTATGTATATGTGGTAGGGGAAAAATTTTATGGTGTAGTTACTCAAAAGTGATTATATAATATAATCACATTTTTTTTTATTAATAGGTCTTGTTTATTGTAAATTGAGGGTGGTTTACTGTTAAAAACAAAAATTATTGATGCTTCTCAAAGATTGTTGATGATTTGTTTTACTATTAATGGACCTTATTTTTATTGTAGTTTGACAGATTTTACTGCAATTGAGAAAATGATTGTACTATGTAATTGCTTTTGAGTGATTATACTATAGAATTTCCTATGGAGAGTTGTCATACCTCAATTCTAGGGCACGACATATGTACATGTAAATAATAAAAAGAATTTGTTCAACAAAATACAAAGCATATTCTTGTTCATAATAAAAGCAAAGAATAAAATTGAAGAAAAATGTTAATTCTCTCGTTAATTAATAGCTTAAACAAAAAAGTAATATATCTTTTATTTTGGTGCAATCTACATCCATCATTAACAAAGAATTAAAAAAAAAAACTTATAATAATAATAAAAGGAAATGTTAATGACCACAAAATCTAGCCATGCACTTTAAATGGACATAGTCTATAGTATACCTAATAGTAAAAACTATAAATTTACTTAAAAGTTATATTATGGTTATAAATCATTATAAATATGGGGTAGATATTATTTTTCAGTAATATATTATAATTTTATTTGATTGCTTTTTATAAAATGATGTACTATTTAAGAATAGTTATAAACCCAGGTAATCTTCTATATTTTATTTCTAGTTTATTAGCTTTACATTTAAACTAATTAATTTTCTCAAGCATCCAATAGCCTAGAAGTGACTAAAGGAAGACGGAAAACTAAAGGGGAAAATAAACTTAATCAATCACCAAAAGATAATACAGTTTATTCCAAAAGAGTCGATCTAAGCTCAAGTGTGATAAAACTACGAGGTGTAAAAAGAAAAAAATCCGCGTACTAATATCCTTCCAGCATGAAAGATTATACTTTAATCTACATAGTTGATTTCAATTAATAAAGGTAGAAAAGGAAGATTAACATCCTATTAGCAACTCGATATTTCCTAGATGGCACATCCAATGCACATAGGTTTTACCCGGAAGATGAGTTCAATGTTTTCCCGATGTCGTTAACAAATCGATACTTGACATCCACTTTATGAAGACACTCCACGGGGATGTTTACGCAGTCCATGGGAATGACTTCAACGTCTGGTGTTATGTTGTGCTTTGCAGTGAATTTTACCACCATGTCCCTGAGTCTCTTTCATCCCACTAATGCAACGTCCTCCTACAAGTTTCCTACTTGCATCCATCATATATTTAAGTCTAAAATAACAATTGCACGAAAGAAAATAGTTAAAAATCATATAGAACAAGATCTTTCCTTCTACACCAAGGAATCTAGAGAAATAATTTAGTAGAATAATAGCTAATATTTTCTTTTTTTTTGTTTTAGATTATATTTACTTTCTTTTTTTTATTATTTCGTTAATTATAACAACTTTAGTATAAGTATTTCTATAAAGCCTTAAAAAACAACATAGCTGAATCATATTAACCATTTTTTCAATTGGATGAGTTCTTCTCATTTAATAATTCCGCTCTTATTAGTGTTCTTAGATTGTGGTGAGGAAACCATACAACCTACTTGTGTATCATATGAAATAGATTGTGTGTAGTTCGATTTTCCTTTGTTGCACCATATCTATTAGAGGAGTTATCCATATTCTTGTTTTAATTTTTGTTGATTTGCATATTATATAAAAATTCTATAAAAATATTGTTGTGTTGCATGGTCTAGTGGCCAGATTATCCCTAGATCCTATAGATTGATCCTTGGCTCTTCACGCTTAGTGATTGTCTATCCTAAGCTAATTCTTTTGGAGAGATCAAAGTGCATGTTGTTTGTGTTTGAATTTGATTTATGGATTTAGGCACATTATTCTCCCCCACCCAATCAAGCGATGCCCTCATTGCGACTTCTACCTTGAAACTCTATTCTTCATGTGCTTCCCTATCTAGTGATGACATCCACAACATTCCTCTATCTCCTATTGTGGGAATGGATTGTCCACGTCTTTCCCAATCCATCTTCCTTGGTTAAGTATTCTACCTACTTCAAGTCTCTTAATCTTGGCCTCCATAGGGTCCTAACATCGACTTCTACTAAAGTCTTTCCTAATAATGATAGACCTTCCTCAAATAATGTCAACATACTTACCTTGTCCCCCTCTACAAGTTGCATCATTGTGATGAACTTTATGGGTTTATTAATCTTTCTTGTCATTGGTACAACATACTAGTTCTTTGTGCTAAGTAAATGTAATTGGATCGAGTGATGATGATGGCATCAATCCTATCTAGGAAGTCTATATCTATGACAAAGTCAAAGTCATCCATAAGAACTACCACCATGTCTTCCTACCCATGCTAGCTACCAATGCTAAAGTCTACCATTTTAGCCACCCTTGACATTGGGGCCTCTTTTGAATATACTATTTTGAGTTAGGCTTTACTCCTTTCCACCCTTAACCCATGCTTCTTAGCAGCATTCTTAGAAACAAATAAATGTGAAGCTCCTATGTCTACCATTACATTCATTCTCCTCCCAGCTAACTTGACTTCCATATACATTAAGCCTTTCTACTTCTTGTTGTCTTGAGACTTCATCGCATTAAGGAGGTGAAGTGTGTTGAGTTACCCTTTCTCATCTCCATCAGATTTGCCTTCTACAATTAGAGCACACCAACATTCCTTATTTGCGCAATTTGTGACATAATGTGGACTATTACAACAGTAACACTTTAGCTTTTAGGGTTTCGTCCTCTTGACATCCTCTCCCTTGAAGAAGCCTTTGCTCTTTAGTCGACTTACGGGGTTTTATGACTCTTGGTCACCTTCACTTCATCTCCTTCCTCTACGTTACATGCGGAAGACTACACATCCTGCTTCTAAAAGTTCCACTAACCCTTTAGCACATGTGGTGGCTTTATAGATATTTTGTACTCCAATACGTTCTAGCTTGACCTAAGGTTGTAGCCTATCTAAGACCATGACAAGAGTATTGTCTAGGCTGATATTTAGTATTTCCAACGTAAGTTTTAAAAGTTTTTGTACTATTTGCTTCATTATGCACATTTGAGTAAGGCGTCAGATTTACTCTTAGCTTCCCTCTTAGCATTTTGGAGAAAGAATTGATCCATGAACTCTTCCACCAACTCCACCTAAGATAAAATCTCATCGACCCTTCTTTTCCACCAAGTCATTGTAGTGTCACTTAATTATGAAGTTGCAGTTCATACTTTACTTCCAACTTCTATAAGCTTTACAACCCTAAAGTTTTGTTCCACATTCCACAAGACATAACTCCATCTTTTCTAACCTAGTCTCAAGTGCTAATAGTTAGTCCCTCGATTGAGTCTATTGCTCGGTAATAGGACAATCCTCATTAGTAGTTTCCTTTATAATAACTTGGACATTGTTCTCTATAGTAGAAGACATGTTTACTTTCTTTCTTTGCAAAACCTACTCTAATACCAATTTTCATAAAAGTTTTGCTTTTAGGTGCTCTCATATGGCATTCCAAAGCTTGTCGAGAGTGCTAAGTCAACCCAAAAACACACGATACTCAAACTTAGATTGAGAAAATAGAGAGAAAAGTTGTGGGGAGATTGAAAAGTTGGTATAAAATAGACAATGTACAAATAATGGAAGACCCCCTATATATACAAAAGGATTTCTTAGATGGATGGTCGAAATTACTCAAATCTAATGGTTAAGATTAAATTATCTACCATCATAACTAACTCATTTACTTAACTTTACCTACTACACTGACTATTATACATTAACTTTAGACAAATTGACTCCCAAGATTTTTAGGTTAACCTCTCTCTTAAGCAGTTAATGTTTAGGCAACTTCCAAGGGCCCTAGCCGGATTGCAATTTAGGGCTCCTCTTGAGATGTATGCGATACTTACCCCAACTAGACACTAGCAAATTCCCATTTGACCTCCAAGTTTAAACCCCCATCCAGATAGTCCCCCAGTGTAGACAATAGTGACCTCCGATTGGTAATTCCATTCTAGATTATTAAAACTTAGCGTTTTATTGTGTTACCCTTATTAAACTCTATGCTTATTTACACAATTTCCCTTGGACATATTTTAGGGCTTATTTAGTCTTCAATATTATTTGATTCTTAACAATCTATTAGATTGTGGTGAATCCATTACCCTTAACCACCGATTCAAATTCAAAACTAGTTTGCATTTGACATTAGAGAGTTATTCTAGTGTTATTTGCATCAATATCCTCTATTTCCCCCTAAATACATAAGAATCCAATAATATCTTTAATTCTAGCGTTGTCATTCACCTTGGCACCAACCATTGCAATCCAAGTTCAAGCTTCTTAATTTGGATTGCACCAAAATTCATTGCTTTCATAAAGCATTTCAAGGGTTGAAGCATACACTTCGTGCATGGAGTAGAGGAATGGATTCAAAATAGTTAAAATGAACCTTCACTTTACATAAAAAGAGAAGGTACAAGATATTTCCTTATTGCACGTTCATATGTTGATGACTTGATCCACGTAGTGTACAAGCTAGTGTATGTTAAATAAATTTAATAACGTAATGATGAAAAAAATATGAGATGGTATATTTTGGTCATATAAAATATTTTTTTAGAGTTCAATTTCATTAATCCAAGGGAGAAATATTTATTTCTTAAGAGAAATATTTGAAAATTTAACGAAAAGATCTCGAATGAGCAACTACAAACCAATTGCTACTCCTATTACGTTAAATGGCAAACTACATTTAGAAGATGTAGTACCAAAGGTGAATGTAAAGATTTGCAGAAGTTTGGTCAGGTTCCTAGTTTACTTAGCAACTTCAGATATTGTCTGTCCTCTCAGCTTGATTTCAAGTATTATACAAAGACAAAGCTAATTACATTATGCAATAGCCAAGAGGACATTGCGATATTTGCAAGTCATTAGAAGTTATGGAGAAAATGATTTCAAGCTTATTGGATATACATATAGTGAATGAGTTGAGTTAATTGATTAGAAATGTACGTATGGATATATATTTTGCGTGGAATAAAAGATTATTTCATGGTCAAGAAAGAAGCATAAGACTATCATTATCATCATCTGGAGTAGACTATGTTGCTACCATAGATGCAGCATGTATAATTAAGAAGAATTGTATAATAAAGACTTAATGATCGAATCAAACATATGAAATTGCAACATCATTACAGTAAAAAACCTAAAAGGTCAAATTCAACTTGAATTTATTAAAACACAAATGAGCAACTTGTAGATATATATTGTAATAATCGAAAATTTGGTCAATTTAGAAGATAGGTTAAAATTGCAAATAAAGAGGGACGTTAAAAATTAACAAATACAATTAGCATTTTGGTATCCTTATTGGCGGTGAAGGATAGTCTAAACTTGATTTTCGCAAGTGGTAAAGTCTACATTCTTTTGGACTGTCCAGGCTTGTTCATTATTATAGCTTTGTTTTTAGCACAGTCGCTTGTAGGGTCTTCCATGTTGGTGCCAGAGTACAATATCTCCAACCATTATCATTTTCATATAAAAGTTGCGCTCCATGCACGATATTAGCGTGTATGCTGAAATGATGTCATAATAAAAGCTAAAGGTCTATCTTTTTTACTTTATTAGCTTTACATTTAAACCAATCAAATTTCTTTAGCATCCAACAGCCTAGATTTGACTAGATGAAGGCACCAAATTAAAGGGTAAAATAAACATGGTAAATCACCAAAAGATACTACAATTTATTCAAGGAGAGTCGATCCAAACTCAGGTGTAGATAATACACCCCGGAGAAAAAAGAAAAATTCGCTTACAAGTATCCTTCCGGCATGAAAGATCATACTTTAATCCGCAATAATCCAAGTCTATTAGATATATTTAGACTATATGCCGATTCAATTCATAAAGGCTGCAAAGAAAGATTAATATCCTCCTAGAAACATGACTTCTCCAAGATGGCACGTCAAATGCACATAGGTTTACTCGGAAGAGTTCAATGTTTTCCCAATGTCGATAACAAAACGATATTTGACATCCGCCTTTTGAAGACGTTCCATGGCGGTGTTTACGTAGTCCATGGGAATGACTTCAATGTCAGGTGTTATGTTGTGCTTTGCAGCAAAGTCTACCATGTCTTGAGTCTCCTTCATCCCGCCAATACAACTTCCTCCTACAAGTTTCCTACCTACATCCATTATATATTTCAGTCTAATATAACAATTACGCGAAATAATGTGAAAAACAAAAAAAAAAGAAAAGAAAATCATATAAAATATGATCATTAGCCATGTTTCAAGACCAAAATCTCCATTTGAACAGAAAATATAGTCAATTGTTTACTTTATGTTGTAATATTTTTCTACATATGCTCACCCATTATCAAAGAAAATGCAGGCAACGCAAGGGGTTTCTCCGGTGCACCAACCAAAACAAGCTTTCCGTCGCTCTTCAAGAGACCAAACAAAGGTGGAAGAGCATGCAATGCTGAGACTGTATCTATAATACCATCCATTGTCCCAAAAGCAGCCTATAAGTCAAGTGAAATATTAGAATACTAATTAATATTAGGGCCCTCCTACGACTATCTAGAGCATTTATTAACCTTCTAAATTTTATTTTTTTTTGCTATTGAAAAAAAATAAAACACTCACGTACACACACGAGCGCACATGCACACGCACGCATGCACACGCGCACATGGCACGGGCGCAATAACTACATTTCTTGAGCATCTTTGCTAATCAAGAAAGAATGAACACCAAGACGATCAATTGCTTAGATCAATACCTGCATTTCTAGAGCATCTTTGCTAATCAAGAAAGAATCAGCACCAAGACGATCAATTGCTTCTTTCTTCTTGTTTGGAGAGGTACTAATCACAGTAACCTTAAGTCCCAAAGCCTTCCCAAACTTAACAGCCATATGTCCCAGCCCGCCAAGGCCAACCACACCAACGTGCATCCCAGGTTTATCAAGACCATAGTATCTCAACGGACTATACACCGTGATGCCAGCGCAAAGTAGAGGAGCAGCCCCATCTAGTGGCAAATTTTCAGGGATTCGGACCACAAAGTGCTCATCCACAACCATAGTGTCGGAGTAACCCCCATAGGTCATGGTTCCATCAGAGTACTTGCTGTTGTATGTTAAAATCATTTTTGAGCAGTAGTTCTCAAGGTTGTCGCCACAGTTTTGGCACGAACGGCATGACCCTACCAAGCATCCAACTCCTACCTTCTCACCAACCTTAAATTTAGTCACCTTATTTCCCACTTCAGTCACTACGCCTGCTATTTCATGCCTGAAAAATGAGCTATTAAGTATCATATGTTCTTTCGACTTAATTGAAAAAAAAAAAAAAGATTAGAAGATAGAGTGTAATATCAGACATTAAATATTACGTACCCAGGGACCAAAGGGTATGAAGAATTTCTCCAATCGTTTTTCACGCTATGAAGATCAGAATGGCAAATTCCACAGTATAATATTTTGAATGCAACATCTTTTTCTCCTGCTGCCCTGTAAATTAAAAAAAAAAATAAAAAAAATTACGTTATCTTTTTTCTGATTTGCCCAACTAATCTTGGACGTGATTATCCTAAAATAAGGTTTTCCGTAAACAAATAAATTAACAATAGCATCTATATTGATTAAACCAACTAACAGGATGCTTCATTTTATCAAAAATTTATAACCCAGGTAGCATCATTGCCATTCTCTCCTAAAAATGGTACAAATTTAAATCTTCCTTTTTCTATATTTCAAATCTAGCATTCCCATTATAATCACCTAAAAATAAAAAATAAATACTACTTTCATTTACCTTCTGGAAAAATGAAAGGGAGAGAGATGGCCAGAAGTGTCTCTGGCAGCCCAACCAAAGGTCTTGACAGGATGCTCTTTCTCTGGCGACAAAGCCATTACGTAATTAGAAAGTGAAATAAAAGTTATATTGAGTTTCTCTAGTATAGGAAGATGAGACAATGTACGAGGATCTTTTGAGGGGGACGTGAGCGGAAAACAGCAGTGTCATGGAATGTCAATGATAGGTTTACATTATATAGAGGAGTGGACGTAAGGGAATCAAGCTGACGACGTACTTGCTGAGAGAGTCGCACGTAATGGTAAACTTTAAAGGTCCTGGCAACCACTTTTCATGACATAAAATTAACATTTTTCTTATGTTAGGGGAGAAAGAAAGACTTAAAGAGAAAAAAAAATAAAAGAAAGAAAGAATCAGGAGGAAAGAAAATAAAAGAAAAAAAATTAATTATTTTCTCTTATTTGCAAAATAATGAAAAGTAAAGGAAATAAATCTAGTGAAAAGTTAATACTTTTAAATTTAAATACTTGCAATTACTAAATAATCTTTTACAAGTGATAATTTATTTAAAAACTTTTCCTCCTACGTTTTAGGCTATAGATTTAATTTCTTCTACCTTTCTTTTCTCTCTAATCTTCCTTCCTTTCAAAAAATAAAATAAAATAAAATTTTCTTTCTTCTTCTTTTCTTTCCTTTCCCTTTTTACTGTTCCCAAACATAGTGTTAGGAAAATTAAGGGTCCATATATTTCCTAGAGGGCAAAATCTGCGTAAAACCAGAAATTGATGAGGAACAACTTGAAGGGATTTCAGTTTTAAATGTGGCTTTTCCTCCACTGTGTCTGAAATGCATGGCTGATGATGGCTCTTCCGCTTTCCAACCTTACCTCTCACGGAAAAACAAAATAAATGGTTGAACATTGATATTGCTCTTGTCAATGTCGTGATATGATGCCTTTTTTTGCCTTTCTTACATCGTAATAAATGGGATTGTTAAATACATATCATCCACAAAAGGCATAAATAATGCAGAATGAGTCTACGACCATCCATCATTTTTTTTTATATATAAAAAAGTCTTTTTACAATTCTATAATAATAATGTAATTTTAGAAATTTTTATTTTTTTTTATTTTGATATTCTACTGTGCATTTGTGTTTGTAGGACCATTATTAGCTTTCCTTAATTTACATCCAAATATTAAAATCATTTTTAATGTCCCAATAAATACTATTAAGAATAGTCATTCATTGACAACAATTAATGTTTTCTAAATGAAAAATTGCAGTCCCACAAAAGCTGCTACTTTGCTGTCTCGACGTATAATGATGTCCTATTTTCCAAACAAATTGCCGTTATCTTCCATAAATTTGTACCGAGTCAAATTGTGGAGACCATTATTTTATTTCAGTAACGTTTCAATTGACCAAATAGATAAGCTGCTATGATTCACTGCAACATTTCCATTGACCTGACAAATTCTGACCCCTTCCTTCACATTTCCTTCACCACAAAAGGCTAGTGATGTGTTATATTGGAATGTTATATTTTCGTCCAAAATATTCTTTATATTGTGGCTTCCTAATATAATTATTTTCAAGAATGAACAATTCGATAGCAAATATGAGAAGCCATCTCCTTCTATTCTAATTTTTGTTACCACAAACCCATGTATATTTCTCATATAACCTTGAATGTGATTCCAACTTTGCTATTAACAACAAAGACAAAATGTTTGTGAAAAAACAACTAGGATTTATTAGATTTGAAAACTTAGTTCATATTCCAAACCCCAATTCACAAGGTGCATAATTAGGCATCCCAACAAAAGATCATATATTATACAGTTCATCTCCCTTTGAAGACTAGGTTAATGATGATGCATCATAGTCTTTCTTTAGTAGTTTTGAATTTCAAAGGGTATATTTCTGTTCTAAACAAAAATAATGTTTTATGTGAGCCAATCTTTTATCTTTTGTTTAATTTATTATATATATATATATATAGTAATTTTTAGGTCTATGGAAATAAAAAATAATACTTTTTTTCAAATAAAAATCTAACATTTATAAAACTAAACTTCCTAGAAGAATTTGAAGAGAATGATGATGATTTGAGTACTAATCTCATTACTAATAATGATGAGAAAAAAAAAAAGATATTCATACTAGTGTTGTAGAAAAAGAAATACCAAGAGAGGGGATAGTGTTTGATATTGAGGAAGAAACATACGATTTTTACAATTGATATACTAAAGAAGATGGCTTCAGTATTTAATGAAGCAAGGCCCATAAGAATTCTAAAGGTGAGTTGATTGCTCATACTTTTTGATGCTCATGTCAAGGCTTTAGAGAAAATGACAAAAAGAGGAGTAACATGCAACATCATTAGCCAATAACAAGTTGTGGTTGTTTGGCTCAAATGAAAATACAAAAGCAAAATGATAGCAAGTTTCAAGTTATAAAATCTATGTCTAATCATACATCATCTAGTTTCTCTTAGAAAAGGATGTTTCTAAGATCACATAAGAATTTAAATTCCTTTGAACAAGCTAAAGTTGACTTGGTTGAAAGTTCTAGAATTTCACTAAAAACAAAAAATTAAACTAATGTCTAGAAGGGCATGAGGGCATGAGAATCTTTGTTTTATTCTTGAAGATTATAATAATTATTTGTAGGCTAAAAGGAGCCAAAATATGAGAATTGGTGACGAAAGTAAGGTGTTGGAATATATGCAAAATAAGTAATTTGAAAACTTGAACTTTTCTTATGCCATACGAGTTGATGTTGATGATCTTATTACTAATATTCTTTACTTTGATGGTCAAATGAAAATTAATTTTGATTACTTTGGTGATGTTGTTTGTTTTGACACAACATATACAAAATTGTAAGCATGGTAGACCACTTGCATTGTTTGTTGGTGTAGACCATTGTAAACATCATATGTAAGGCTGCATATTTACATAATGAGTCAATTGATACGTTCAAGTGGTTATTTGATGCCTTTGTTAAAGTAATGTCTAGTAAAAAGCCAAAAACAATCATTACTGATAAAGCCCCAACAATGACAAAACCATTAGTAGAAGTTTGGCTAGAAACTATATATTGTTTATGTATGTGTCAAGCCTAATTTTTTCCATTTTTTCTAATTTAATTTATACTAAACACCATGCTCATTTAATGTAAACCATTGACTAAAATTAGGAAAAATCTTTTTTTTTTTTTTTTTTTTTTACTTTTGAAAATAGAAGTTGCTACCTAATTATGATCGAGAAAAGAAAAAAAATTAAGTTAGAATTAATTGAGTGGATATATATATATATATATATATATATATATATATATAAGAGAAAATAAGAGATTCTATGCTCAAGAGCTATCCTTTTAAAATACTATGATTACCACTTTAACATTCCAAATTTAAATTTATTTTCCAAAATACTTGAAAAAAAAATTCTATTTACAAAGGAAAAAAAAAATATTGTTGAAGTCACCCCATAGGTGTCTATGTATCAGTTATTTGGGATCAAACTTATCATAGTTCGTGTTAATTGGGCTTCTAAGTTATTATCATGTTTCATCTTTTATTACTATTATTATTATTTTATATATTTTTATTATTTATTTATTAATTATTATTATTATATATGTTTTGTTTTTTAAAAACATTATTTCATAAGAACATTAAAAGAAAAGAATTATAAAAAAACTAAAATGTCTTCAAAATTTTTTATTTTAATTTTTTTTAGGAAAGAAAAATAAGAAAGAAGAACAAAAATAAAATAAAAGATTAATAAAAAAACTAGAAGATGAACCTAGACTTGGACACAAACGTAGGTCAAAGTTAAGTATAGATCAAATTAAGGTCATACTGAAGCAGCTAGCGAACCTCCTATAGCTACACAACATAATCAGGTGGTTGATTGGAGTTAAGGATGGGTCAAACTAGACCAACAAAGGATCTTCGATCATTTGATAGTGATGCCATAATAGCAAGTTATCGTCAGGGGGGATTGGTCAGAGTTGTGACTAGTGTTGAACTGCAACTGGCTTTAAGTAGAATAATTTTGGGCTTATCGAACTGGTTGAAAGAGGTAATTAGGGGCTTTGAAGGTAGGGGTTACATACTTAAATATTGTAATTTTTGAAAATAAATTACATAAATATTACACCCATAAAAAATATTATTAAAATAGGTTGCGAAGACGTGGATCACGTATATGACTTTAGCGATATTGGAAAATTGTATGTTGAAGGCACAGACTTAGTCTATGCCTTTAGTACAAATTTCACCCAATCCCTACCGTTTAATTTTATATTTTAACCATAGATTTAGAAAAAAAATATATGTGATAATAGTACAGAAACTAAAAAAATATAAATAGACTAATAGTAAGAAACACATATAGAAACACAACAGATAGAAAATAGCCAACCACCCAAATCTAAGTTTGCTCTTGTTCGTTTACATGCATGGAAGAGGAAGAAGAACTAAAAAGAAAGGATTTGCCTAAATCTAAGTGGTTTTCGAATAACTAATCAGTTGTGGTATGTTTTTTTAGAAAAGTTGAAGTTTTTTATTTGTGTTGATGTTTTTTTATCTATGTTTGTATTTGATATAAGAATTTAGGAAAATATTAGTATAATTATATATTTTATAGAAAATGTTATTGTGTGTTGTTAGATTATAATTTATTAAATATGATTTATATAGATGTTGATATGTGTAATATGTAATATTAATTTTTATATTAAAATAAGGATTTGTTATTGTAAAGAATGTGAAATATTGTAAAGCATATTACAGTATTATACGAAAAATTTTGAAATATTTAGTGGAAAAATATTATTGAAAAATAATTTCGGACAAATATTTTAAAAAAATTGTTTGGAAATAATGGGAGAAAAATTAAAATTAGAAATGACATGAATTTTTTTTTGTATAAATATTATGAATGTTGTTATTGAAAATATAAAAAAATTATTCTAATAAAAATTTGTAATATCTAGAATATGAAATAATTTTTACAATATTGTAAAATGATATAGAAATGGTTCGAATGTTTAGCAGTGAAAATGTTATTAAAAAATAACATCTTTCAAATTTTTAGAAAAAAATCGTTTGGCAATAATGAAGAAAAAAATTAATATTTGAAATGTTATGGAAATTATTATTATTTTTTAATTTTTAGAATTTTTTATTGAAAATTGTCATATTTATTTAAAAGCTTATAATTTATATATATTATGTTTAGAAAAAGAATGGTTGATTACGTGAAGTTGATGATCTATGCATTTTGAAATATTGTGGTCGGTAACTAGGGGTCGAGGTATGACAATAATTTGGTAAAGAAGTTAAAAATGAAGAAAACATCAACTATAGTGAATTTTATATATATAATATGTCACAATATCGGAGTTGATCTAACCAAAGTGGGAGTTGAGATAATTCACAGGCATCCTATGTTTCAAGGGGGCAATACATGTTATGTGTTAATGGCAATTAGAGATGACGAAGATGTTGAAAATTTTATTGAAATGGCTGAATTATATGGAGATCGTAGCATACAACAATTATTCATAAGAATTTCTAACAATTCAGGGGGGCCCTTGGTAAGGCAGATATTTGATACAAGCAATCAACCACATTTGTCACATGAGATTGTAGAAATGTAGCTAGAGCTGTCGACATTTCAACTCTCAATTCTAACCTCGATGGAAGTGAATGATGGGGATGAAATAGATAGAGTAGTTAGTCCAATATTACAACGACTAGGAACATGAGATCCGTATATGGTTCATGTGGGAGCGGAGGCTGTAACTAGCATCGGTGGTGGAATGGGTGTTGAGTAGGAGAGTAGAGATAACGAGGAGAGTTTAGATGAGGAAAATGAGGAGAGTGAGAATGAGGGAGATGAAGTACCAGAAGAAGAGTTTCTAATTGTACATACTTACTTAAGATAGCTAATATATTAAGTAGAGTATGCTGAACCATCAACCATGATAGTTAGAGATCCTGTTTCGTATTACAATTTTGGGGGCGATAGTGGTTACATTTATTTCAAGTAGAAGCAAACCAATATTTGTAGTGGTTTGAGTAGTAGTGGCAATTTCTATAGGGGCATGAGATTCCGGACGAAAGCAAATTTCATTCAAGCAATGAAGTCTTACCATGTGAAAAACCATTGTAACTTCACTGTTGTAGAGTTTAGTCCACTGCTATGGTCTGTTTATTGTTTAAGACGGGGCGACGGTTGTAAATAGAGGCTTTGAGCCCGAAAGAAGAAGTTAGAGGGCCTATTTGTGGTGACGAGATTTGAGGGTCCACACACATGCAATAACCTATTGATTAGTTAGGATCACCCATAGTTGGATTGCAATCTTCTTGCCAACCGATTTGTAAATCTTCTTTGGAACAATCCTGATATGAAGGTGGTCGAGCTGACTTTCGTTGTTGAATAGGAATTTGGCTATAAGATCAGGAGGAGATGGGTTTGGGAGGGGAAGAAATGGGTTATTGAGCTCGTGTATGGGAAGTGGAAGAAGTCTTATGATGAATTACCAAAACTTCTCAACGCAATAGAAAATACAAATCCTGGAACATAAATAGATTGGGGTTGGAGCAGATCGAGTACCCATGATGTGTTTACTTTGAAGTGGGTATTCTACGCATTTGGGTCGTGCATTGCAGCGTAGAGATTCCTTAGACCTACTGTTACCATTGATGTCACCTTTCTATATTAGAAGTACACTTACAAGTTGCTAATTGTTTGTGGCATTGATGGGAACAACCATATACTTCCACTGACATTTGCTTTGGTTGATCAAGAGACAGTTGACACGTAGGGCTGGCTCTTTACGAAACTAAAGGAATATGTTGTTGACGATTGTGAAGATCGTGAAACCATTTTCCTTATATCGGATAGACATGCAGGCATCGGATCAACAGTCCAAGAAGAAGCGAATGGATAGCGGCCTCCATTTGTGGTGTGGCAGTTTTGCCTCCAACACATTGTGAGTAACTTTAACTCTGCACATAAAAACACCTAGTGCAAGAAGTGGCCACATATGTCAGGTTACAAGCACAATCACACAAGTTGAATTATGTGATGGAGCAGGTGGGGATGATTAAGCCGGATGGCTTAAACTGGTTTGATGATGTGCAGTTGGACATGTGGACGCTAGCTCATGACGTTTACTAATGTTTTAGGTATATGACCTCTAACGTTGTTGAAAGCTACAATTCCATGTTGAAGGGGGATCGGGGGTTACTTATGATTGCTTTGGTGAAGAAGACGTTCTATAACTACATTGGGTACTTTGTTCAGAAGCGTACGAAGGCATTGAAGAATATAGTGAAGGATAGAATTTTCACTAAATATGCAACTGAAAAAAATCGACCAATGGAGTGTACGAGCTAGTAACCACATGTATGGGAACAAAAGAACATGCCTACGTCGATGCGACAATTGTAACTGATGGATACTAATATATATTTCATCACGTTCGATACTGCATTTGTGATGCTAACATTAGCTTCTTTTTTTTTTTTTTTTTTTGCAACTTAGGTGAATCTTCGACTACTTCATCCAGTTTGTTTAAAGACATGGCAGAAGGGGGATGTTTAATATTCTATATATATACATGCAATTTTGTCCTTTATTGAGAAGTTGTTTTGAATGTCAATTTGTTTAGACATTTCTTAAATGTTATGAAATGTTTGAAGTTGTAAAATCGTATATGTACACATTGTTAAATGTTATGAAATATTTGAATTTGTAAAATGCGTACTAATTTATTACAAATTGTAAAAATACATCAACTTAATCATTGCAG